>OU744447.1:31279072-31759072 GCA_916610825.1 Haliclystus octoradiatus | reverse complement strand
GGCTTGTGAAGGTGTAATGGTTAGGAAATTGTGTTGGTGGATGAATCAAAAACGTTTCTGTTAACATAATAATATCTGAACTTTTTGTAATAGAGTCTGCTGTATTTAATTGTAAAACACCATTTAAACCTTCAACATTCCATAATGATGTGCTGAATAACGTATTTGATAGTCATTCATGCTGAGAGTTGGTTGGTAATTGCACTACTTGGCTTTTTGAAATCTTGAAATTTTTTGAGGGGTTCTGTTGCCTTTTCAATTTCAGCTCTTGACGAAGCTCATAAGCTGCTTTTTGTTCTTCTGGAGTTAGGTCGGGTGAAATGTATACATGTTGCCTGTGAGGATTTTCTCTCAAATGCTTTGATGCTGACAATAACTCTTTTTTCTTGTTTTTATTTAGGATCACTAGGAGAAGACGTGCCTGACCTGGCCTTTCTTTTCCAAGACGCTTTGCTGTAATTCGAGAAGTCTGACAAATCCACTTCAGCTTCCGCAGCGACGTGTCTTACAAGGGATTCATCGTCACAATCCGGTTGTTCTGGTATTCCCGAAAAAATGACATTACCTTCCCTAGTTGATCTTTGATATTGTTCATTTTGTACCTGTTTTACTAGGCTTACAAGCTGAACAGAATTTGTCAATGCATTAGCATATGTTTTCCCACTTGTGGTTTTATTTGCTGATTCACTATTTGTAATTTGCATATTTTTATTTTGGTTTTCATTTTCAATGGTTGATAAACGTCTTGTCAATAAAACAACTTGTTGGGATAATGAAGCGATTTGCTTTTGTTGTGTTTCATTATTAGCTTGCAAGTTCTCCATAAATGCTAAAATATCTCTGTAAGAGTCTTCACTGATCGGGGGAGAAATTGGAGGGGATTTGCGGAAGCGTAGGAATGACAAAGTGTTTTCAGTTGCCTTGGCAACAGGGGTGCAGCTCCCTGGAGGGGATAAACTTAAATCGAGGTCTGCTAGATTCAAAATGGCGGAATCATTATCGACAGCCACGTTTTCTGTGGATTTTGTACTCAAGTAATTCAATGAAGTGGATAAAAGAAGATTCTCTTCCATAGCTACAAAATGTTTTGTTTCAAAAGGTTTTAATCCAATGGAGGTACTCACAACAATCTTTCCACCTGAATAAAGGATGAAGTTAAGGTATTTTGATTTCTTCGGCCCTTAGGTGCATTTATATAATCACCTGATAGCAGCGTATATACTTTTTGATTGCGTGCTTTGCTATATAATTCAATAGTATTTGTTTCGAAAGGGTATTGACTCTTGATGTCTTCAACAAACGAAGGTGTATTACAGAAAATAAACATCAATGTGTTTGATGAATTTGTGCGGACACCAAGAGTACGTTTCAAATATGCTGCTTTTATTCTATCAAGATAGACAAGCTGATTTAATTTTAAAAATGGAGCTATGACTTCGAAGGCGTAAGTATTAACAGGAGAAACTTTCATATAGAAAACCATTGAAGCTGTAGTCAATGACACTCTTGGGAGGCTTTGCAAGGCACCAATAGTTACCATAGACTTGTTAAATTTATTTGATATATGATGTGTGAATGTCAATGTTTGTTGTAAGCATACACCAAGGTAATCATATGACTTGACGAATTCTAGATAGATAGATAGATAGATAGATAGATAGATAGATAGATAGATAGATAGATAGATAGATAGATAGATAGATAGATAAGATAGATAGATAGATAGATAGATAGATAGATAGATAGATAGATAGATAGATAGATAGATAGATAGATAGATAGATAGATAGATAGATAGATAGATAGATAGATAGATAGATAGATAGATAGATAGATAGATAGATAGATAGATAGATAGATAGATAGATAGATAGATAGATAGATAGATAGATAGATAGATAGATAGATAGATAGATAGATAGATAGATAGATAGATAGATAGATAGATAGATAGATAGATAGATAGATAGATAGATGGCAGTTTATTAAAGACATATAAACAGTTAACAGTTTTAAGAAGAATAAGGTATGATATTTATATACAGTGGTTATTTAATTACGCCAATGCTGTTTCTTGATGTCTGACTGTATGATTATATAGATTTGATTTTGTATTACTGTAATTTTGTATTTTTGTTTTGATTGTAAATTACATAATTATACTTCTGTTAATCTTTTTCTAATTGTAATTTTAAATTTATAATATGGTAAATTGCTATAAAGGGAGTACTTTTGAGGTACTTTGCCCCTCAAAAAAGGAAACTGCGTTTTCCACGATCAGCTGTGAGACGAGGTAAGCGTGGTTCCCTTTTCCGTCTAGTGTTATATGCAATTCCCCTGCGAAAACAGTTCAGGAGTTCATGAACAGTTCATGAATAGTTCATGAGCGTTAAATGGCCCAAATTTTCATGAACTGTTCAGGAAAATTGGAGCCACTTAACATTCATGAACTGTTCATGAACTCCTGAACTGTTATTCGCAGGGGTAGTAATGTCCGAAGTAATTAGATATTTTGCTAAATTACACTATAAATATAAAGATCACTAATATCACATCTGGAGCGTGTCACGCTGTCAAATAATGGTAAATCTGAAATTAAGTGGGTACCACATTTCTCATTCCATTCAAGTTTGACACGCTCCAGCTGTGATGTTGTGTAAACATTTCAGAGCACGTTTGATCTGTCGGCTTAGAACATGTGGAAATAATATGGTCTAGTTGAATTGAATATCAAATTGTGGATGAAAAATGAAGTACGAAGTGCATTTAATTACATATATGTCTCAATTTGTATATGTCGAAAAGTTTGGTTTACTCAGATTGTTGATTTACGAGCATGTTTTGTTTTCGCTTGGGGCTGCTGTGTCATGACTTGAATCTACAGCTTTTGATGATTATTTCGATGCGCTAAAGAAACTATAAATATTGGCATGGTTAGTAATTTATGAATAATTTCATCAATTTCTCTGAGTAGATGAAAGTTTTCGATTGATGTCAATAAACATTTGTTTTGTACATTGTTGAGAGTTTAAATTCACTTTCAAGAGTCATCACAGTCTGGCCGAAGTCAAATCGCTGAAATTAGGGGTAATAGAATCATAAAATATTTGGCACTCGAATATATTTCATTTTCCAACAATTTACCCTTTTAAACATGGCACATTAGCTATTGAATGATATACGATTTATTTGTTTTGAGCGAAAAATAAGAAAAGTAAGAAACCAAAAGCGTCTAATGTGTACCCGGTCTCCCCTATTATTTGAAATTACTTAGGAATTGTAAACTATTTTAACCGGTACTATATTAGTATTTAATATAGCTTGTACGTGAAACTTGAATTATCAGGCACTAAAGGTTTAGATACAAAGAAATATTGAGAACCAATTGAATAATCTTGAATATGTATATCTACGTTACCATATTACGTTAATGGCCTTCTGAATAAATCTGATGCAATTTAAATATTTTTGATTTAAATGTTTGATCGAAATACACAGATAGCTGGCAAATAACCTAAAGGCAAGCAGGAATTTCAAATATTTCTTGAATAATCAATTTATATATAAAAATGAATAATATATAATATAATAATCAGAAAATAAGACAATCATGTTTGCTACTATGAATTTTCCATGGTCATCCGGCGATCTATTGAATAATTGAAATAGATGTGGATTGAATAGATTGCCTGATGAGTGCCTTGGAATGAAGCTCAGGCTAGTAAACACCATTGCCTGATTTTCAGACTACCAGTATTATATTACATTATATATTACTTAAAGCTCTGCTGCATAGCATTGAGCAGATATACTCAAGTTCATGAACGGTTCATGAAAATTGAGCAGTTTAGTGTTCATGAACTATTTTCACCGGACATAACCCTAGGGATGCGAATCGAATATCGACTAATCGATTAATAATCGAATATCAATGAAATATCGATTATTCGAATAGTTAATGAAGTATTTGTTTATTCAAATTAATATTAAATACGCTTGTTTCCAAGTATAAAGCAACCTTTCTTGGATAACGTTTTATTAAAAATCAAATGCTCCTTTTACCAATAGAAAATACGAAACAAACACGCAACAAATCTTTCACAGCGACGTCTTTTGCGTGTTTAAATGGTCTACGGAACTCCCTCTAATTACCATAACAAAGAAAATCTCAAGTTACGCGTCATTTGTTCTATTTCAGACTCCGCTGCTATGACAATTAATTGATTGAACAGACGTGATGAAACATGAAGCACGTTGAATGACATGAATTCTATAAACTAATGTTGATTTGGACAGACTGTGTTGAAGATAAACAATTACAGCTGGACAATGCAATTCATATCTCTTAGCCATTCTCAAGAACCAAGGACTTGTTACGTTTAAATTGTTGTCCTTGAAATCTGACATGCCCAATTCTAATCTGTGAGCAGGATGCCACAATGAAATACTTGCGACAAACAGAAGATCTAATTGCAATTGCTCAAGAAAGATTTTTATATTGCCAGATATTTTACTGTCACGCCATCTCCAGTAACACCTTGAAACCTATCACGTATTTGATCCCTAGTGGTAAACATACAAGGCCACTGGTCAACACCATCTCTTGGATAGTCTTTGTGACATTATTGAGTGCAATGTTTGGTTATTTTGGGTGCCCGATATAAGTTATTTCTAAACTAATGTTCATTTTGGTTTACTGAGCCAGTAGGCAATAACAACAATTCCCTGGTAACTGTCCCATTTAAATTTTGTTTTGTCCGATATAATAATAAATAGAGTGGATTTTTCAGTACAGAGAAAATAAAGTGCTAGGAATTGTGTGGAAATTTTGTGGAAATTGGTCACTGTGGTTGATTTCTCCTACATCTACTCCTGCATTTGACAAAAATGCAACAAAAATGCAACGGCCTCCGTAAGCCAACAAAGTGATTCTCCAATGTGTAGCCTATAGTCTATGCTATTGCAATGCTACTAACGTGCTTTACTCAGCGCAAAATGGTCCGTTGCTGTGATGTAGCAATCCATCAACCTTGCGCGTGACCATCACTTTGTGAGAAAAGTAACGTGAAAAGAAAATTTTCTTGCCGTAACTATGATATGTGAGGGATCTAGGTAGCTAACAACCAATAGTTGAGTTAATATTCTTATGCTTTTGAATAATCATCAGGTTTCCATTACATTGGAATTGTGCTCGATTATATATATTACAAATGCTTTAAAGTCAATTGCCCTGTTCATATCAGGACAAACACTGGGACAGCTAACTGACTAACAGAAACGAAGTTCAATGCGATCAAACTACAATATCTGATCTTCGCACTACTGACACGAAAACCATGAAAAAGAGTGTGAGATTTCATGGCATTGTCATGGCATTTTTACATTTTAATATTGTGAATAAAGATGTTTTCATGGCTTTCAAACAATTTAATGGTACCAAAAATTTGGTAGCGTAGTTCGATTGACACACATGTGCATAAAGTACAAAACATTGAATTTTAAATTTTATATCAGAAAAGAGCATTGTTTTGACATCTAGATTTAAAGGACTACCATTTGCTTCCAAATGATTGCACTCATATTTACTATACTCTGAAAAGTTAAAAGACGGCAAGTGTTGAAAGTACTCATGTCCAGGGTCCATAAAAAGTAGAAATCCTGCAATTTACTAGATTCCAGAAGCCTAGAGTAAATTCAGAAAAAAAAAGATAATTTAATGATTTATTTGTCAAACCTCAACATAAAAATTCCGCAGAAAATGTTAAAATGCCTCTAGTATTCCAAAAGGCTGGACTGTTAGTATGACCCTGCTCGTGTCTTACAGCATTCCTTGTGTTAGCCTAGTAATATGAATTCAAACATGGCAAATGGGCCCTTGATCTAGATGCCAAAGGGCCTTACCATTTTAATCTAAATGGCAAAACAAATACAACTTACGTAAAATCCCAAAATGCATCTGAGTCAACTGGATGGACAGTGCTCGCACGCGAATAGGTATTTCCACGACTATTTCCAAGCCAAACGTCAAAACCAGCATCAGCAAGTAAGAAAGCAAGACTTTCATTTCTTAGATTAACAATCCAATCGGCACTCGAGCAAAGGAGTCCATGTTGTAAAAATATCACTGGTTTATCATTTTGTTCGTTATCTTGACGACCCCCAGGGATGCGATGAATGCCAAGGATGTAGCCATCTGTAGTTGTAACAAAATGTTCTTCAACCGGATAGCCATTGTAAGCAATGATTTGTGGCTGAATAGAATAATACAATTAAGTTTAGGCAAAGGTCTATATATAGACAGGACCCATACCTGATTTCAGATACACCTGAGTTAGATACACAGAGGTGTACAAAATATACTTGGGCCTGCGACCAGTTATCTCCCTTTCAAACTGCCTGCAGGTTGTCTAGGCTCTAAGGCTACTGACTTATGAAAGAACATTATTTTTGTCAGAATAACATTGATTGAAACATGCTTAGAATTCATAACAGTTACTAATTAAGAAAAGTCTGTACCAGTCATTTCATCATCATCATCATCATCATCATCATCATTTATTCAGAACCTTTAAGTTATACAAACTTTTTTTCAAAGGACTGATACATAGCTAAGTTGACAGGAAAACAGACATTAAGTAAAAAAACAGGCATAAATAACAGGAAAGAGTGGTAAGTGTAAAGTATACTAAGAACGTAAGTGCTTCTCAAGGAGACGTTTGAAAGTAGGCCTGCTTTGGACTTCCTTCATTGCAGACGGTAGATCGTTCCACTTATGCGCACCAGCGTCTTGAAATGAATGACGATGGCTCGACTTGATGTAAATGTCATTGTGGGCGTGAGATCTTGTTCTGGTGGAATACGGCAGTTGGAAAAAGTCGGAAAGCAAAGGTGGAGCTAGTTTGAATTTAATTTTATGAGTGAACATTAGTTAATGCGATGTTATTCTGTCTCTAACAGAAAGCCAACCTAGTTGACTTTGCATATCAGAGACACGAGTGCGATAGTTACAACGGAGCACTGTCCTCATTCCTCTGTTTTGCAATTTCAAATGTAGTATTGTGCAATCTTGATAGTTGTGCCTGCATTAATTGTATTGCTCCAAAATTATGCCTGCAAGGGGCGGTCCGACTCCTAGCTCTCCCCGTTTTATAGAGAGCTGTAGATACACTTGAGGCCAAAGCAATAGGGACCGCCTGATCTACTCAGAGGGACCCCCCGGAGCGCCACTGCGCTATCAAACAAAACCAGCCTTGCCTGTGGCTAAGCTGATTCTAATTTTATTTTATTAACAAAACCATTGAGTGGAACATTATCTGAAGAACCAGCACAGCCACGGCATCCAGACCACTTCCATCATGAACATCGGCATTTTCTAATAATGAACCACACAAATTGGGTCGTTACTGCCAAGTTAACATTGTCAATTCTTCGATTGAAAATAGCGCATCGTCCTTTGTTTAAAACTGCAACGCAACAACATTTTGTTTTCCTTCTTCCAAGCAAGCTGTCTCGCACTCGCGCAAACCGCAGCCTCTACCAGCCCAAGTTACGTCATCTCGAGCAAATCTTTTCCAAACCTAATAAAAGCTGTTGAATTAATTAACTCAAAAGTTATTATTACTACGAATGGGGATTGCTACGGGATTATATTATTATAGCGGCAGCAATCATCATGCGTACATTGACTCGCCGAACTAGTAGCCTGTTGGTATAGTAATGCACCATCGTAGCAGTGGTTAACATGATTAACACAAGCATGATTGATTAGCTTCCTTCTTGTTCAGAGTATAAGCAACGCCGCCACTTTCTAAATTCCTGGCAAACATTGTCCTATCCAGGTATTTTTCACTGTATTTATTTTGTTATTTCCAGTGACACCTTGTACTCGTGACTGAAATAGCCAGGTCTGTAACTATAACTGTCTGTAACATTCGCCTCGTTTATGCCTCGGCGGAATTACAAAAACCTGCTACTCATTGCCTGTTGTTTGACCGTAAACATTCGACAGTTTTTGTCTTTGTTTACGCGCTCGTGTGGGTCGACCGAACCCACGTTTACCTTCTTACTTAACCATTCTCAAAATACTCTTTTAATTTCGGCTAGCAAATTATCTTTTCGACTGCCAATTATAGTCAAGGTCAAAATCAATGTTTTGTTGGCCTGTTCCTTTCTCGAATTTACGAAGTTAGTCAGTGACGGCTCTAACAGTGGGGCAACCGGAGCAACAACCCACCAATGAATTTCGTAAATTACTTCTTTTCAACTTTGTAAATATTTAGCTTGTAACACAAAAAAGAATCTCCAATTTTGTCATAAATAAAATATTAGTATGCAACTAATATTTTCAGCCAAACCTTTTATATTTTGCGAGGACACATGCCAGATTCTGTAGACAAAGCCCGTCGCCTAATGAATAGACACTAAACACCTATTATATAACCATGTTGACATTGCGATTCATTCAAAATGTTCACAATACCCTTTCTATTTCTGACAATGGTCTTGCTTTCTTAGGGCATAAGTTTCTATGCCCCAAATATGCTTTTGTTTTCGAGGCTTTGACACTATGTGCGCATGACCGACTATAACGAAACAATAGAGTTTTGAAGTTTTGGGGCTGAAAACAGTTTGCCCTATTCACTGAAAGTGAGTAGCATCATTTATAAATATCCATGACAACGTCACATTGGCATCAAATCAATTGTATACGAAAGGAAAATACATGGAATTACCACAACAGTAATTTCATTTACATACAGCCATTTACAAAATGAATTAGAAAATTATTAAAAGCTAAATTAAATACAATAGGCCTATAGATAGTACTATAGTAATATTTTTAAGTAAACAGTTTAGGAGCTCTTTTTAAATCTGATTATTTGCAGAACATCATACAGTTTATAGGTAAGTATGATTCAATCTCAAATTATACACCTTTTGCAAACAATATCACGTCACAAATAGGGTTATGACACCTCAAATTTGAAAAATTTTTCAGGGGAGAATGCCCCTGTACCACCTAGAAAATTTTGGGGGCCGTCAGCACCCTCACCAACCTTCCTGCCCCACCGACGATTTATACCACAAGCCGCCACTGAAGTTAATGCGCCGCTGTTATTTTCAACTTCATTGTTCATGTTTTGATCTAACAAAACATTCTGAAAATTGATGTAGGGCTACAGTGAAACTATATACACATGAAATACCTATGATCTATTTGTTTCGATGCTATTTTGTTTACTTCTTTCAAAAAACAAAACATGAATGGCTAAAACAGTGTGACGACGGTGAGGGTCGAACCACAAAAAGAAAAGACGATACATTGATGAACGAAGGCACTAACCACTAGACCACTTGCTTGTGTCTAAATTACGAAATTCGTCATTCATAAAGTTTTTGCAACAAAACTGCCTTTCACTTACTGTCTACCCACAATTGTTTTACTCTTCTTAAAGGGAGAATACTGACCGGGGAACGTTGCGCGCGGAACTTGAATTCTTCATACCAAATTCAAGTACTCGTTTTGAAACAGAGTTGGCCTCGCCTTAATTCTATTGTTTTGAACGAAATAATCAAAAACACGAGACAGGAACAAATTTCGAAGCCGTGAACTCGTGACAATCATCAACGAATCAATGTTTTTAAACAACGATTTATTCCATGCATTTAACTCAGATACGCATAGTTTTATTGAATTATCACATTAGTTTGCTTTTGATATATTTATCCTTGGTTATATTTACTGAAGTTGCCTTGTTATTAGTTGGCAAGCTTTTACGGACTGATCGTTACATCAAAAACATGAAAAAGAACGATAGTCGATACGCAAGATGACCTAAGATGTCAAGAAACACAAGGATTTGGCTTTATAACGAAAATCAAAATGTTGAACAAGGTTCTTGTTTAGTGTTACTTTCGCTCAACATATCAATCGAACTGATCAAACTGTAACACTTCTGCACATCATACTTTTTATACTGTTGATCACATAATGAACAATACATTAAAGTCCAGAACGTGATAAAATAATGAAACCAAAGTATGTAGTATAGCTCCCAAATTGTGATTTTAATTTGTTCATTTGAAATACTTTTCCATAAAATCAACATACGGCCAGAATAATAAAACGAAGGTCACACGCACGGCAGCTTTTCTCAAAGCTTTGTTTAAATTGATGACGTATGAGTTGGTTGAGCGCGCAATGTTCCCCGGTCAGTATTCTCCCTTTAAAGTGCACATGACATCAAAAATTTTTATTCCGGAATCAAGTAGCCCATGCAAAATAAATAGTAATGGCGGCAATAATTTTTCGATTTGGACTCTTATAAGCGGAGATATTTGATTTTGAAAGTACCATATTTTAGAAATAGTGCTTCTTCGAAAGTCGGAACTCATGCCGGAATGACAAGAAAGCCCACTCTGGAAAAATAACCAAGTCTAGACTTCAAAAAATCGTAACTTTTTTCTCGCGAAAAAGAAAATGTCCACTTTCCAGAACAGATATGCCCATATCTTCGGGACACCTTGTTGGCCATATATGACTGAAATTGAACGTAAAATGTAGAGTTTAGAAAGATTTTATTAGACTTCGATGGAGTTTTTCTGTCAAAAAGGTGTTAAAACACTAGATTAATGCATGTTATGCATCAAGGTGTTGACTACTAAAACAGCGGCAAAAAGCTTTGTATTCATTTCGCCGCGGATGATGATCTAAACGTCTATAAAATTTAAAAAAATTAATTTCGCTATTTTGGTCGATCTCCCGCAGCTTAACGTGTCAGTGCTTCACTGATTTGTTAGCTTCAATCTCAATGATTGGCTATTAAAAACCATTGCATGACCCCCTGTTTGCCTTCCAGCAGAAGCGTTTCTTCAACAAAAACACAATTACAGAAAGATGAAATCGACATACGCAACGTGTTTAATATCATACCTTAATCTAGTTTTATATTCGACGGACAACGGTTGTTATTATTAATGGCAAGTTTTTTCGAACGTTTTCTTGCTTCCAATTGGTTAATCGAACACCGACAATTCCTAGTGTCTTCGGACGTGACGTAATAATCTGAGACAATAGTGTAGAATTCTAGACAATTAGGTCGCGACAATATGTCGAGACAATAGCATCTCCAAGGCTTCAAGACTGACGTGATAGAAAAACTCTTTTTTACAAATTTTTGAATTTTAAAATAAAAATTTACTACAATACAGAAGCCAGAATTGTCAAGTTTATTATAAAAAGGTGCAAATAATTAGAAAGAGGACAACGAAATGGAAAGAAGTCTTCATCTAATCAAGTTGATAGCGTTAAAGTCTCTAAATTATGAAGACACATTTAAACAAACTTGTTGCGATGAATTCGTAATATTTCTCAAAACGAAGTTGTTTTTGAATATTTCATGGGATTAATAAAGGTATGGATTAATAATAAAACAATTATCAAACTCGATTTCGCACAACACTGAGAATTATCAGGCCAAGGCACGTGTTATCCGCCGAAGCCGTAGGCTGATAATTCTCAGTGTCGTGCTCAATCTCGTCGACTTCTTCATAAAGCTATCCTGTCCAAGAATTATATTTAATCAATGAATTTAATATGCTGAAGATGTTTTTATCTGATATATAAAATACAATATTATATCACAAAAGACTTTGATATATTGACGACACGGAGTGTTTTTGTGTTTGTTTTTTTTGAAGAAACGCGTCTGCTGGAAGGCAAACAGGGGGTCATGCAATGGTTTTTAATAGACAATCATTGAGATTGAAGCTAACAAATCAGTGAAGCACTGACATGTTAAGCTGCGGGAGATCGACCAAAATAGCGCAATGATTTTTTTTTCAATTTTATAGACGTTTAGATCATCATCCGCGGTGAAGTGAATACAAAGCGTTTTGCTGCTGTTTTAGCAGTCAACACCTTGATGCATAACATGCGTTAATCCAGTTTTTTAACACCTTTTTGACAGAAAAACTCCATCGAAGTCTAATAAAACCTTTATAAACTCTACATTTTACGTGCAATTTCAGTTATATATGGCCAACAAGGTGTCCCGAAGATATGGGCATATCTGTTCTGGAAAGTGGACAATTTCTTTTTCGCGAGAAAAAGTTACGATTTTTTGAAGTCTAGACTTGGTGATTTTTCAACAGTGGGCTTTCTTGTCATTCCAGCATGAGTTCCGACTTTTGAAGAAGCACTATTTCTGAAATATGGTACTTTCAAAATTAAATGTATGCGCTTATAAGAGTCCAAATCGAAAATTATTGCCGCCATTCCTATTTATTTTGCATGGGCTACTTGATGCCGGAATAAAAATTTTTGGTGTCATGTGCACTTTAACTACAACTATTTATCTCCTAAAATACGCCATCCTAAAATTTTTCCCATCAATGCGGTCTTGCGTTTACTGTTTACACTAATGATTTTATTCTCATAAATAATATACTACTATTAATCTACTAAAATGAGGCCTAAAATAAGGCTTTCAATTTATTTAACTGCAACGCTGCCCCAATGTGCATTCCATTCTTGCTGACCCTCGCGCGAGTAATTCATTGTGCAATTTCCGTCTAAACTTTACTGTGCCTCTATTCGTAGCATATATTAATACCTTTCAGAGAAGTTGCATATAAAAGCCTACTGTTCAGTGCGGTTCTTCGACGCCACATTGGCTGAATACGGCAATTGAATAGCCGATGCCGTCTGTCAGCTTCTTTCTTCGGCCTCTCCGATAAAGGCTCCCACGGGTAAAAGTGGACATTTTTCCTCACACGCATAACACGATAACACGTGTAAGCACGCTTCTTCTTTGTCCAGGTTACGACTACTAACCAGTGACATCAGTGGCGACATAAACACGTTAAATAATAATACAACGATTGCTGCGTGCAAGAAAGAGAAGTAGAGATTAAAAGAAACCGTACGCCGGCCAACCCCCGCCTAGTCCTGCAACCTTCTTTGTCTTTTCTGTTCGGCCCCTCTGCGCAGAGCCATCGATATACAAGAGTTGGGACACTATTGTTCTTTTTAGCCTCAATCTGATAATATTTCTTATTCATGGGCGCCATTTTCGTTCGTGACAAACGAGGTCTATTTTTCTCAACACGTTTTCCTTGCTTCTTGACAAGCTTGTTCATGTTTTGCTAGCACTTGGAATTGTATGATAAGCTTGAGATTGTATGTAAATAATTTGACAAAGTAAAAGTGTATCTCAGTGTGAAATGGAATTCACAGAACACATTTCATTCCGATTGATCTACTCTGACGCTGATATTCGCTTGTTAATATCATCCTTGATGGATTCGTGTTTGCACTGTGAAAGAATGCCTGACCTTGGAGTTGGAGTAGCGAAGAAATCAGCATTAAATCGGCAGTTGAAGCCTTGAAGTTATTTTAAATAATGGTAGAATTACATTTCTTTACAAGCGATTCAGAAGTACAAGGCTAGTTAGTATTACACCTATTTTATCTGAATAATTTGAATATAGTACCTCCTTGCAATTTTTAATATTGCTTTTTCTCGCATTGCGCTTGATGATTGATAAGAAGCTGTACGATTTCTGATTTGTAATTGAAATGTTTTCTGATTATTTTCTTGGCCAAAGCAGATAGTGTAACGGTGTATAAGTTGTTGAGTAATCCGCTGGATTATCCCGAAAGTAAGGATGGTTATAGACAGTTGTGAAAGGGTAGTGAATGAGATCGCGTCGCCGTCTTGATGACTCTAAAACACATTCATAATATTCATTCTTTCTGGCAACTGATTTGAATTTTATAACTATTGAGGGCATTGACAGATGCACCAAAGCCAATATGGATAAAGGATTCATGTAGTAGCTCCAATAACTTTTTTATAACTGATAATAACTGACTGATATTTTGCTTTGATTGTTATGGACAAAATTGTAGATGTTTAGATTTATGTAGTGGGCTTTGCTGCTGGTATGTTTGTCTGAAAAAATGATCGTAAATAATGCAGATGAAATTATAATAAACCTTTTTCTATGTATTTATTGCAGGAGCTTGTAATCGCCAATCAATGCAGATTGAATTTGAGAAACCTCAGATTTTTAATTTTGTTTTCGGAAACCAATCGCTTACTTGCCAATGTCATATGTGATATGTCGCTACAAGCATATTGATATGATTTTGTTATTGATGGACATTATCTAATCATTATTTTGTTTATAATTTGTAATATGTAATATGTAAAATACTGTATAGTGTATCAATATTGAAATCGTAAAACGATAAATCATAATAATGAATCACCTCACAAATCGATCAAATGATTCAGTTTTTATCGTGTGACTTTGTGTGTCATAACAAAAGCGTTAATCCAGCTTTGTCTCCAAAAGGTAAGAAATATAATTTATAACCGTAATATTTAATTTATGGTTCAAATTTTTACAAATTTGCAACACAAATTGGAAGAGCATACTTATTGATTAAATGTACATGTGTTGTGTTCTAACTCTGAGTTTCATTATTATTCTATCGAATGGTTTGTAATCTTTGAAATTGAAATGCTCGAAATAGATAATCTATCTATCATCAGAACATGAAAATTTATAATATCATACCCATTCGTGGCAGAATAACTACCTTATTACAACATAATTTGCAATGTTTACATCCTCTGAATTCAAAACACATACAATTTCTTCGCGCTAAGTTGAAGTCTTTCAGAAATCACGAACATAAATGGCGCCCATGTGTCACGTGATAATCGCGTTGGCCAATAAGACGCTCAGCGGCAACATGAGAGTGTGTCCCAACTCTTGTATATCGATGGCTCTGCCTCTGCCGACCCACCAAACGATCTCTGCGCTCTCACGAAACAACAACCACGGCCAATGATACCAACACACACACACATAAGATTAGTCGATTAAGAAGGAGAATGACGATGCTACCGAGAACTAGCACCATTATTGGAGACATTTGATTTTCGCGGCTTCCTTGAGTTAGTTCCTACCTATAATACAGGCAGTAGGCTATCTGACAAAAAGTTAATGAGCATAATCTCATCCTTTTTGTAGACCCAGCGTCCAGGCTGACCTACGGCTGACCGTGCAGGCTGCGGCTCTGATAATGATTGGAATTTGGAAATTATCGTACTTATATTGTACCTATACATTATGCTGTTAATTAGTAGACTATCTACCTAAAAACTTATCCATCTGGAGTACATCACTCAGATTTGATTTAGCTTACAAACGTAGGCTACATACAACTTTTGTGCGCTGTTGATTTATTTCATAAATTAATCATGATATCAATGATACAGTCAATTTAAAAGTAGCATTTATCCCATTAAAGCTCTACTGTAGAATGTAGGCCTCTAGAGGCCTACTGTTTTGAATCGATCAAAACAGACAAAAAGCCGGTATTCTACAGTTTACATAAAAATGCTCCAGGCAGCATAACACAAGCAAAAGTGTAATACAAACTACAACATAACCGAGACTGGTGTGTAGATTTGGCTAACTTACAACGTTGAGATTTGCTTCAGGGTCGACAGAATTTACCAAAACAAGGCTTGAGAACAAAAGCAGCAATATCTCCATTTTTCCAATTGAGACTATCGCTTGCTAATGCAACAAATATCTTTACAGTCAGATAGAAACTATGCAGAGTATCGCACTTTGCACCTTGATTTATTTATCAAGTAACTGCTTCGTGAGAGTAAACATTTGAAAAGGAATGAGACTTGTACAATGTCAACATTTTGAACTGTTTTGAGTGACATTTTGATGATCGTAAGATGGCTGCCTCTCTTAATAACCAGAATGAGGTTCAAAACCGGCTATCGTATCATCCCGATCCATGCGATTTATGGGATTCTGCAGTGTTACATGTTCATTAAAATCAGTTAAAATCAATCAACTAATCAAATATGAATCTGAATACTTCAAATAATATCACAACAATCCAATTGTATCATACCTGCTGTAATTTGACATGTCATTTGGTGTGAATATATCTTCTCAATCATAAACTATACAGATTAGTACTGTACTGACCCAAAATTGCAGACCGAATGAAGGCCATACGTGGAATATCATAATCATTCTGTAACAGCTCTTCACAAGTCTTATCTGACTGTATTGTGTGGAGTTTACTTTAGATTAATTGAGAGCAATGAAAGGTTCCTACAGAACAGCTTTGCTAATATCACTATTCTTATGCAGTGTAGTCCGGTACAGTTACATAGCCTGTTATAAAGTGACCACTCGAGACAGGTGACCTTTAT
Source organism: Haliclystus octoradiatus (assembly GCA_916610825.1). Taxonomy (NCBI): domain Eukaryota; kingdom Metazoa; phylum Cnidaria; class Staurozoa; order Stauromedusae; family Haliclystidae; genus Haliclystus; species Haliclystus octoradiatus. Next base: position 31,742,813 of record OU744447.1, on the reverse strand, counting down.
CTAAAGGTAAATGAGAATATAGAAAATTAAAATTTTGAATAAATCCATAATAGACAACTTTAAAAATGATCACTTAGAATCATAGTTTCGGCAATTACAGGGATTGTTGACGTCACAGCTCCAAAAATTACATGGTTCATTGGCTCGTATTATGTCTACAGTCGTAATTCTAAGATCATATCGCAGTAACAACAACACAATATCCAATCATATATTGTTTCGTGGTTAAGTTGGGCTAATATAATTACAAATAACATGACATCTTGATAATGACTTGTCCTCTACATAAACGGGAACCGTATTATTGCAATTTTAAAAATTACATACATTCTGAATAAAAATTGATGAACTGGCGGCAATTTATGAAATTTCCAGCAAAATAATTAACTTCAAATACAAAAATGTTAATTGTTATCTAAGAAAAATATTAAATAATTATTGCTAGATTTTCAATTTTGATAATGTTTCGAATTGAATAATATGTCCTTGAACTTCTTGGCATGTAATGCTCAGAATATTTTCAATAACGCAATCCTTCAAAATTCAGATTCCGTTTGAATCGCATCTTCAGTTCATCTGAAATCAAACACACAAAACTAGATTAAAAATTATTAAAGGAAAATAGGAAATGTGTATACCAAAAGCGTTACTTAAAAAAATGTTGATCAACTGTTTGCTTGATATTTTCTCATATAGGCATACATAATTTTAGAGTTATTTTAGCAAAGTCTTAACTCAGGGTTGTTTTAAGATAGAGAATGGTCAACAGTAGGCACATATTTACGGCCAAACTATCATAGGGAGGCATGGCAACAGGATTTCTCCCCCAAACCAGGAGGTTAACTCCCCGATGAGTGCGCTACTTGTAGGAAATCTTGAAAAATGATTGAAAAAGTTCCAAACATCTAACCGGCAGTAACACCAAAATTCCCGTGAATGAAAAACTTAATCAAATAATTCACGCATTGAAGGAATTAGATATACTAACACTATGAGGTCAACATTAAACTTACTATTTATAAATATTTATGAATTTAAATTTTTTTTGTACAGTGAAATTTTGCATTTAAAAATAACAAAGATTTTGCCATGACGATTTCTTAGGGTAGAGTATTCCAATGTTGAATAACGCGATTGAAGTAAATATTGTAACGTACGTCGCATTTTGCAAGATCTATGAGATGAACTAAATCATGTCTCGTAGCTGATTGTTCTAGTACCTCTGAGGATCATAGCCTCTGGTAATTCAATCTGAGTTTTTCTATATATAATTTTATATGTAGCCCCCTGACCCTCATCTGATGCCATCTCTCATCCTAACTTGTTTTAAAAAGAACATCCAGTAACTGTTCTTAATTCATATTTGGAATTTAATACATATGAGAAGCAAGGAGATAATCAAAAATGGTTAATTCAAGGTGCTTGTCATGATTTCTGATCCGTTTATATTGAAATGTTACAGATCACCATCATCGTCATCATCATCATTGATTCAGAAATCTGATAAGTTTTACAATAACTAATTTTCAAAGGACTGACTGACTGACATATCTTGGGTGAATAACTGAACTCCGATTAAGAGCAGTAAAACATTTCATATATAGTTTTTTTTTGTTTTTTTTTGTATTTATCATTTATCCACAAACCGGGTAAGCTTGCAGCTTTTTTTGACCGGGGTGGTTGGTTAATTTGTTAGTATTTTGAAGCTTGTGTGCGTTTAATAGCCGGATGCCCTTCCTGACGCCAACCTATAGTTCTCCGGCCAGGGATTGAACCCGAGACCCTGCGGGCCGTGGTCCAACGTCCTAGCCACTACACCACTTACTAGTAACTGCTATGTATTCAGATTAGTAATGTGTATAGACTACTGATCACTTTACTCACTGAATCCTGCAATGTGAAACATTTGAGGATTTGCATCATCATCCTCTGCTTGTTCTATAAATTTGTAGAGATAGAAAAATGGATGTTGAGAATTTGAAAATAGACATAAAATAGGATAATCAATCCGATAATTTATATAGTCTACCTACTAGTATGAAATGTTTTTTAAAAAATTTACATGTACTTGAAAAAGTATACAATGTTGACAATAACACAAGTCTACATTAACAGTACAAATTCATACAAATTTAACAAGTGGGCTATCATAATTAAAGATAATTGACAGCTAACAGCCCCTGCGCGAAAAACAGTTCAGATGTTCATGAGCAGTTCATGAACGTTAAATGGCCCAAAAATTTCATGAACTGTTCATGAACTCCTGAACTGTTTTTCACAGGGGAGATGTGTTAATCCATTTAAACACGGTCAAATGAAATGTTCTCTTTCGTGGGCTAGAAATCTATTTCAATTACCAAATAATTCCTCATTTTTAAGGAGGTTATGATAAGATGTCAATGTTTGCCTGTTCAAAAATTATTGAAATGGCCATCAATTACCGTTAAAAAGTGGTCACTAGAAGAAATAGAGGACGGCAATGTAAGATTGAGCTGCTGCACTGTAAATGTAAGTCAAAAACAATACCCACCACCATAGACAATACCTCCTGTACAATCATCATCATCATTGTCATCATCTGGTATATTAGCAAGATCAGTAACAATATCAAGTCTTGGTAATTTCTTCAAAGCATCTGTTAATGTTGTTCTGTTAGCCTTTGGATTTTGAATCCAGCGTGCCATCAAAGCATCTGCTTTCTCATTAAGCCTTCTATTACTGGGATCATTATCTATAATCGCAACTGCATTAGGTGGGACTCTGAGGTATCTCGCAAGTCTTTTCCAATCTGTACCAATATGTTCTGCAACATAATGTTCTGCATCAGTAAAACAACGATCTGTGAAATGATTGAAATAAATAGGCTTACAAGGTGAATAAAAGACAATGGGTTACATAATTATAAGAATATATTGTTTGCCTTATGTAGGCTACAATATAAAGTAATTTATTATTTAAACAGTAATTATATACAATGTAGTTTTTCATTTATTAATTCTCATTTATTTTATCTGTGATGAATTTGAAATATCTTTTTTGTTTTGTTTGTCTATTGTTCTATTGTCCTATTGTTTTCTTCAGATAATAGTAATTTAGACGGCCTATCAAAGGCACCCGTACCACTTCTATATTTCTAGAGGAATGGCTCTTTTTGCTGAGAGCAATGATTTTAAACGCTCTTTATTGATCTCAGCCGCGACACTGCAGATCAATTTCCACAGATTTTATAGCAGATAGGTCTCCATTGTCAATGTGAAGCAATCCACCACAGCTACTCACAATGCAATTCCCTCTCGACCATTCCATCCGCCATCCTTCGATAGTACTCATTTGATGTTTTAGATAAAGTCAAGGCTGGTACAATTTTTAAAAGTAAACATTTGAAAACGTGACTGTTTCTGATATATTCCAAATCTTGAAAAGCAGGTTCTCATGTTGAAATTCACTTTTTCGAATTTGAAATTCTGAAGTTGTTCAAAAATTTCACCAACATTTATAGCTCCCAAAAGAGTTGACCAAAATCTGAAGCTCTTAAATATGTGCTGCTAAATGTATAGCAAAACTAATTATTGTAAACATGATTATCAAAGCAGGGTTACAATTTCTTAAATACATAATCAAAATGCAATTTATTTTCAAGCTAATGGAAAACAAAGTTTCTATATTTAAAACTGTGCGATTTAAAGTGCATGTGATACCTAAAAATGTTTTTCCGCAATCGAGTAGGCCATGCAAAAGGAATGGCGACAATCAATTTTCGATTTGGACTCTTATAGGCTTAATTATTTAATGTTGAAAGTATCATATTTCAAAAAAAGAGCTTCTTCGAAAGTCGGAATGTAAGGTTCTTATAGGGTCAGCATGGAGGAGACAGAAAACACGCTTGTAACTTCAAGATATAAACACGTTTATTATCTACAGTGGCCAACGAGCAAGAGAGCAATGACAATACAAAGTATCAATCACAACACATTACTAATTATCACATCACATCAGTCATTTATGGCCAACAAGGTTTCTCAAAGATATAGGCATATCTGTTGCAGAAAGTGGACCATTTCTTTTTCGTGAGAAAAAAGTTACGATTTTTCGAAGTCTAGACTTTGTTATTTTTCCATAGTGGGTCCTCTTGTCATTTCGGCATGAGTTCCGACTTTTGAAGTGAGCACTATTTCTGAAATACGGTTCTTTCAACATTACATAACTCAGCTTATAAGAGTAGGCCTACACATCAAAAAATTATTGGCGCCATCCCAATTTATTTTGCATGGGCTACTTGATTCCGGAAAAACATTTTTTGGTGTCATTTGGTGCACTTTAACGGGTTCACATGTTTAGGCTACACTAAATTGGTTGTACTTGCTTAGTTTACTTCGCTAAGTATTGCAATTCAACTCCTCTTAAACACAGTTTGAAACCATTCTTACATTGTCTAGCCTAATTGTTTTTGTGGAAAAGTTAAAGTTTTCACCACATTTTTAATGCAATGAGAAAAACAATCGAAATTAAATTAGCGACCGAATAATGTTCAATAAATCAAATTTTTAATAATAAATTAATTAAAGGGTCAAACCGGACAGGGCCGGATCTACTTTTTGGGGCCTAAAGCACTAGCTTACAAAAGGCCTACCTACAAATTTTTCAAATTTAATACACGGCCAACAAAAGGAAATATTTTATAAAATTTTAATTCTAACAAAGAAAGGACTTGAATATAACAACAGTTATCACTGTTATAAAAACAACGCAATGAATACTCAGTTAGCCTACATTACATAATAAAACAACAAAAGTAATATAATTATAGAAAAATTTATAAACTGAATTGAATGTGTATCGGAAAATAGCTAAATGATAGTAAGGTTTTGTAGAATAATTTAAGGTGTGTACAGAACTGTACTATTACTACTACATTCGTGTTTTATATGAAATTAAACATGTCCATTCGCGTGAACTATTTGTAACTAAAATCAGTTACTGTAATACAACATCTATACTAATTAGCAATTATACAGTGTATCAAAATGTTTTTCTCCGTGCATTTTCTCTAGCAAATCTGTCAATGATGTCATCAAATTCAATTGTGCGTAGTAGCTCGTGTTCAATACTTAAAATTGAAAGTGAATTCAGCCTTTCCAGTGACATTGTCGAACGTAAATGATTTTTATTAGTTTCAATTTTGAGAAAGACCGCTCGCCAGAACAATTTGTGACCATCATTGACAGATAGATTCTCAATATAACTTCAACATTAGGAAATACGGTGGCTAAACCTTCATTTTGTAGCAAAGAATACAAGTACCTCTCGTTGCTAACAGTTTTTTCAGTGTTTCTAGAGATATGCAACTTAATAAATTTACTAAATCTTGACATGTCATTGTATACAGTATCATCCAAATCGTCAGGAAATCTGTTCAATAATGCAGAACAATATTTTTTTAAACTCTTCTACATAACCCATTAATGAAGTCAATAAATTGACAGCAGTATTCAAATCAATTTTTGCATCCTGTAATTTGCTACTACATTTATTAAACGCCTGAAGAATATCATTCCACGTAAGTGCCATCAATGCTGTCTCTAATAATAATATACGATCATAAAGACCATTAGCCTTTACTCTGATGGTACCTTTTTCTTCTTCAACGGACGAAATTTCAGCTAGAAGCTTTACTATAACATTATAACCCATAGTTACCGCTCTTGTTGCATCAGCATGTGCTGACCATCTCGTATCGCTTAGTCTTTTTAGGACTATCAGCTTGCCGTCGCTTTCCTTCAGTGCTGTGGTTAGTAAGTCCCATTTATAAGTAGAATTAGAAAAAAAAGTATATAAATTTTGTACAAACGAGAAGAATAAAGCGGCTTCATAGCAACAATCCACCGCACATTGACCAACAAGGTTTGATGAGTGTGCACAACATGGTACGTAAACTGCCAATGGGCTAGATTTGCAAGTAATAGTTTGGACACCTTTATACTTTCCCCTCATATTAACCCCATTGTCATATGACTGTCCTCCACAAGTTTTTATATCAATATCATTACGTTTTAAGAAGACAATTACGCAATCTGCTAGGCTCTGTCCTGTGTGCGATTTCATTTGCAAGTAGGTTATAAACCTTTCAACAGCACCATCAGTTGAAACATATCGTAAATGAACACCAGCTGATCAACATGCGAAACGTCAGGTGTTGAATCAATCGAGATAGATAAGTATTTAGCTTCTTTAACCTCATTAATTATGGTTTAAGTAATTCGTTTGCCCATAATTTTAATGAGATCATTACAAATCTGCAAAGACAAATATGATACAGATCCTTTCCCTTTGCCTCGTGCCATTTTAAATGACTTTCTAGAAACCCATCATAGTTTGAAAGTAATTCAAGAGTCCGAAGATAATTACCATTACTGTGAGATCCAATTGTTTCATTGTCACCACGAAACGCCAGACCACGTTCTGCCAAAAATTTCACAACGGAGATGCATCGCTCTAATACGGCATGCCAGTATGTGCGCTTATTTTCAAATTCATTATTAAAGTTCTTATCAACCACCGCACCTGACATCCTCAAATTAATCATAGCCAGCATAGATTCTCTGTGGCTTTCACCGTTTTCATGTCTCGATAATGCTGTAGCCCTAGATGCATTTCGCCAATCCATGTACCCTTGAGTAGCCAACAAATCACCTTTTCCATTATTCATGAGTTTGCACGAAAAACAGTACAGGTGGCTTGTTTCCGAAGATGGTGAAAAACAAAGCCAGGATCTATCTCTTTCTTCTGCAATGTGGTTAACAGTTTTGAAGAAAGAATTGCTGCAAAATCTTACTTTATCACCAAAAAGTATGCCTGCAATCAGGATAAATAGAAAGGTATTAAAGTTTACTAAGACAAAATACAACAGCAACATGAAATAGAAGTAAGGTAAACCCTGCCTGATAGTAATAACTAATCTAAAGGAAAGGGGGACGAATTACTGATTATGTAGAAATTTAAATAAGCCCCATGAAAAAAGACTTGGATTGCTTGGTCATATGATGCATGATGAATTGAATCCTATGGTTGAATTGAAATTCAAATAAAACAATACAAGAATGTACACGAATTTTTAATTAACTATTTAACTTACCTTGCATGTTCTTGAAATTGAAGTCAATATTCTGACAAGAAGTGCTAGTACCGGACAGACAGCCTTTGCATTCAATTTTTTCAAAATGGAGTCTCGCAGCTTTTTTATCAACGTCACAACATTCCTCATTCCTCATTTGACCCTTAACAACATTTAATTTTGTATGAATATTTCTGAAAACAGCATGAAAACATGAGCAAAACAATGCTAATTGAATAAGGATGATGAAAACCAGGGTAATTATGTACGACCTTGAAACATTAACCATGACATTTAACCAGCAATTCATGAGAAAAGTCATACATTTTTATCAAAACATACTCAAACCACATGGAGAAATACACAAAGGAATGGCAAAACTGATCAATAATAATATACTATTTCAATTAATTTTGCTGTAGAAAATCATATATTCCACAAGCCCAGAAACTACATGTGATGTTTATTTCATTTCGGTCGAAGTACAATATCAAATGTGATTGAAATAGATATACAAAATATAAGCAGTTGATTTGGAAAATGGAGCTTCATTTTTCTTCTTTACAAGAAATCTCACATTGATAGGTTTGTAAACAGGAAAACAGCATCCAATTGTCACAATTAAATTCACTCATGTGTTCTTTTCGACAAAATTCCTTATACCATGTAATATTGGAAAATGTCGTAACGGTCTTTGCAAGTCACAAATTTTAGGGTGTAACTTTGTAGTGGCTTATCGTTATCGCCACGGCATGTGAACAGATGTCCTGATGTATAAGTGAAAGCTCTTGAGTTACCAGTTGCCTTTCTAACTGCTTCTTCTCTTTTAAAACCATGTTGTGGTGCTCCAGGAAAACTTGCATTCACGTTATTAAAATTATCGAAGATTAGAAATATAGCATACGCTAGAGAGTAAAGCTCTTGTTCAAGACTGGTTCAAAAACATTTTACGCAAACATATTCTAAGCGAGGCAAAGCCATGTTTGGAAACGAGTGTTTGAATTTTACGTGCACAATTCAAAGTGTGCGCTCGCAAGGATTCCCGGTCTGTTTTGATCTTTCAAGTCTGGAGTAAAGAGCCCGTTAATTACGACATGACAGCGACTGCCAAATTAAGCCAAGTGTAATTTCCTGAAAAAGCATGCAGCAGGCATGCACGCAAGTTACAGACACTGATCAAAATTGAAACAGCCTCTTTTGAACATTAACTTTTCAAAAAGTAGGCATATTTTTACATTTCTCCAAATAAACTGACAGAGTAACCACTTAGGCATCTAGACTTTGTACAAAATTTCATGGTAAAAATAATTTAAGTTAAATTTGTTATGCTTTGACCCCATTGAGTGCCGGATAGATAGCTATCATATTGAAAATGGCGTCCTAGAGCAGGATAGTCTCATTCCATAATGGCCTTCAACTCTACGCAGACGCTTAGGTGAGGGCCTAATAAAATTCAGCTAGCAAAGTGATGCGTTTAAGTGATGTGTAGATTTTTCCTGCTTGGCAGCGCATCACTTTGCTGGCTGAATTTTATTAGGCTCTCACCGGAGCGTCTGCGTGGAGTCGAGAGCCGTTATAGAATGAGGCTAAGAGCAGGACGAGTATCCGTGTTGTTAAATAAATTCTGTCAAAATTTGATTTAGAGAAGAATTTAGTACTGCACATGCGAAGTGTCAATGTTGAATTGCTTGACTCCAGCCTGATCTTCACAAGGCTCAACAGTACATTACAACCGATTGTCGATCATAGGTTTCACTCATTGCTAGGTCTGTTAGAAACCTGTTCAGTTGTGAACCACATGATAGCCTACAAACTGGCTGTGGTTCAATACATTTTTGTTTCACAAACTTTCATCAATCATGAGCTAGTGGCAATTTTGTCTGACTAGAGTAGTGTGTGTTCCATGCATGTTCAAGTCCCGGTAGGGTCATTCGATAACATCAATTTATTATCATTAGTTATGTTTCAAAAATTGCAATCCGTTTATAATACAAATGTGTTGCCTCAATTAAAAGCACGAACGGCTAAGGAGACGTGTTGTAGCGAACCGCTTGTTAAAAAAACTTAGGTACATATTCTTGAAATTCTAGAACATCAACTATCGCAAGTAGCATGCAGAAGTTGAACAAATGAATGGACCATTCAATTTGAGGAGGGTTTCACTGGGTACCATATTTAATATTTATGGGGAGTTATACCTGTGATCGGCGTTACTTTGGAAGCTGGAGGAGGTGTAGGTCTTTGCTGAGGTGGTGGCGTTGGTACATGGTCAGGTAATTGTTCAAATTCGTTTCTTCCTGTTAGTGCATTCGAGAATGCATATAGTTTAACCTGTCTCAAGTTGGCAGCAAAATCATCATAATTTGTTTCGCTTAACTTCGCCATTCTTTCCAGAGTTCTTATGAAACTAACAGGAGTCTTACAAGTGTCTCTATTTATTGAATAGAGAAGTATCAATTCTGATAATTCTTTTTGCTGCATATTCACTGCTATATATAGCAGCTTCAATCTAAACTCATCGTGTTTCGTCTGCTCCATTGTGCAAGCTGAACTAGCGTCCAGATGAATAACAATATATATATGCTATAACATCTCTACTTTTTCCTTAGAATATAAGAATAAAATAAAGTTATTGACGGTCTGATCTAAGTCTGTGTTTACATTGCTTTCAGATTGCTATGATGTGACACAAGGTATTACAAAATAGTGGTGGGTGGATTTCATTCGATTTTTGGGACTGGTAATTAATGTTATAAAATTTGTTAATAGAATTACTTTTTTAATGCGTCAAATAACGCCTGGTTAGCGCAGTAGGTAGCGCGTCAGTCTCATAATCTGAAGGTCGTGAGTTCGATCCTCACACTGGGCAATTCGTTTTATATTTTTTATTTCACTATCAAAATTTATCTATAGTTTAGCAGCACCACTTCCACATTTTTTGAACAAAAACGAATATTTTCAAAGTCTGTTGTGCTTGTATAGAATTTTAGAACTATATCATACACATATTTCAGTATCATCTAGAAATACACATCTAGAGCTCACAACGCGACAGCCCGATATGTGATGACGTCGCACGCGTTCAGCATTTTGACGTCGTGGACTCAACGACACTCTGCGACGCGTCGTGGTAATAAATAAAAATCTTCTGAAAACAACTTTCCGGCAGCCGGAACAATATCCACCGCGTAAATGTTAAATGTAAAATACTGTATAATTACAATGAATTAATAATGTTACATTTTCAATTATATATTTGTGATTGATAGTTACCTCATAAGCACACATTCTTGTTTATTTTAGGGACATAATGAATTTACTGTTTACAGACAGAATTTCCAGAAACAATTTTATTATTCAATTGTTGGTACGTTCGGACGAATAATGTATTTTTTTATTATTGGCTCGTACGTACGAATAATGGTGATTTAGTTGGTATTAGTCCCCAGATTACGGACCAATAACATAAATTTTTCGTTATTCGTCCGTACGGACAAATAATCAAAATAATTTGTTATTCGTCCGTACGGACCAATAAGGGTAGCCGCACCGAAGAGGAATCGAATTGCGGTCTGCCATTGATTTTCCACTGTTGCCTTGTTTTGGGTAGCCTGCTCGCATACTCACTATCAAAATGTAAACTTGATAGAACAAGAGATCTACGTCTGTTAAGGTGAACCTGTAAATATATATAGGTATACCTGAAGTTTCTTATATATAGATGAAAATAGTCAAATATTAGACATTCATTAGCAGAATAAATGTCTAATTTTTGACTACATTCGATAATATTACACACTCTGCTGTATGCAGGCATTGAGCACTATCACATTCAGTAAAGACAAATAATAAATACAATATTATATTTATTCATTTATTTACACCTGTAGTTAGAAAAATAGATTACAAAATAGCATTGTCCCGGGGGGTAACTCCTATACTGCTGCTATACTAGGACGTGCCACTTTTTTGGGTCCATTTCCAGCTGAGAAATATACTTTTTGGGTAGGAAATTTCGGAATATGAAACGTTTGGGTCCCATTTCGATTTTATAGAGAATTTGGGAAGAAACTGAATTTGAAGGCTGAAGAAATTGAAAACTGGAGTTGAATTTTTACCCATAAAAATGGAACATTCGCGCATAGAGCCTATATGGTAGTACACTCCCCCGCGCCCTGGATTTTTTGGGTAGAGTTTCAAGCTTTTAAAACAATTTGGGTAGCTCTTAAAGGGGATTTTTGGGACTTTTCGGGTACTTCACATTTTTCCAAAGTGGCACCCCTCATCAATGCTTCACTTGGAGTTAACCCCCCCGGGGGGGCATGGTCAGTACTATCAATTGCCACAGCTTGCATGCCATGCTCTAATTAGTTACAGAGAAATTTCTGATAATATTTTACAACAATAAAACCCATCATAACTATCTGAAGAGCGCACAAGCGCGAAACTCGAGTCACGGCAAAATTTTGCTGATCTTTGATTCATTTATACATAGCTCTCTAAACTGAATCGAGCATTCTCTTAAATGGTCTGCATATTATCATTATTATTATCATTGATATAGTACAAATATTGTACCTGTAGCAATATAGACCTGGCAAACAACGAGCAACCTTAGAACGATCACGAATCACCGAACGTTCGAATGTAGATGATATTGAGTATTAAAATTCCCCGAAAGTTCTTTATAGGTCCGAATAACATTCACTAAAAACAAGCTGTAGCGACTATACGATTATGCTTCCAGTTATGCCACTTATGCTTTGTTATGTTTCCAGAGGCGGATCCAGCTTAAGTTCTGATTGGTGTTGAAATGGAACAAAACTTATTAATCAAACGGTGATCAACGCGAGCAATCAATGGTACAATTACATGATAAATCCTCAATGTAAAACTGTACAGCTATAGATTAGAAATTATCTTAATAACATGTCTTATAAAAAATAAAAAATAACAAATAAACCATATCTGAGAAGTATCAATACATAATTACAATTAACACAAAAATAAATACTAGTGCTATATTTCATTTTTGGTTTGCTTGCACATTAGTTTTGGCTACACTGTTATATCACTACTGTTAATATAGCAAGTATTTATAATCTATTTATTATTATAGATTTCATTAAGTTACTGTTATTATTAGTTTTTTCATATTTATTTCAATTGTAATTTTAATTTTCCTAGTTTAAATGCATTTTATTTTTCTGATGTAATTCGCACAATGTAAACGAGCAGCATAGCTCATATTGATATGTGAATAAAAATGAAATCTACGACAACAACAACAACATATGCAATTAATTAATATACAATTCAGAACACTAACACGAGATGAAAGTAGTTTGAAAATTGATTAAAGCTGTAACGTATAATAATAATTAATTAATTGATCGTCTGTTTCATTCTTTATTTTGATGTAAAAGGTTTGAGGTTGGCCACTGTAAGTCAGGGAGAGGATGACTATAATGGTTATGTAGATATGACGTGAGTGATAAATGTCTTTGATGCATATTCCAGGATCGGTTTTACATGGATAATAAAAGCACGCATTAAATTTTCTAGGTCGTTCCAAAATAATGAGTGTATTATAGATAGTTTGATACGCATGTTTGAAGGCATTATCCAGTTAGAATCCCAGCATAGGAAGAAAAACTGTTAAATGTAAAAACTTTCGAGAATTCTATTTCTGGTTGTAAATAGCTTATTGAAAAAGAATAGAGATGCGGAACCTCTTTAGTAATAACGAAGTTATTATTATCATGTATAGAGAGATGCTCGACGTAAGGGAGACAGAAACAAGGCAATCGTTACACAATATGAATTTAATGAATCTTCAACAAGAACCAAAAGCAAGAGGCGCCATTTCAAACATGTGCTACAACTTATACAGGGTCGTGGCTAGATCAGGGGTAACTCAAGGACATCGTGACGTCAACAGACAATTATACTATCATTCAGGATTTTTCAGTCTTGTACGATAAAGCTGAAGTCTCGGGCATCGTTTCATAATTTTTAAATATGGCGGAAAGTTTTGGATTGCTGTTTCTACGACTAGAAATTAATATTTGTCAAAGACTAGTTAGACAAGCCTATTGTTACGTTAAACCAAATCATCGATCTATTACGTAAAAATGGAAAGAAGTTGAAAACGATAAGACATTAATAGTTTGCCCTAAAGTATAGACGCGCAACTAAAAATGTAACATGGTCGACATAAATATCAATTCAAAGATGTGTGTTTTCCGCTTGGCCTACCTCTTGGGCTATCGGTTTCAATTTTATTAATAATATTGTTGATAATTTTAATATCCCACCTGTTGAAATAGTTGCAAGTATTTAAATAGGTATTGTTATGCTAATGCGTATTACCATAATTAGACTAATATCGACTTCCCCTTTCCCCTGTGTATTGCCCTTTATTTTATTAATTACATTTGACTCCGTTTTGAAATCTCTACGAGAGTGGATGTTATTTTATCGCTCTCAATCATTTTACCCTCATAACATTTGGAGCCCGATAAGGATCAATTTTATTTTATTATACATTTGTTTATATCATAATTAGTATTCTCATGGCTTATTATTGGTTATAATTTTTATTCCATTCAATCTTCTACAATGTCGACAATTATGGATTCCTTAGTAAACTATATACGGAGAAAACAGAAGGAATATAAACAATTTGAAAGTAGCATTTATAATGAAGCTGTTAACGAGTCCCGTGCTGAAACAGAACAATTTATGGCTGAATTACCTTCGAACGTAAAAGATTTCGAAATAACTTTGCCTTACCCTATTAAAATACTGGCACGTAAAATGGCAAGCGAATACAATTGTGTATATATTCGCTGCACTAAACCTTGCTGTTTCCAGTGGAGAAGGGAAACTACGCCTTCCGCTATAGCAGTCGACAACGATGTTAATAACGTTAATGAAAACCATGATATTAAAAATAACGTATTATCAATTAAAAGTAATGAAGATTTAAGTAATGTCGAATTAGAAATTAGTCCCATTTCAGACAAATGTTTGAACAAATTATTAACAAATAAGCAATCAGATGGTACGATTATTTCATTCACCAAAAAACGATTACAACAAAATACAACTTCAAGTTGCCATGAGCTTAATACAACCAGTAGTATTTATTTGATTAACACACATCTACATAAACCTAGCATAAAAGAATTACAACATTCAAATATAATAAATACAATTCTTCAGAGAAAGTCGTTTTTGTACGCCCGACCTATAACGTGACTCTCGTGACTTATAGAAACATTGGCATACCGGTAACACCAAAGACTACGAAGAAAATACCAACTCTAATATTTGAACCATAATTTTTATCTATTAATTATTTATCTATTCCTTTTTTACATTTATTCTACATTATTTTTATTATCTTTATTGTGCAATTATCAGTTAATTTACCTTCATATAATATTAATGTAGACGTTAAACACCGGGGCGGTGCTTTTTTAACAGTGGGGGTATGTTATGCTAATGCGTATTACCATAATTAGACTAATATCGACTTCCCCTTTCCCCTGTGTATTGCCCTTTATTTTATTAATTACATTTGACTCCGTTTTGAAATCTCTACGAGAGTGGATGTTATTTTATCGCTCTCAATCATTTTACCCTCATAACAGTATGGATATCTGCAGATTCTATCAAAAATTTATAGACGCTAAATGACTATTTGATGCTAATCTAACAAAAAATGTTGACTGTCTATTAGCTATTCTCCCAACTTTCAATGGAATTCTGGGCCTTTATGCTGTTTCTGTCTCATTTTTCGAGGTTGTTTGCAACATTGTAGAATATATTATTATTGGCTATATTGTAATACTAGCAATGAGTGTAGTCCATAATGGACCTTCTATGATAAAACTTTCAGATCACTTATAATTAAACAATTGACTAAGCTGACTATCGCTGTATAATACGGAGTATGAACTCTGGAGGTCACAATACGGATTGAAACGATGTAGCATTAATCAATACATCTTAATCATTCCTTTAATAAAAATTTAATTTATTTCACATCAATTGAGTCGATTGAAATGTATAATCTAGCGTAGCTTGGTCTACATAGAAAAACTTTATTTTATGTGTTGAAAGGAAGCCAGAACACATTAATTATTATAAATTACAAATATTCAGTCAAATTTCGAAATCTTAAACTATCCATAAAAAATCACTTCAAATCCGATCCGATCCGAAGACCTAAAATAGTAACCCGAATCTGACCCGATACGATCAAATCGCATTCGGTTCGGATTGATAAATCTTCATTGCAATACATACAACAACACTAATGTGGTGTTCACAAAATAACGCCGTCAAGGTGAGGCCGGTCAAACTCGTGGCATCGCATGTAATATATTCAATATTAAATTAATTTAGCTTCGACAAGACACATGGGTCACTAATTTCTGTTATTAACATGATCAAACGATATCTTTTGTTAATTAAAAATGATGATGATATTAAAAAAAAAATAAGAAAAATCGTTGATAAAAGGTTGCCGAATGGCGGAATTGAACTGACGACCCTGAATTTGCTATTCCAGAGCATTAACCAATTAGCCACTGCCTTACTTATTGTTATAGGCGCTTTGACTGACCTAATCAAAAAACCTACTGCTTCGACAACGTATTATTGAACAAGGCCGATCAACGCGCGTGTATTGAATTTCAAATTATATATATAATCTGAAAATATTATGATATGATAGTATATGAGCCTATATATTTTTGATCTTTGCAATCTCAGCAAGTAGGCCTGTGATTTTCAAGGCAGTCTATCAAAATACTAAGAGTTCGTTGAAAATAAAATTTTAAAAGTAAACAAAAGATGTGAAAAGTTGACCTCATAGTGCTTCTTGTTATCAAATTTTCCAGACTAATAGCATCAACATTCTTTTAAAAGGAAATAAAATTCTATAATAAATCGCTATACTAATTCGATTCGCGCTATTTATAATACATTACAGATGTAGAATGAAAGAAAAGATGATTATGAATAAATTAATTATTTTGATAGAAAAACGAAAACAACTCATTTTGCCAGATTCGTGATATGCATATTTAATCAGAATTTATTGAAACGGACGCGATGGTTTATAGAGTGGAAATGTTTAGCGCAGCTTTAAAGATATAAATACCACAGCCGATGGTAATATTTAAATGCTCATGTTATGATATCTGACGAAAAGGATAATTTACTATGTAGAAAATGAATCTACTTTACCATGCATTTGATCACGATATGAAATGATCATTTTTGTCAGAATTATTTCGAATAAAAGACAATCTTTATTTTATTCTTATCGGGCGTACATTCTCCTTCGATAAACTATGGTTGTTAACTTATTATTGATTGGTGTATTAACTCAGAGAATCCGCTATTATGTATTTAAATGTTGTTCGGAGATTATACTGCTCGTATTGTTTTTATTAGGATCTCATTTGGAAAATGGTAAGATGTATTTTAATAAATATTGTTTGCTATGATCGATTATTTCATGCAACCTTTTCGCTTTTTATTTTTGTAACACAAGGTTTGTTACACTCATCCAAACTGTATTAACTATTTAAAAATGTTTTTAAATTATGTTTTTGTGCTTTTAAATTCAAAGCAAAATTTTTGAACGCTGAAAATATTATAATTATTATTATTTATCACAAATCATACGCTCAATTCAATTTAACTTTGTTGAATTTGATATACCTGAAATTAACTTTATTAAATGTTGATCAACGATAATAACAAGACACCGCTATTTTTATTCTCGAAACTGTAGTAACATACTGTGTCTTATTCTTATAGCAAGTCAACAAAATGAAATTTTAATATTAATAGATGCTTACAATTCCTTCGTTAATTATGGAAGCAAAATCTGAAAATAAATGCCTGCCTGCTCAAAACCAAATGATTCATATTTTTATATTAAATAATAAATTATAGAAATACTTTTGTGCAATGCCTTGATTAATTCTAAACTCAGTTATTTTAGACTGTAGACAGATAATCTATTAGAACTTTGAATATTTTTCGAATTGATCGAACGCCAACGTCATTTTGAAAATTCTTGCAAGTTAATTTGTTTTTATGCCCCGCGATAGATTATTCATTTCAAAACAGATTGCTTGCTCAGTGTTCTCACAAATTATATATCAAAATAGCCTTTTTAAAAGTGAAATGTTTTGTATCTCGATTTTGGTAAAAGTAATGAACGGCATTTTGTTTCATTAATAAATTAAATTAAGACCTAAAGTCTCTTTAATTTCATAGCGTTTGTGCCGCGCTATATGTATTGCTGATATCAACACTATATGAAATAGGTCTACGTTTCTTTGATTTCAAAACATATTTTGTCTGGCCTAGTTATACTGGTAATTCAATGTAACTCAGTATTTCGTATTGTTTTAATTATCATAAATCTGATTCAGTTTTAAGTTTCACTTGTTCAAACAATTTACACGCAGCTTTTAAATTCAAAGCAAAATATTTTTGTTCTGGGGATTTCAATTTGAATTCGATTTGGCTGCCCGCTAGATTATCGACCTATGAAAATTTTCAAAATCTCTGAATTTTTTAATGCAAGGATATCAAATAAAATATCAGATGAAGTATATTATTTTAAAACAACGTCATAGACCCATACTTTTCATACAACAAATTTGTTACTGTACACGGTTATCTCGACACAAATGTTTGCATAATTTCCCGGCAACGGATTATCCGTATTATATCGCCAGTAAGACGTACATAAGTCGCGGACAGACACAGAAATATCGAAATATAGAAATACTAGCAATGAGTGTAGGTCCATAATGGACCTTGTGTGATAAAACTTTCTGATTACTATATAGCAAAAATAATTGAACAGTTGTGTTTGACTCTGGAAACATGTGAAATTTAAGTATTTGAATTTAAAATTGAGTCTACAACATAGACAGACTTTTTAAACAAACTCTGTCTTGTCTCCCTTGGCTGTTGCTGGCCAGTACTTGACCATGTTATGCTCTTCAGCATGTGGTGCCCTGGGATTTCCCACAATTAAGGGTGCTACTTCCCCAGAAGAGGGGCTATTTACAGAACTAATTTAAATTTTTCCTGACACCCAACACTGCTTACCTTGGGCCTGAGCTGTGAAACCTCTATGAGAGCTGTAGCCCCTGCCCCCCTTAGTTTCGCCACTGGTCTTTAGGCTAGAAGTAGCAACCTTATATCGTATTAATGTCTTAGTATATTTTCAATGGTATCTAATGAATGACGATTAACACGATCGCAGAAAACCGTCCGTTCATTTTATAACATGTGATCATGATGAAGATGATATCTGTGTACTGTGATCCCCTGAGCACTCATCAAAATATCCTTTATGGAAGCGGATAATAATTTCAATAGTTTTGCCATAGACAAAAACATCCTTAACATGAATTATTTGTGTACCATAATTAATTATCTTCGCTATCAAGTAGATTTAAATGAATTCTGTAATGGTTTTCAGGCCCTGCCTTTTAGTCTTATTTCATGTCTACCAATTAATGTTTCTGAATAAATGATGATGATAATGATGATTCGAACTCGATGATTTTCAGACCATTGATACTCGATACAACCATTGGATTTGGAATCGAGGCCATTTGATTTGCGCTCGAGGCTGTTCTACGGCTGCGCTGCTGAACCGCATGTTTTGATCTTCGCGATCGTGTTAAATCGTATTATGAATGGTAGTATAAATGAAATTTTTGCTTTATTGAATCCAAGCAATCTGGCTCAAAGATGGATAGTAATTTGGAGATCTCAAATCATCATGGTGCATCAAAGCAGTAATGTGCTTTATCGAACATTATTTGGGTATTTTCAATTGGATAATTCCAAGTATTGATTGCTTTCAGTTGCAAGTAATCTGTTCAAGGTAAGACTTCGTGCTGCCCTTCGTTGTCTGGTTTTTATTGTGACAACTTCATAGGATCCGAATACAGTAGCAAGTCTTGGAGTGTTATTACTTCATGATTATTTGCAATATATTGAAAACATTTTTGTGATGATATGTGTCAATAGCATTTGAAGAATAGATCGCGAGAAATCCATAACGATATATTAAATTTTAACAGGTTTCATCATTTTAACAACATTTTATATTAAATAATAAATTTTAACAGTTTTCATTATAATAAATCTTAAATTTTAACAGCTTTCATTATATATATTATCGTAACACAAATCATTTTGAATACTTTAGGCATAGAAAAAGGCGATGAAAAACTATTGTATTTTTCAATATTGGCAGACTTCAAATTCAAAAGCTCAGTAGACAACCAAGATGATGGTCTCAAACGAACCATTTGGACAACTAAAAGGCTGTTGCCGTGACCATCATTGACATCAGCAAACTGGATCCAGTCGAGGAAATTCACCACTTTTGCCACCTTCGTCTGTATGGTGCTCGCGATCTGGTCAAAGTTAACAAACATAGAAAATTATTGTACTTATCATGTGTCAATACAGTGGTTTTTATCTGATGTTGTTTTACTAATGTTGGGATGACCGATTGGTGTGGAGCCTAGTAACTCAAATTATGATTGATCACATCAGAGATAGAAAAGATGATGGAAATGCAACACAAATAATGACAACTTTGAAGATTGTGCATAGAAATTAAGGATGCAACACCAAGAAATACCCCCTCTGATAATGTGAGTATTGTCTGTTTTCGAGTTGATTAATCTACTTGTATATTTCCAAATGAATAGGCCTATATATAGTCTAGAAAAGAGTTACATATACATATACATCTACCTTCCTCGACTCCCATGGTTGTTGTTGTTATCTCCATGGGTGTTTGGTGGCAATAGATCATGTAGTTTGTTTGTAATTTTGTCTCTTAAGTATTTCTGTATGTCTTCGTAAGTTCGTTGAACTGCTCTGTCCAGTGTCTGTCGGCGTTGGTTATTTGTTAAATGTACAGTCAGCCCGTTAAATTTCGTCACGTTCGTGTCAATTGCTTTTTGTATGTCGGACAGTAGCAGTTGCGTCACGTCACTGTTAAACTGTTTTATTTTTTCTGTAATTAGACCCTCTGTGGTAAGGCTGTGCGAGTCCGGTAGTGTCAAGTCTGTTCGTTTTATTGCCATTGGAGGATCCAGCTGCTGAATCTTGATGTCAATGATTGCGACGGCAATCTCCCAAACAGCAGTTTTTAATTGTCCAAATGGTTCGCTTGGAACCATCACTTCGGTTGAGTTTTCTAATACAACTGAGCTGTCAAATTTGAAAGCTGCCAATATCGCTATTATTATTGTTTCCATCACCTTTTTGCTATCCCGTATGCATTCGACTAAGTTGATATCGCATGCTGAATTCATCTGCAATTTGAAAAGGGGAATTTTTGTTTCAATAATAGCCTATCAATAAATTGCAGCACATAAAAGTCTTTAATTGAGTGAGACTAATTCCATGTCTATAAATTCAAATGAAAGATAAATGGTTGACTGTCAATATTCAAATTGAAATAATATTAGTAAAGCGTTGCCTTGGTTTTTATTGTCCATCAATTTTATATACACATGTTTAAATACATTATCAACATTTCAATAAAGATGATACAGAATACGAGATGTTATATCCATTCAGTGCTATCAACTTACTTTGTTTGATAAATTCAATTTACTTCTGACAATAAATTTGTTGTTTGTTTTTTTTCAGTTGGAAAATTGTGAATTTGAAAAGTGAAGGTATCTTCTATGTATGACTTTGTTTAGTTCATGAAACACTGGTTCATATTTGCCGCTCATTTCACTGGTTAACTGAGCTGTCAATCATTATAAAATTCATATTAACGTTTCCATATTTGCTGCATCTTGATTACAAGAACTGGATCTTGTGCTATATTAAATAGTAATGTAAATATATTTATTTCATTTATCTTTAAAGTGAGAAAAACTATAGTCTACACTTGTTATATGACAGCGCTTTCGAATATTTTTGTTTGCCACTGTGTTGTTCAGTGTGCATATCAATATCATTAGAAGAGTTTTGTTAAGGTTTCACATATAAATCAGAAAATTATCATTCTTCTCCTGAATTTTCTCTTGATCTGATAGTCTAGTCTTGAATTATCTGATTTGGCAGTGGAAATTCTTGTCTAGGAATCAGGATACAATTTATTCGAAGTTTCAATTCCAGATATATAGTTTTGTAATGATCATTGAAAGATGATAGACATTTTTTAGCCCAAAACATAAATCTTGAAACAGTTTCAGCTCAAATTCAGAGTTAAATGAACAGTGAACATAAAACTTGATATGAATTTACTTTTTCTGCTTCCCCAAATCTTTCAATGGCTATTTTTAATATAGAAATTTCATATTGCTGAGTGTGATGTGAGTTGTTGAATGAGTGTATGAAATTGAAATCAAATTAACATTAAATACCCACTCACTCGACTTTCAAGAAACAGATACTGAATTGTGAACTTATATGCCAGACATTATAGTTTGAATGTTTTTGTAGTACAAAACAGAAAACTGATAATACCACAAATTACAGGTCAAATTGATTTATGAAAACTTAATCGTATTCATCAGAATGTGTTTTATAGCTTTTAATAGAAAAAAATATATTCTATTTGAAATGCCTGAAAGTTAATACGCCAGACGTTATATTTTGAATGTTTTTGTAGTACGAAATAGAAAACTGATAATACCACAAATTACAAGTCAAATTGATTTATGAAAACTGAATCGTATTCATCAGAATGTGTTTTATAGCTTTTAAAAGAAAAAAATATATTCTATTTGAAATGCCTGAAAGTTACTGAAAATTGAGATCTTATTTTTGATTTCGGCTGTCTATAATAAAGTGTGCGAATCAGATCCGGTTGTACTTCGGATCAGATTGGGATTGATTTTCAGCTTTCTGGTCGGTTTAACCTATTTCTGTTGGAGTAAATCGGATGTCGAGAAACTGTTTATATTGTTTTGCGGTTTTCACTGCTTTGTTCTGGTGACGAATGAATCGAATTAGATAACAATCCATTCAAGCTGGATAATTGAAGAACAATGATCTAGCAGAACAAATGTACTTTGTTATCCTTACACCCTTGGATAAAATTGTACAGAAACTTAAGTAATTGATTAATTGTTCTGCCTCAAATCAGAATCATGTTTTGCCTTTGTCCAGTGGATGTTAAGATTCTGAAATCTGATCAGAATTACATATCAATCCAATCCCCTGTCTAGAAATTGCATCCAATCAGTGTATCACCATGAACATAATTGTATTTCAGCAAACGGAGATAATAATGCAGTGACTATTGCAAACAACTATCAAAATACTATCGGCCACTATATACTTCTGTTTGAGGTGAAACTCAGAGATGAAACAGTTGATATTTTGTAATATTATATTCAACAGTTCAATCAGTTTTCATCTACATAAAACGATAGCACATAATGCGGATGCTGTGTTGGCAAATTCAAGTAAGAAAATATTTGAATATGAGCCTCCACACCAACGGCAAGGTCCAGCATTCCGACTTCGTGGAGGACATGCAGATTCCCCTTTATTCTATGTAGACGTTATCAATTTACAATATGGAAGGGATATCTGCATGCAGATCATTCCATGGAGTAGTTTGCTATACGTTACAGTGAAATAATGGTATCAAATTGATATAGTTTGGAATTACAAAACATTGTAAAAGCAAGACTTACTCCAATGGAATATCCTTAATGAAACAATTGATTGAAATAAGATTATAATACAAAGTTAAAAACATTAAAGTAAGACACAAGACAATGCATTACGTCATAATATATATTAAACTAAAATACTATGTCATCCACAGTTTCCATCCATGACGTGCATGACATTGACAACGATATTTTCATTGAGGGTTGACAAGATAATGTTTTCTTGGATGAGATCTGAATCATAAATATCAATCTAAATACAATTCGATGTAAACATTTCTGTATAAAAAAGCTCCAAACTTATTGGGATCTGAAAAAATTATGATGATGATATAGGAATCAAAGATGAGAAAAACCATGATAATATAAAAGTGATGAAAATTAATAATAATTGAGGCTTGAATTGGAAATGAACATATAAATTCCATAATAAACAGGTACAGTTGATGAAAACTGTAGAATATTGTTAAAGAAATAATAATAACAACGTAGGTTGAATTGAATTTGTATATTTCTTATAAACAATAATATTAATTCCAAGTTGACATGTATCAAGTTCAGTACATCAAGTTCTCATAGTTCTAATTTACTGTATTTATAGTGTTAAGATAAATGCTAGAAGGTGCTAGATCATACATGGTCACGAGGGTCATGTGAGTCATGAGGTTCTCCTTGTTCTAGATGTTTCAGGAAGGTTCCTACATAACCCCCCCCCCCCGCCAGATGGCGGAGCCATAAATAACAATGCAATGCATGATAGACTAAAAATGATAAAGATTTAATGCTATAATATGTGCTAAATTGTAAGTAATAAATGTTTGTAAATATAAAAGTAAGTAATAAATGTATGTAAATACAAATGTAAGTAATTATGGTATAGTATAAGCTTTTTATGATGGCAAGGTTTTAGAGAAATGTTCAAAGATTAACGGCATAACAGTTAGTTAAAAAGTTGATTACAATATTGATGTATACCAATTTGTTAAATTGCTTTGAATTTTCCAGAAAAGAAATTTTCATAAAAGTGTCGTATTTGGTGTAATTTCAGTTTCTTCTATGAGCTTGATAATCTTTAATGTTTCATAATTTATACCTATATTTTTTGTTTGTAAATTTGATGAATGCAGTATTTTCTTGGGTTGTTGCTAATTCTTAAGAGTGAAAGTCATTCTAGTTTTGTTGTTTTTATGTCTTCGCGGTCATGAATAAAATGTTATGTTCAATTCCATTCTTTAATAAAATACTTTCAGCTTTTAAATTATGTCGTAAAGTCTTGAAGATTATCCATTAAAAGTAGATGTTCTTGTAATTCGACGGACCAATTGATGAGAACTGTAGAATTATGTTGAAGAAATAATATTTATAACAACGTAGGTTGAATTGATTTGAATATTTCTTATAAATAATAATATTAGTTCCAAGTTGACATGTTGATAGTAGACTGTACATTAAGTTCTCATAGTTCTCATTAACTGTATTTATAGTATTTAGATAAATGCTAGATCATGCATGGTCACGTGGGGAGTCATAAGGTTCTCCTTGTTCTAGAATGTTCTAGATGTTTCAGGAAGGTTCTTACACAGTATACATACTCTATACACAGTCTTGATCACAGTTAATATTTCAAATGAGATATGAAAACCATGAATTCTGTATACTTGATAGATTTACAAAAATTGATTAGTTAAAAATGTTTTTCAAATAAGTTTGATATAAAAAAGTTTGCAATAAAATTCTAATACTGTGTACAGTCAAAGCTGTTATAAAGGTTACCTATATACACTGATACAGGGACCACATGTTTCTAGTGGTTACATTTGGTATGTTTTGTATTCTGTATTGAAACAGCCCTGTATATAGATGCCACCTGTCTACAGTGGTCAATTTTCAAATGTCAGTGGTTCAAATATTAAAAATTGATTGGGGGATATTTCATCTATTCGGTGTCACCTATCTACCGTTAGCATATAACCTCTTGGTACACCACATTCAGCACATTTGGTAGAGATGGAGATACAACTTTGATCCCAGCATTGCTTGTTGCTCTGGACAGTGCCACATAAAGTTGGCCATGACTGAAAACCTGTCTTGGGAGATAAATACCAACAAAATCAAGTGATTGTCCCTGAGCCTTATTGATCGTCATTGCATATGCAAGTCGCAAAGGGAATTGAATTCTACGTAACGAGAAAGGAAAATTATCATCATTTGAGATCACAGTGATACGAGGAATAAGGACAATCTTTCCCTTATTAGCACTGCCGATAACTACAGCCTTAATGATATTAATTCCTAGTTCTTGTACGGCAAGGCGTGTCCCATTACAAAGGCCATTTTTAGGATCTAAATTTCTAAGTAAAATAACAACGGCACCCACTTTCAACGTTAGTTTATGCAATGGCATTCCAGAAGGTGTTATTGAATTGAGATATTCAACCGGGTAGTCAGCAGCCTCGTTTTCATCATCACACTCAATTGAATCAATGCTATGA
Organism: Haliclystus octoradiatus; assembly: GCA_916610825.1. Taxonomy (NCBI): domain Eukaryota; kingdom Metazoa; phylum Cnidaria; class Staurozoa; order Stauromedusae; family Haliclystidae; genus Haliclystus; species Haliclystus octoradiatus. Next base: position 31,717,494 of record OU744447.1, on the reverse strand, counting down.
TAAATACGCTGCTCGGTAATAAGTCGGTCAAGCACCATAGAGTTAATAACATGGGTCTGTGCATTTGTAGGAGTCAGACAACATCTCTTGCTTATGAAATCAATGTTGGTCAAATCACCCCCATCAAAAACATGAATAATCAGTTCATCCAAAGCATTATCACCTTTGATGCACATCTCGTCTGGCAAAGTTATGAAAGAAGGTGATGAGGCGTCAGAAGGAGCCCTTCCTTCACCGACATCTACCAACCATTGGGAAAATGATTGATCAGCGTCATTATTCACTCTCATATTGATAGTCAGTCGTTTTTTAATAAAGTGTTGCCAGAGATGAGACGACTGTACACATGCTTGTACTATCTGGGATCTACATCCACGAACTACAACAGGTAATACTTGACGGAAATCACCTCCTAGAAGCATCACTTTTCCAGCAAAAGGTTTACTAACCTGGTTTCGGCTGGGCATCAAATCTTTAAACAGACGGTCAACAATGTCCAACGCATTAGCTGGAATCATTGAGCATTCATCCCAAATAATGACATCTGCATCTCGCAATTCATCAGCTTGATTGCTGTTCGCTTTCATGGAGCTAGCTGAGGTTGATGTGCATTTGAATGGCAATTTGAATTTGGCGTGGGCAGTACTGCCGTTTATAAGCAATGTACTTGCAATTCCAGTGTAGGCAACAGAAATAACCTAGAAAAAAATCAAGTTAGGATTAGGCTATGGCTCTAATCAGATATAAAAATAATAGAGGCAGGCCTTTCAATGACTGTGATCATCAAGATCATCCACAGGAAACAATCAATTAACAAACTAAACATTATTTCAAACAACACAATACAGCCATTCCTGTTATAGCAGTCATTTATATACAGTGGCCACTCTTGGTATGTCTGAAATATACCTTTTTTTTTCACTGAATTAACCCTGTGTATTAAGGTCAGCTGCCTGTAATGATCAATTTGTCTACCCCTCATAGCTTGCTGTTATATGCATGCTTCAATATAACACAAAATAAGGGAAGTACCTTTTTGCCCATTTCCATTAATGTCAAAGTGATTGCCTTGTAGAGAAACGTTTTGCCTGTGCCGCCTGCACCATCTATAAAGAAACAGTTGCCATTGGAATTGTCTTCAGTTGCCTCTATCACTTCATTGTAGATCTCCATCTGTTCTGGGTTGAGTTGATTAATAATTTCATCAGCAGCTGTTGTAGCTCCATTTTGCATTTCCAAAGCAAATTCCAGCTCCAGTTCTTGGTACTGTTGTACTCCAATAAATGGCAGGCCAAATTCTGCTGTTGTCTTATTATGATTTTTGAGATGGCATTCAATTTCATTCAAAGCCATCTGATAGCATTGTTCACGAACATTGGAATTTTCATCAGTGGCATGTATGTCATCACTGCCTGATTGAGTAGATCCAGCATAGTTGATTGATTCGTTGCCCTCTGAACACGGCTGCTCAGTACTACATATCAATGCAGCATTATTTGATTCATTGTCGCCAGACTCAACAGTCTGCGTACGACAGGTGCTGTCAGACACAGTCTGCACACAGCTATCTTCTGAACACGGCTGCTCAGTACTACATATCAATGTAGCATTATTTGATTCATTGTCGCCAGACTCAACAGTCTGCGTACGACAGTTGCTGTCAGACACAGTCTGCACACAGCTATCTTCTGAACACGGCTGCTCAGTACTACATATCAATGTAGCATTATTTGATTCATTGTCGCCAGACTCAACAGTCTGCATACGGCAGTTGTTGTCAGACACAGTCTGCACACAGCCATCTTCTGAGCACGGCTGCTCAGTACTGCTCATTGGTTCGTTGGTTGTGAGCGCACGTTCTACACTCATTTGAGACACTCTGTGGATGAAATCAAGGCACATGAAATCTTTAAATTCATTCCACAATTCAATTGGTGAAATTGGTTGACACAAGGCAAGAATGAGACTGAAAAAATGTCTCACAGAACGTGGTGTGCCAATTTCCGTTCCCTCTTGGAGGCATTCTCTATAGATTTTATCATCATGCACAAGTTTTAGTGCAACTGCGGCTTCCTTGAAAGTATCATAATATTTACCATCTACAGTTTTCAAATCAACAAAATCGTTAGCACCTTTTACATGCAAAAGAATCAATCTTAGATAGAATTTTTCACCCTGACTTGGTAGTACATTGTACATTCGACCAATTACTTGAGGGTTCGGTCTCAGAGGTGATCTTTTCGACCAATGTTTATTTTTGAAAATATAATGTTCTGGAATTTCATGATACAAATATTGATGGGCATCATTATCTACCTTATTCAAATTAAACCATGCCTGGAGAGTTGTTCTACTTTCTCTAGCAATGGCCATGGCTTCATCACCTTCTCGATAGTAACATGTTTCCATATTAGGCAAATGAACTTGAAGGCGAGTTACTGAATGGCTCCTATCTTGCATTTTGTATTCCCAAATTCGGGTCAGTGCTTCATGAGGACCAACATAACGCGTAGATTCATAAGAAAGAATTTCATCATGGTCAACATAGCCTTCACGCACTTCTACAGTAGCACAGTCAAATCCTTTATAAATATATTTGAAAATGTAAGCAGTCACACGAATGGAGGTAGCAGCCTCCACATTCATATGGCACCTATATTTTTGCAAAAGGTATGGATTGTAAGGCACTACGAATTCATCACTAACATGTGTTTTTGCCCTTGCAAGGTAAACATTACTAACCTGTCTACGTCGGTATTTGGGGTATCCGTTTTGATCTGCGATTGTCTCTGTGACACAACTTTTTGGGAAATTTTTAGTGCACTTACCTTCTGACATGCAGCAATTATCAGGATTTAATGACCCACATGGTCCGTGTATCATGCGATCACGTACAATTTTGAAAAGCATAGGATTTTCTGTAGGAGAAGGCACTTCAGCTGATACTATCCTGTCAATATCTTCCGGAGTTCGCGGCTTGTCCTCATCGGCAAGAAACAACAGCATGTGGCAATGAGGCAATCCCCTCTTTTGGAATTCTATTGTGTAAACATATGCGATTACCTGGAGAAATGTAAGGAAAATAAATTATTATTGTTTGAAACATATAATTGTACTATGTAGGAACCTTCCTGAACCATCTAGAACATTCTAGAACATAGTAGAACCTACATGACTCCCCGAATGACTCACAATGACCATTCATGATCTAGCAGCTTCTAGCATTTATCTAAACATTATAAATACAGTAAATCAGAACTATGAGAACTATGATAACTTAATGTACAGTCTACTGTCAACATGTCAACTTGAAATTAATATTATTATTCATAAGAAGAAATATACAAATCAATTCAACCTATGTTGTTTTTATTATTTCTTCATCATAATTCTACAGTTCTCATCAACTATACAGCAGCAAAATATAGTACAGCATCTTCTAATTAAAGATCAGCTTAATCTAATATTGCATGAAGAAAAAACTATCACAAGTGATCCTTATTTTGTAGGTGTTTGGATACCGATAACGGGGATGTGCAAGGAACGGTAAATGTAATCATGAAAACTCACATTCAATGTTGCTAACTCACATTCAAAGAATTCACTAACCTTTCCAAGAACATGTTTCTTTGTGATTTCATCAAGTATTGACTGTAACTTCAAGAAAAATACAACCAAGTCTGGACGGTCATCTGCAGTCTGTCCGGGTTGAAGATTACGTTTCACTTCTTCCCATTGTGAATTGGCTGTTATTGTAACAAATAGATCTGGTCTACCAAATTTTCTTACTATTGACATTGCATCCTGATAAGCCTGGTGCATGTATCGTGGTGAGCCAATATGAGATGAGGGAAGAATAACTACACGGCCTACTCGAGCATTGGATTCATCAGCACGTTGCCGTAAATGATCCATCAGACCAGTATAGCTTTCTGCCCTAAGCTTGACCTGTTCGTTTGCAATGAAGTTCAATTCATTCCCTTCAATTTTGCAGTAAGCATCTACAAGAAATTGCTGGAAAAGACGCTTAGCAGAATGAATAATAGAAAATTCCTCTCTAATAGATATCAAATAAGAATACCATTGCCTCATAGATAATCTATTTCTCACGGCAGTGGCATACTCTGGCTCATGCCTCAAACCTTCTTGCCATCCTAGCTCTCCTTTCAAGAATAGCAATGGATATGTAAGAGGGTCACAATGCGGATTTAGTACATTTATGTTTTTAAGTATGCCACCATTTCTATCGACTATAGTTAAAATCCTCGTTTGTGGTGGCGGGGGTGCTCCGTCATCTCCAGTAAATACGGCAGCAATTTCACTTACCAATGGGTCGTTGTAACGCCTTCGATCTTCCCCTATTCTATGGCTAATTACCATGCGTACTGGTAAAGGCGTCCTACCCTCATCCCTTGCTTTATCTTCTTCTTTTTGTATCACTTCCTTCATGTGATGGAATTGATTAACAAAAGGATTTACCTGAAAAAATATATTTATGAAATATGAGCTTCTGAAAAGGTAGAAACTTCTTAACTATCTTACTACATTTTACTGACCTGTTCTAAATGATTCTGCAGCATTTCCATTACATGGGTTGTGCAGCCCCCATTTTCTGGAAGGGACAGTCTTTCATTCAAAGCCTGAGTACTATCTAAAATATACAACTGACAATACTTTGCTTTATGTCCTTCTTCTGTAAGGATACTACTGATTGCATGATAGGTTTGACCATGAACAACTATCACATTTGAACCATGCCCTTGATGACGAACTAAATTGGCATTCCACGAGGCCATTGCCAAGGCATTATTGTAATTCCTGATGTGCTTTTGAAAATTTTTGGCATGTTCATCTGTTCTATCTGTATACAATTTTTTTATGTCATCAGGTGGTGGGTCAACTTTGTCAAATTTAACTTTGCCATTATGACAACATTTACGAATAGTGTCGCTTTTGAAATGGAGAGCATTACAATATTTACATTTGTCATCCATCGCTCCTAAATCATGAGACTCTACGTCTTCAATGTTAGCAATGTTTGAAGATAGACCCGAGCCTCGTGAAGGTATGTGAGAAATCATCCTGTTCAGTGCTTGTCGCTCTCTACGATTCACTCTTGCAGTTTCACGTCTGGCTAAAATGGACTGCTGTGATTCATTACCTCTGCGTACCCTATGTGTTAGATTGTCATTGCGAAGCCTAACCGCTCTTTCTGCACAACTCTGAGATGCCCGATGAGAGGCAGTACACTGCTGAGCAGTTTCAAGCCTGTTTACTCTTTCTTCTTCAGCTTCCTCCTCATGATTAATTTGTTGGGCACGCCTTAATTGTTGTAATCTTGCATCTCGATCTTCAGGTGTCTCATCTTCTAATAGAAGCTGTTGGTATTCCCTGAAGTAACGGTTTCTTCGTTCTCTCTCTTCTGAGGTTTCATTAGTAGTTCTAATTTGCCAAGACTCCCTATAAGACTGAAGCCTCTGCTGATATGCTTCAGGAGTTTCATTGGAGATCCTCACCTGTTGATTATTTCTCGCACTCTCTAGCCTACGTTCGTATTCAGCAGTGGTCTCATTTGCAATCCTGATTTGGCTTGATTCCTTACCAAAATGAAGCCTTTGTTGCCTCTCTAATGGAGTTTCGCTAGCGCGTTTTCTCTGCTTGGCTGTCATATCTTTCTTACGCCTAGACGAAGCCTCAATACCACTTTCATCAGCCCTGCGTTGTTTTTTCCTAGTTCGATTAACTTCTCTTTGTAGAGATGCTATGTCATCGGAGCTATCAGAATTACTGGCCCCAGATTCAAGTAGTTGTGCAATTCTAGAATAGAAGCAAAATATAAATTGTTCCATTATTATTTTCAAAGTATTTTTCATTTATGTTGATATTTGTATGTCAAATATTACCAAAAAAAATATTTTTACACAACAATTAATGAAGAGAATTTAAAATGTTTTTGAAAAATATTTATACTTCATTATGTCGTTGGGATTTCACTGTAAATTGTAAATCATGTGATAAAGATTCGTCAATCATGACATGCAGACTGTTATCTGCTTCTGTAATATGATATCAATACCTCTGCGTGTTTTTATTGCTGAAAAATTACCATAAATATAAGCATATTAAAGTTAAATTCTACATTTTTGTATATTCATAAATTTGAAGCAGGTCCACACCAGCCTAGTGCTGCCAGGATCTTGACCTGCTCATTCAAACAAATAAAAAATACATACTGTATTAGTGCGAGATTAAGTCAACCTTTTTCCTCCAAAAATTCAAAATATTTTTATAAAAATATTGCCGCCAAATTGATGTAGGCCTACATTGCACAGTTATGTATGAGAGATTGTATGAGTATTGAGCTTTTTTGTTTTGTCATATTCATTTTGGCAATACGTTTTGTGCAGATATTTCCCAAATTTCTAAATTTTTTACATTAAAAATTTAAATTAACTTTTATAATCAAAATAATTTACCAGATCCTATGTTGACTTATTATGCATATTTGTAAATTTATTTATATATTAAATACATTTCTCATTATAAACTTGTTAATATAGTCGTGCTATTAGCAAATACAGCAATTAAATACGCAAATACGGCAAATATTCTTCAAACGTGAAACAGCTACAGAATGATTCTTAAAACCAAGAAAACAGATTATTAACGTTATTAATGTATTGTTTTTTTTTTTTGGGGGGGGGGGTGTTCAAATCTAAAAAATTAACAATTAGTTCCTCATATTAATGTATTGTTTTTGCGGGATATCCAAAATCCAACAAATGAAGAATGAGTTTCCTCAGTATATGGAAAAAAGAAATATTGTAAACATGTATATATCGCCTTTTGGGACACAACAGATTTGGATAGAGATTTTGCTTCTATTACAGATGTCCTTGTTGTGTTTTGCATAGCGTGACTTTATTCCGTGTATATTGACTTTGAACATTTTGAGATTCTCGAGGAACAATATTATTTACCACAAGAGAGTTTGACATTCTACGTTTTAATTGCTAACACAGAAAACAAAAGTCAGAATCACTCTACTTTTTTGTCATTAAAAATTTAACTGTCCATCCCGATCCTGTTAGCTACTTTTCTCATAGTATAACATATTCAAAAACAATCATCAATTAATTTTAAACAAATCGATGTTACCTTTAATGCATTATTTACATAAAATATTCGAAGTACCGACAAAAGAGAAATCAATGGGAGGGGGAACGGTAAAATCAATGTTGCCCTTCACCCAGAGGGAATCATTTAGTATTTGTGAGGTCAATTTTGAAACGCCAAACGGGTTCCCTGGAAACACCAATCAGGGGAAGCCACTGCCACATGCATTGAAAGTATCAGCGGATTCCCTGGTGGAGTAAACAACTGGGGAACCCTTTGGCTCTAAGAAGGATCAATTGCGTTATGCTAAGAAATTGATGTCATGGGGGGAATTAATGACTTTGTCCTCTTTTGCAATTTTTCATTTTTACACCCGGGAGGGTCCAAGACAATGTAATTTTCTCTAATGAATTTTCTCAAATTTTTATTAACAGACCACACGCTTAACATTTCTACATTATTGGGTTTTTGTTGTTATAAAATCATTACTTAATATTAAAAAAATAATTTTATAATAATAATATCTCTATATTAATCTACTAAAAAACATTTTCATCTTTATTTTATCAACTGCTGCGTCATAATTTGGGTTCAGCAAGCTTTTCCGCACATTATTTACATAAAATTTTAGGAAGCAAATGAAAAATATGTCTGACCCCAGGGTGAAGGTGGAAATAAAAAATTATTGCTGTTCCTCACCCAGCAGTATGGTGGCCCATCGTTGCCATAGCGAGTTTTTTTGAAATTTTTTTACACCATGGCCCATTGTTGCCATAGCGTTTTTATTTGTGAAAAATTTTTAAACCAGGGCCCATGGTTGCCATAGTAAAAAAAAATTACCATGGCGCAATTACCATTCAAGTTATTGAACCCTGAGCCAGATGAAGTACTTGTTTAATAGGAGGCTATTGTGATTAATATTAAACATGTTAAATGGTTCTGAAAGTTTACATTATGAACAAATGTTTGTTATTGAAGTGCAGTTTGATTTTGAGAGCAAAACAAAATTAAAAAGTTACATTACCGACCGCGGAGATCAAACCTGTATCAATCGTATTCGTGAATAGAAAGTCAGCTTAGTTTACAAAATATCTTACCCTACTCTTTGGCCTTGCTGTCTTTTTTTTGGTGGCATGTTATTAATAGGAAGTTAGACAATAAATTGACTTATTCCAAAGTAGCAATATGTCTTTTTAATTGCATTAATGCTTGCAAGTAAAAATTTGCAAGTAATTTTGCTACCTGATTGATTTTGCAAAATCAAAAAGTTGTGAAAAGCTTTCTCTTAGCCATGGTTACATTTTTCGCGGGAAAATGACGATGCCTCATGTTCATGCATGGCTTTTCATTTTCATGGCTTTTTTTAGTCCGTCTTGTATTGGTACGCCTGAACAGTTCATCCACAATTATGAACATTGTTTTATTACATTTCTTTTTACTAATTTAATGGTAGTCGACTGTTGACAATGTTGATCGTGCTGATTGGAGTCAGATGTTAATATTTTTGTCCTTTTCATGTGAAACCAGGGGTGGCACCAGGATTTCCCCGACGAGGGGGCTATGCCAAATTTCTATGTTACATGGAAACAATTTGGCAGTAGTCTCTAATACTGGAATAGAGCTGGATCCTATTGTTTTTTACGAAATATCTTCAAAAAGTTACCCAACAGAAAATTTGGACTTTCCCGATAGTGGGGCTGAGCATCCCCGACGGGAGGGCTATAGCCCCCCTGCCCCCCTCTGGTGCCACGCCTGTGTGAAACGAAAACAGCGAAGCAGTAAGTTGTGTTTTTGAAATATTTCCCCCGATCTTTCCTGCTATCCTAGCTCTGTACTCTGATTTTTAATTTTAAAATTCTCTGTAAACGCTTTACGGATCTGTGAATCGAACTTTGAATTTTCTCGAATGCTGTCGTGATAAAATATTTTCTTGCAAGTTCTTGTATTTTCATGCCCTGCGCTAGACTCTTGATTTCAATTTTCAACACCTCGTTCAACAACCATGTTTCTTTGAATCCAAAACAGACTGTTTTATCAATGTTCTCGCAAATTATATATCATAGTAACCCTTTTAGAAGAAGTGCAATGTTTGTAAGGAACGGCATTTTGTTTCATTAATAAATTAAGGACCTAAAGTCCGATACGATCCGATCCGAAGACCTAAAATATTAACCCGAATCTGACCCGATACGATCAAATCGCGTTCGGTTCGGGTTGATAAATCTTCATTGCAATACATACAACACTAATGTGGTGTTCACAAAATAACGCCGTCAAGGTGAGGCCGGTCAAACTCGTGGCATCGCATGTAATATATTCAATATTAAATTAATTTAGCTTCGACAAGACACATGGGTCACTAATTTCTGTTATTAACATGATCAAACGATATCTTTTGTTAATTAAAAATGATGATGATATTAAAAAAAAATAAGAAAAATCGTTGATAAAAGGTTGCCGAATGGCGGAATTGAACTGACGACCCTGAATTTGTTATACCAGAGCATTAACCAATTACCCACTACCTTACTTACTGTTATCGGCGCTTTAACTGACAGAATCAACAAACCTATTGCTTCGAGAACGTATTATTGAACAAGGCCGATCCACGCGCGTGTATTGAATTTCAAATTATATATATAATCTGAAAATATTATGATATGATAGTATATGAGCCTATATATTTTTGATCTTTGCAATCTCAGCAAGTAGGCCTGTGATTTTCATGGCAGTCTATCAAAATACAAAGAGTTCGTTGAAAATAAAATTTTAAAAGTAAACAAAAGATGTGAAAAGTTGACCTCATAGTGCTTCTTGTTATCAAATTTTCCAGAATAATAGCATCAACATTCTTTTAAAAGGAAATAAAATTCTATAATAAATCGCTATACTAATTCGATATTGATATTATGTTACATCTTGTTGTTAATATTTCTACGCGCTATTTATAATACATTACAGATGTCGAATGAAAGGAAAGATGATTATGAATAAATTAATTATTTTGATAGAAAAACGAAAACAACTCATTTTGCCAGATTCGTGATATGCATATTTATTCAGAATTTATTGAAACGGACGCGAATAGAGTGGAAATGTTTAGTGCAGCTTCAAAGATATAAAATACCACAGCCGATGGTAATATTTAAATGCTCATGTTATGATGTTTGACGAAAAGGATAATTTACTATGTAGAAAATGAATCTACTTTACCATGCATTTGATCACGGTATGAAATGATCATTTTTGTCAGAATTATTTCGAATAAAAGACAATCTTTATTTTATTCTTATCGGGCGTACATTCTCCTTCGATAAAATATGGTTGTTAACTTATTTTTGATTGGTGTATTAACTCAGAGAACCCGCTATTATGTATTTAAATGTTGTTCGGAGATTATGCCGCTCGTATAGTTTTTATTTGGATCTCATTTGGAAAATGGTAAGTTGTATTTTAATAAATATTGTTTGCTATGATCGATTATTTCATGCAACCTTTTCGCTTTTTATTTTTGTAACACAAGGTTTGTTACACTCATCCAAACTGTATTAACTATTTAAAAATGTTTTTAAAATATGTATTTGTGCTTTCAAATTCAAAGCAAAATTTTTGAACGCTGAAAATATTATAATTATTATTATTTATCACAAATCATACGCTCAATTCAATTTAACTTTGTTAAATTTGATATACCTTAAATTTTTCTTTATTAAATGTTGATCAACGATAATAACAAGACACCGCTATTTTTATTCTCGAAACTGTAGTAACATACTGTGTCTTATTTGTATAGCAAGTCAACAAAATGAAATTTTAATTTTAATCGATGCCTATAATTCCTTCATTAATTATGGAAGCAAAATCTGAAAATAAAAGCCTGCCTGCTCAAATCCAAATGATTCATGTTTTTATATTAAATAATAAATTATAGAAATACTTTTGTGCAATGCCTTGATTGATTCTAAACTCTGTAATTTTAGACTGTAGACAGATAATCTCTTCGAACTTTGAATATTTTTCGAATTAGTCGAACGCCAACGTCATTTTGAAAATTCTTGCAAGTTAATTTGTTTTTATGCCCCGCGATAGATTGTTCATTTCAAAACAGATTGTTTGCTCAGTGTTCTCACAAATTATATATCAAAATAGCCTTTTTAAAAGTGAAATGTTTTATATCTCGATTTTGATAAAAGTAATGAATGGCATTTTGTTTCATTAATAAATTAAATTAAGACCTAAAGTCTCTTTAATTTTCATAGCGTTTGTGCCGCGCTATATGTATTGCTGATATCAACACTACATGAAATAGGTCTACGTTTCTTTGATTTCAAAACATATTTTGTCTGGCCTAGTTATACTGGTAATTCAATGTAATTCAGTATTTTGTATTGTTTTAATTATCATAAAACCGATTCAGTTTCAAGTTTCACTTGTTCAAACAATTTACACGCAGCTTTTAAATTCAAAGCAAAATATTTTTGTTCTGGAGAATTCAATTAGAAGTCGATTTGGCTGCCCGCTAGATTATCGACCTATAAAATTTTTCAAAATCTCTGAATTTTTTAATGTAATGATATCAAATAAAATATCAGATGAAGTATATTATTTTAAAACAACGTCATAGACCCATACTTTTCATACAACAAATTTGTTACTGTACACGGTTATCTCGACACAAATGTTTGCATAATTTCCCGACAACGGATTATCCGTATTATTTCGCCAGTAAGACGTACATAAGTCGCGGACAGACACAGAAATATAGTGATATATAAACAGACAGTATTATGTATATAAGTGATATAAGTGATTGTGATATATAAACAGACAGTATTATGTATACTAGCAATGAGTGTGGTCCATAATGGACCTTCTATGATAAAAACTTTCAGATCACCTATAATTAAACAATTGACTAAGCTGACTATCGCTGTAAAATACGGAGTATGAACTCTGTAGTAGAACATCATGAGACACAATACGCATTGAAACGATGTAGCATTAATCAATACATCTTAATCATTCCTTTAATAAAAATTTAATTTATTTCACATCAATTGAGTCGATTGAAATGTATAATTTAACGTAGCTATATCTACATAGAAAAACTTTATTTTATGTGTTGAAAGGAAACCAGAACACATTAATTATTATAAATTACAAATACTCAGTCAAATTTCGAAATCTGAAACTATCCATAAAAAATCACTTCAAATCCGATCCGATCCGAAGACCTAAAATATTAACCCGAATCTGACCGGATACGATCGGATCGCGTTCGGTTCGAATTCATAAATCTTTATTGCAATATATACAGCAACAATGTGGTGTTCACAAAATAACGCCGTCAAGGTGTGGCCGGTCAAACTCGTGGCATTGCATGCAATATATTCAATATTAAATTGATTTAGCTTCGACAAGACACATGGTCCACTAATTTCTGTTATTAACATGATCAAACGATATCTTTTGTTAATTAACAATGATTTACTGCTTCATATTAAAAAAAAATCAGAAAAATCGTTGATAAAAATTGCCGAATGGCGGATTTGGACTGACGACCCTGATATTGTAATACCAGGGCATTAACCAATCGGCCACTACCTTACTTTTTGTTATCGGTGCTTTAACTGAAGTGATCAACAAAATTACTGCTTCGACAACGTATTATTGAACAACGCCGACCCACGCGCGTGTATTGAAAATCAAATTATATATATAATCTGAAAATATTATGATATGATAGTAAATGAGCCTATATATTTTTGATCTTTGCAATCTCAGCAAGCAGGCCTGTGATTTTCATGGCAGTCTATCAAAATAACAAGATTTCGTTGAAAATAAAATTTTGTAAGTAAAAAAAAGAAGTGAAAAATTGGCCTGATAGTGCTTCTTGTTATCAAATTTTCCAGAATAATAGCATCAACATTCTTTTAAAAGGAAATGAAGTTCTATAATAAATCGCTATACTAATTTGATATTGATATCATGTTACATCTTGTTGTCAATATTTCTACGCGCTATTTATAATACATTACAGATGTCGAATGAAAGAAAAGACGATTATGAATAAATTAATTATTTTGATAGAAAAATGAAAACAACTCATTTTGCCAGATTCGTGATATGCATATTTATTCAGAATTTATTGAAACGGACGCGATGGTTTATAGAGTGGAAATGTTTAGTGCAGCTTCAAAGATATAAAATATCATAGCTGATGGTAGTATTTAAATGCTCATGTTATGATGTGTGATGAAAAGGATTTACTTATAGAAAATGAATCTACTTTACCTTGCATTTGATCGCGATATGAAATGATCATTTTTGTCAGAATTATTTCGAATAAAAAGCAATTTATATTATATTCTTATCGGGCTCACATTCTCCTTCGATAAAATATGGTTGTTAACTTATTATTGATTGGTGTATTAACTCAGAGAACCCGCTATTATGTATTTAAATGTTGTTCGGAGATTATGCCGCTCGTATAGTTTTTATTTGGATCTCATTTGGAAAATGGTAAGTAGTATTTTAATAAATATTGTTTGCTATGATCGATTATTTCATGCAACCTTTTCACTTTTTATTTTTGTAACACAAGGTTTGTTACACTCATCCAAACTGTATTAACTATTTAAAAATGTTTTTGAATTATGTTTTTGTGCTTTTAAATTCAAAGCAAAATTTTTGAACGCTGAAAATATTATAATTATTATTATTTATCACAAATCATACGCTCAATTCAATTTAACTTTGTTAAATTTGATATACCTGAAATTAACTTTATTAAATGTTGATCAAAGATAATAACAAGACATCGCTATTTTTATTCTCGAAACTGTAGTAACATACTGTGTCTTATTCGTATAGCAAGTCAACACAATGAAATTTTAATTTTAATCGATGCCTATAATTCCTTCGTTAATTATGGAAGCAAAATCTGAAAATAAAAGCCTTGCTGCTCAAAACCAAATGATTCGTTTTTTTATATTAAATAATAAATTATAGAAATACTTTTGTGCAATGCCTTGATTAATTCTAAACTCTATAATTTTAGACTGTAGACAGATAATCTCTTCGAACTTTGAATATTTTTCGAATTAGTCGAACGCCAACGTCAATTTGAAAATTCTTGCAAATTAATTTGTTTTTAAGCCCCGCGATAGATTATTCATTTCAAAACAGATTGTTTGCTCAGTGTTCTCACAAATTATATATCAAAATAGCCTTTTTAAAAGTGAAATGTTTTATATCTCCATTTTGAGAAAAGTAATGAACGGCATTTTGTTTCATTAATAAATTAAATTAAGACCTCAAGTCTCTATATGTATTGCTGATATCAACACTACATGAAATAGGTCTACGTTTCTTTGATTTCAAAACATATTTTGTCTGGCCTAGTTATACTGGTAATTCAATGTAATTCAGTATTTCGTATTGTTTTAATTATCATAAAACCGATTCAGTTTCAAGTTTCACTTGTTCAAACAATTTACACGCAGCTTTTAAATTCAAAGCAAAATATTTTTGTTCTGGAGAATTCAATTAGAAGTCGATTTGGCTGCCCGCTAGATTATCGACCTATGAAATTTTTCAAAATCTCTGAATTTTTTAATGTAATGATATCAAATAAAATATCAGATGAAGTATATTATTTTAAAACAACGTCATAGACCCATACTTTTCATACAACAAATTTGTTACTGTACACGGTTATCTCGACACAAATGTTTGCATAATTTCCCGACAACGGATTATCCGTATTATTTCGCCAGTAAGACGTACATAAGTCGCAGACGGACACAGAAATATAGTGATATATAAACAGACAGTATTATGTATATAAGTGATAAGTGATATATATAAATACTAGCAATGAGTGTGGTCCATTATGGACCTTCTGTGATAAAACTTTCAGATCACTTATTATTAAACAATTGACTAAGCCGACTATCGCTGTATAATACGGAGTATGAACTCTGGAGGAGAACATGAGACACAATACGCATTGAAACGATGTAGCATTAATCAATACATCTTAATCATTCCTTTAATAAAAATTAAATTTATTTCACATCAATTGAGTCGATTGAAATGTATAATATAACGTAGCTTTGTCTACATAGAAAAACTTTATTTTATGTGTTGAAAGGAATCCAGAACACATTAATTATTATAAATTACAAATACTCAGTCAAATTTCGAAATCTGAAACTATCCATAAAAAATGACTTCAAATCCGATCCGATCCGAAGACCTAAAATATTAACCCGAATCTGACCCGATACGATCGGATTGCGTTCGGTTCGAATTCATAAATCTTTATTGCAATATATACAACACTAATGTGGTGTTCACAAAATAACGCCGTCAAGGTGTTGCCGGGCAAACTCGTGGCATTGCATGCAATATATTCAATATTAAATTGATTTAGCTTCGACAAGACACATGGTCCACTAATTTCTGTTATTAACATGATCAAACGATATCTTTTGTTAATTAACAATGATTTACTGCTTCATATTAAAAAAAATAAGAAAAGTCTTTGATCAACTGTTGCCGAATGGTGGATTTGAACTGACGACCCTGATATTGTGAGACCAGAGCAATAACCAATGAGCCACTGCCTTACTTATTATTAAAGGCGCTTTGACTGACGTGATCAACAAACCTATTGCTTCGACAACGTATTATTGAACAAGGCCGGCACACGCGCGTGTAATTGAAAATCAAATTCTATATATAATCTGAAAATATTATGATATGATAGTATATGAGCCTATATATTTTTGATCTTTGCAATCTCAGCAAGCAGGCCTGTGATTTTCATGGCAGTCTATCAAAATACTAAGAGTTCGTTGAAAATAAAATTTTATAAGTAAAAAAAAGATGTGAAAAGTTGGCCTAATAGTTCTACTTGTTATCAAATTTTCCAGAATAATAGCATCAACATTCTCTTAAAAGGAAATAAAACTCTATAATAAATCGCTATACAAATTCGATATTGATATTATGTTACATCTTGTTGTCAATATTTCTACGCGCTATTTATAATACATTACAGATGTCGAATCAAAGAAAAGACGATTATGAATAAATTAATTATTTTGATAGAAATACGAAAACAACTCATTTTGCCAGATTCGTGATATGCATATTTATTCAGAATTTATTGAAACGGACGCGATGGTTTATAGAGTGGAAATGTTTAGTGCAGCTTCAAAGATATAGAATACCATAGCCGATGGTAGTATTTAAATGCTCATGTTATGATGTCTTATGAAAAGGATTTACATATATAGAAAATGAATCTACTTTACCTTTCATTTGATCGCGACATGAAATGATCATTTTTGTCAGAATTATTTCGCATAAAGAACAATTTATATTTTATTCTTATCGGGCTTACATTCTCCTTCGATAAAATATGGTTTGTTACCTTATTATTGATTGGTGTATTAACTCAGAGAACCCGCTATTTTGTATTTAAATGATGTTCGGAGATTATGCCGCTCGTATAGTTTTTATTTGGATCTCATTTGGAAAATGGTAAGTTGTATTTTAATAAATATTGTTTGCTATGATCGATTATTTCATGCAACCTTTTCGCTTTTTATTTTTGTAACACAAGGTTTGTTACACTCATCCAAACTGTATTAACTATTTAAAAATGTTTTTAAATTATGTTTTTGTGCTTTTAAATTCAAAGCAAAAGTTTTGAACGCTGAAAATATTATAATTATTATTATTTATCACAAATCATACGCTCAATTCAATTTAACTTTGTTAAATTTGATATACCTGAAATTAACTTTATTAAATTTTGATCAAAGATAATAACAAGACATCGCTATTTTTATTCTCGAAACTGTAGTAACATACTGTGTCTTATTCGTATAGCAAGTCAACAAAATGAAATTTTAATTTTTATCGAAGCCTATAATTCCTTCGTTAATTATGGAAGCAAAATCTGAAAATAAATGGCTGCCTGCTCAAAACCAAATGATTCATATTTTTATATTAAATGATAAATTATAGAAATACTTTTGTGCAATGCCTTGATTAATTCTAAACTCTATAATTTTATACTGTAGACAGATAATCTATTCGAACTTTGAATATTTTTCGAATTGATCGAACGCCAACGTCATTTTGGAAATTCTTGCAAGTTAATTTGTTTTTATGCCCCGCGATAGATTATTCATTTCAAAACAGATTGTTTGCTCAGTGTTCTCACAAATTATATATCAAAATAGCCTTTTTAAAAGTGAAATGTTTTGTATCTCGATTTTGGTAAAAGTAATGAACGGCATTTTGTTTCATTAATAAATTAAATTAAGACCTCAAGTCTCTTTAATTTCATAGCGTTTGTGCCGCGCTATATGTATTGCTGATATCAACACTACATGAAATATGTCTACGTTTCTTTGATTTCAAAACATATTTTGTCTGGCCTAGTTATATTGGTAATTCAATGTAACTCAGTATTTCGTATTGTTTTAATTATCATAAAACTGATTCAGTTTTAAGTTTCACTTGTTCAAACAATTTACACGCAGCTTTTAAATTCAAAGCAAAATATTGTTGTTCTGGGGATTTCAATTTGACTTCGATTTGGCTGCCCGCTAGATTATCGCCCTATGAAATTTTTCAAAATCTCTGAATTTTTTAATGCAAGGATATCAAATAAAATATCTGATGAAGTATATTATTTTAAAACAACGTCATAGACCCATACTTTTCATACAACAAATTTGTTACTGTACACGGTTATCTCGACACAAATGTTTGCATAATTTCCCGACAACGGATTATCCGTATTATATAGCCAGTAAGACGTACATACGTCGCGGACAGACACAGAAATATCGAAATATCGAAATATCGAAATATCGAAATATAGAAATATAGAAATATAGAAATATTGTGATATATAAACAGACAGTATTATCAATATAAGTAGATTGCTATATCCAATGGCTATAAAATAAGATTTCGGAAAATAAAATTTTATGAAAAAATAAAACAATTTACTATGGCAACGATGGGCCATCATTTAAAAATATTATACTATGGCAACAATGGGCCACGTGGTAAAATTTTTTTTGCTATGGCAACGATGGGCCATCATTTAAAAATATTAGACTATGGCAACGATGGGCCACGTGGTAAATTTGTTTTTGCTATGGCAACGATGGGCCATCATTTAAAAATATTAGACTATGGCAACGATGGGCCACGTGGTAAAATTTTTTTTTACTATGGCAACAATGGACCATGGCATAAAAATTTTTTCAAAAAAAAACGCTATGGCAACGATGGGCCACCATATATATCTCTTTACCTGGATCTTGAATATTGATCAATTATAGCTCTAACTCTTCAGCTGAACATTGAAAACCTCATTCCGAAAGCAGATTGTCATTTGGTTTAGCTGTTTTTTGTTTAGAGACAAATAAGTAAAATGTTTAATTTTTTCCGGTGTAAACTCTCTTATTGAAAATAAACAGGTTCCTGTTGGAGGAAAAAGAGTGAGACACAAAATTAACCCAAAATCGTCCCTTCGACTGCATATTTGAAGGAGAAATGATCGCGCAAAGTAAAAATACAAGAAGATCATGTATGAATAGAAAATTTTTCTATCTAAAGAACCAATCTCCCAATATCCGGGATATACACTTTAAATAATCTCAGTTCATTATTTGCAATTAGCCTATACTCCATGCTCAATAGTCTTTAGGTTGGTATGCATTACTTCATAGCAACCCTGGCAGTACCATTTGCTATTATTTATATTACTATTGATTTTAAAGTGGGAATAAACCCTCAGACTATCTTTACATATATAGTAGAACCCGACGTGAAAAAAACAATGGCGTAATTTTTTTTTCGATCTGGAAATTATTTCTTGGTGAAAAATGCCTTCAAAGTGGTGTTTTGGCCCAAATGTCGCTGAGGGAAAAAAAGGGATTGGATCTAGCTTTATGACGACAAAGTCACAAGTCGTGTGGTTTTTCTAATAGACTTTAGATCGGATTAATCACGCGATGTTACGTTTGAGATGGCGTAGCTCTGTGACGGCAATCTATTTTTCTCTCCCACAAAACTGAGGTAAGGAAGAACATATAAACTCAAGAGTAGCAAAATTCCAGATGATTTAATGATTTTAAAGTTCACGAATTTGAAGAAAATAAAAATCAGAAAATATTTCATTCGTAGCGCGCGTAATACAGATTATATTTTGACATATCATTCTCACACGTATTTAACACATATCAAAAGATTCTCTGGTGACCACAAAAGCTAGCTAAGTAGAATTTATTGTTGTAAGCATATGTCTGCACTGAAAATGGAGTGTTCTTTTGAGGGTAAAAATCATAATGTATGGTGGGAAACGCTATTAAGAACACCATAACCGTCGGTTTTATAGATTCCTCTTTTCACAGAAGCGAAATCTGTCCATCTGATTTCTCGTCTCTGTAGAAAGGTATTTTGTGCAAAGTAACTTCTGCACTGTATTACTGCATCCTGTGACGACATGATGTTAACATGTTCTACTTTCTAACCGAAGGAATGAATACTAGACTGGTAAAATAATTTTGTGGCGTATGTAAAATAAGGAACGAGACTTCACATTGCAAAACCCTAATTTTGTTAATCATATAACTTTGATAGAGAGGATAATAATTTATGCAATGAAGATATACCGCAAAACCGACAAATGATAGAATCTGCATTACTGTAGTTAACTAGAATTCTAGTGGCTCTAGCATATACGGCTGTAAACTTGAATAAGAACGTCCGAGCCCTCTATCATGTTTGTACTATTTTCCGATATTTTATAGAATTTTATAGTGTAATGTACTGAAGAATTCTCAATGGTTTTTTAAATATTGAATGCTTGGTGAATTAATGATGAACACTTTGTTAGACTATTGAGTATAATATATCTATCTATACAGTCGTATAAACTATACGATTACATGGTTTAAGTTTTACTAGACAAACATCAATTTCAAACTTAAACGTTGAAATGATAATTGAAGAATGTCTATTTAATGTTTTAGTAATACTTAATTAAATCCGAAAAAGTACAATTGATACTTTGCAGTACCAACTATCTCGAGGAAAAGTCGTCTGTGCATGCCCTTGCAAATCAAGTCAGTTTTCATTCACATTTAGATCATGGAAAGGATATCCTGTAGAAATATTTACTCAAGAACAACTTGCAGATCATAGAGTTAAAAATAGTTAAAACTTAAGATCAAGCTATTTTAAAGGGTACGTGTCTACTAATTAAGATTTGAGAAGTACTGCGGTCACACAGAATACGTAACTAATATGTGTCACTAGACTAGTCACAAAGGAACAGTCGCACCGCCTGACATTTGTATTAATCCGCAATCTATATCAGATTCATCGCGCTTAATGACGCTACGAGAAATTTTTTCGACCGAGCGTTTCAATAGATTTTATTCTGCTCCTGAAATCACAAATTGCATCTTTTTTACGTAATTCGCGAGTTTATATGTTTGTTCATGGCTCAGCCTTGTCAGAAATTTTTTTTGCGTGACTTCTCGGAGCTAAGTCACCTCAAAGATTACGTCGCGTGATCAGCCCACTCTTGAGTCTATTAGACAAACCGCACGACTTGTGACTTTGTCGTCATAAAGCTAGATCCAATCCCTTTTTTTTCTCAGCGACATTTGGGTCAAAACACCACTTTGAAGGCGCTTTTCACCAAGAAATAATTTCCAGATCGAAAAAAAAATTACGCCATTGTTTTTTTCAAGTCGGGTTCTACTACATATGTAAAGACAGTCTGGGGGTTTATTCCCACTTTAAGCCATTGCTTGTTGTAATTGATTTCACATGTGTGATGAAATCTTTCACCACACAGCGTGCACCTCAGCAGATTGTCCCCGACTTGATGTGGTAGTCTGCACACACAGTACACACGGAATGTTACCAATTCATTTGTGCGGGAAAATAGCCTATTGTATTGCCCTGGGAATTTCTCCATCTTTCCATTTGTAAGGCATTTCAAAAAATGTTCCCTGAAAGCAGCCATGTTATATTTAATTCTCCTCGGATCCTCTCCATAGCAGAGTGATGTTGCAAAAGCAACCGCAAATATGCCGCAGCTGCTATTGTCTTCAAAATCTTGTTGTTGTACATCTACGTAAATAGCTGTTGCAGTAGGCTTGTGACATTGTAACAATGATGCCAGTTGCCTTTTGGTATCATAGCTTGGAAGATTTACCCTTGCTATCATAAACTTTAATTTTCGACTTGTCTTCTAGTCCTACAGTACTCGCTAAATACCAATGGCTTGAATCCCTATTCATAATTTGAATTCTTTGTGATGTGAATGTAAACCTACTTTTAACCTGCAGCAATGTATCTTCTAGGCCATTGATATGTGGGAACTGTAATTTCAAGAGCCCTTGTGCTGCACTGAGGATTCTATCATTTAACCACATGTCCTCTGACATTAAAATTTCTTTGTCCCACTGGAGCAAATCTATCCCTCCCATTTTCAACCAAGGATTGTTCTTAGCATTTTCAACCACTCCACAGTCGCTAACTTGATTGAAAATGTATCCTTCCAGCTCTATTTCATCATTGTAGCTTTCATTGTCGTCATCAATTTGGGTGGTGGTACAAGTTGTAACGTCTTGATCATCAAATGTTGCTAATAAATTATGATAATTGCTCTCATCAACGAGTTCATCAGCATAAGAAGGAATCACCTCCTCCTGTAATATCTGCAAATAACAATAAAATTACATAGAGTAATCTCTTCAATAAAGCAAAATGTCCTTGTTAAGAGTGAATGATGAATTTAATTTTTGCAAAATGCGAAAACTATATTAAATCCGCCACAATTGGTAAATTTAGAGTAAAATGTTAGGCCTACCTTCTCTTGCTCTTCAATTTTTTTTTGGCTTTTCGTTTTGGGCTTTGTCACTTTTGCAGCTACGAAAAATAATGTTTAAATAAACAGTTTTAAACATTGTTTATTAAAATTGAAAATTAGGCCTACTGATATTGTTATTGGTACCTCATATCATCAAGATATATCATCAAGGTACCTGATATTTCAAGATATCACCAACAAGAGGTATGAAATGTCTATAAATAAGACATATCACACTGAAGCTGGTGTATCTTAACCATTATCTTGGTCAAAATTATATCAGTATCTTGGTAGCCCTATTGTTTTACCTGGAAGACCTGTCTCAACATCAATTGTAACATCGATGCTTTTATTATTGTCAACACTCTTTTCATAGCCTACTCCATATCTGCGTTTCCTAGATCCTGATTGATTCGGAGGGAGAACACAGATCTGACTTTGTGGTGACTTTTCTTTTCCATTCTTTTGATCCTTAGGTGTTTTCTTCTTCCCTTTCTTTTTAGGTTTTTTGCACACTTCTTCTAATATGAAACCATTTTCCTTGTCAGCACATCCTTTCAATATATTTGTATCGGAAACAAGTGATTCTTTTAAGGCCTGCAGGGTGTTTGCATCATGGGTAAGATATGTAAGATTTCTTATTTGATCAAGTTGATCGCGACACTCGGCTGCCAATGTGACATGTTTACCCTTTTTTGACATTTCTAATTGTTTGATGTCTGTTGTCTGATGATCTATGGTTTTGTATCTTTGATCATGTGAATCTCCTATGTATGCCTCAATTCCAAAGTCATTGTACTGATCAAATATTTCAGACAGCAGAACATCGTCATCTACCGGTGTTTGATTGAGTGGTGCATTTAACTTGAACAATTCATCAATTCTAAAAAATACAGATTCTCTGTATGAAACAGGAAGAGTGTGCCATGAATAGTTTGTGACTCGTTGCATAACTCCAAACATATGCTTGCATGGTAGGAAAGTTCTTCTCCAGCTTTCACATTCACATGATGGGGCACTTAAATTGACCTTATATTCAACGCCAGTGGTTGTTGAGCTCTTGACAATTACTATATCACTTGTTGCAGCCTGTTCTTTGAAAAAATGATTGCTCAACGAAGCGCCAATGTGAAGTTTTTCCATGCAGTGCTGTAAAAAGAAACGAGGACGGTCCACTAGAAAGGAAGGAAAATGATCTGAATAATGCCTGTAGCCAGATGAATTTTTGTAGTTTAGTGTGCTGTACCTGATAAAAAAAAATTAAAAAAACGTGATTAGTTTTTTTTCGTTTGAAAATAATGCGTAGAATTTTCCACCATAAATTATGTGTTTGTGTTTCGCTAAATATTTCCATTTGTTGCCAGCCTGACCTTCCTTCACAGTTTATTATAATCAACCCACTATCCCATAAAAAACAGTAAGTTTATGAACACATAAAACATAACAACTGTGCGTTTGGTTTCTAAGAATAAATAAAAATATTTTCTAACTTAAAATCGTTTTGTGCTTGTATAAGGCTGAGAAATACTTCAATTGAGTATTCAATGCTTTTCTTGCGTATGTCATAGAAGAAGCTTAAATTGCTACATTGATCCTCGGTTTTGTTGATTGACTCTTAATGGCAATAATGTTACAATGTAAATCTAGGCTACCAACTAAAATTATATATGATAGAAATTATTGGGATATCGCTAGAGATATCCTACTGTAGTCTGAAAGCATTGAATAGTCGTATTTAAAATTCAGTTTATTTTTGTGAATACTCAACCTTCTATAGCCGTCAGGGAAAAACTTTTCAATGAGAATAGTAATCAATTGTGACACAGAGTTTTTTCGCTTCTTTTTCAGATACCCATACTTCAACAACTCATTCTGCCTTTCAACACCATTGTTTGTTGTGATCAATGCTTGGAAGTCATTACTTCTGAATGCCCAAACCCATCGCTGAAAAGAAGAAAACAGAAACTATCAATATAGAAAAATAGAGCAATGAAAATGTGAGACACCAATATCCTATGATATGATATGATATGATATGATAGAGGCTTCTTATTGTGTATATAATTGGATGTGGATAGTAACACAATTACTGGTTTTCAGAAACCTTGAAAATTAACTTATGTGTCAATAGACACTTGGGCCAGACATGAAATATTGTAGTTTATCTTGGTAATTCAATGATTAGAACAGTAGTCTATCACTATGCGAACAATAAATAACATACTTTGTGATGCGGAATCCAATAAGTCTCAAACCAAGCTTGTAATTTAGGTCTATTTAACCAGATAGTAGACTTTTTTAATGATGCCAATGCTTCTTTATAACCATCTTTTGTTCTTGCTTTAGCAATGCGACGCAGCTTGCTTAGTACTTCTACTCTATTTTCCCTTACTCCATTGTCAGCCTTGTTCACCCATTGTGTCCAGGCTTTCTCTCTGTGGAAATCACAAAGGTAGACCGATGAACCTGAAACATATCAATAATAACTAATGGTGATGACTTTGATAACATATATTTGTTACTGTATATAACTTATGGGGTTGGCCACTGACAAGGAGATAATGTCTAAATCATGTTGTAGATATCATTGGCTACATAGGCTCTGTGACAGGACCAATCATTCTCGATGATGGTTGTAAATGATTAGAGAGAACTTACGAATAACTGGAGACTAGATTTACAGGAACCGTAGTATTACATTTACCTTACAATATACAGTGAGGTATGCTACAAACCTGTAAATGTGTTCTCAAGGGCATTGATCTCCTTCTCGTCAAAATCCGTCATAAAAACTTTGGCTTCCAATTTGGATTCCATTTTTTTATGTGTTCAAGAGCAGCTTCAATTTCCTCTGTAGTCTCATTCTCAACCATAAACATTCCAACGACTTGATAATTGACATTTGTTTTTACGCATAAAAAGAAAAGTGGAAGAGCATACTTGGTGGTCTTGTATGTTGCATCTAAAAGTGCGATTTGGCCATATCGCTCTAGAAGTCTTCTTTGTTCTGCTGATTGGTATACAAAACGAAATTTATCTTGCTTGCCAGTATCAAGAATATCTTGCTTGAGTTGACAATAGAACTTATCATCCTTGTGAGAAATTTTCCATGCGTCCACTTTTTTCAATAAGTTAACCTGATCATCTTTGTCAAGGCACTGCCTAACCTGTGCTAAGTAAATATGGTTCCTAATTGCTTTCATATCAGGATTAAATCTTCTATTAAGTTTGTTGCTAGCATGTCGGGGAAACTTTTCCTTAACAAAACAGTCAAGCTGTATCTTCACATTGGTAGTATCTGTCACATCATCTTTCACCAAACTATTGATTTTAGAAATGATAGATTTGTCCACTGGCTGAAGAATCCCTGCCTCCTACAACAATTGCAAGAAAACAGTTTTAGAATACCTATTATTGACTATCGTGCAAATCTATTTCTTAAATGGGTTACACGGTAGAACTAAAAAAAGGATGTTTTTCTTTGCAAGTGATTGTTTTAGACAGGTTAAATAGTTACTAATTGGGGTCAACTGGACATGAAACTGTTGAAGTGACCACTATATATAGGTAACTTTTATAGAGGATTTAATTTATTGAAAAAATGCTGAACTGGCTACTGTAGATACATAGTATGCACTAACCTTCCCCATCGGGTGTTGCTTGTGGACATCATTTGCTGGAAGAGATATCCAAATTCTCTTCTCAAAGGATGTTGATGTTCCAGTTTTTATGCACTCCTTCAGTTGCTCACTTGTCTTTCCACGGTTATATTTATTATCCTTGTCAATCTGTTGAATAATATTTTACTCAAACTGAATTGAATTAAAGTAAATTAGAATGTGTGTCTTATTTAACAAAGTTCCTTGACTACCCCCATCATCATGCATATTATTCAAGCAAGGAATTAAGAAGCATAAATGACCTTGGGCGTGTGTTGGTGCCTGTCCATATGTGGATGTTTGCTTACCTTGAACGATGGAAAAGCAATTTGCTCTTTTAACTTGATCTGTGCAGGGCATTCAAATTGTTTTGATGTTTGAAATTTCAGCAATTGTTTTTTATAATCGTGAAATCGTGGATCCTCGAAAAACAAGGAAATTGTGCATCTAGTTATTCTTGATACAACAATAGACTATTATTATGCAAATTCGATTTTTTCCCTATAGGCTTACAGATATAACATGCATAGTTCTGCTATCCCTTCCTCAATTGATCGAAAGTGATCTATGGTTCATCGAAACGTTGCAAACTACTGTGTTTTATTTTTATCATTGATGCAGTTGGATCTTAGTGTGTGATCTAAATATCAGGCCTGTCAAAAATCTTGCAGCTAATTAGCAGGTATTTCTGAATAAATAATGATGATAACTGATAATGATAAAGTAGAAGGTTTTTTTAATCGATCAGTCACAAACCTTTTGTTTATCTGCTTTCTTTCGACGAGATTTGTGCCTATCTACACCTTGGTGGCAATCATATGTCTTGGTATTGACGACAACACTAGGTATGCCACAGCACCATTTCAATTTATTTTTCCATAAAGCTTGGGTCGTAAGATCTGCAACATAAGGGTTTAAATAAATTCATTTACCAATGCTATATTCACTATTGCATACTCTATACCCGTTAAATGCTGCCGTTCTTACCAGTATAACCGAAGTCAGCTTTCGACGATCTCCAGGCGCTATAGCTGGTCGTTGTGCACTCTTCAAATTTAGAAATCAGATCAACTACCTGCTTGTAAGTGTAAGCATACCAATTAACTTATCAGTTTTATAAACAAATAAATTTGCCCACAACTCGTGGTCACAATCCATTATTTAAATGCTGACCTTGAGCATATCAATCTCATACTATTGAAACTAATCTTAATCTTATTATGCACATGCCCATTCTTAAGTTTCGCGCTCATTTGAAGTCTCATGTTGACGTTTTCTATTTATAGATCGGTATTTCAATGAAAGCTTGAGCTACAACCTGTCCATGTATATACTGATTTATATTTAAGGATGAAGGAATTAAATTTAAATATGAGCATGACACATAACCCGGGGAAATTGCCAATTAAGTTATTTCAAAGCAGTTGTAACAATCACGAAAACAGAAAAATTAAGACAACATCGTGAAGGAAAACAGAAATAAAACACTTTTAAGTTTTCGAAATACATATATATTTACTTTCAGACCATAATTTTATTTCATTAACTAAAATTGCTAAACCAAAATAGGTTACAATAAATGATGCATCTTTCAGTTCGATTATATCCATCCTCAAACGTTCATCAGCCGACATGAAATGCTTTGCCGCTTTGATAGATTCAAGAAGTGAAAAATAATGCATACTAATTATAAAAAGTAACTAAACACCATAAATCAACCCAAATCTAGCAAAAATAAAGCAAACAGTAATGCAGCTAGTTTAATAATGGTAGAGATGAATCTTGAAAGTTATAAATGATACAATCTCAAATGAATTCTAAAGTTTGCTAAATGTTTCAAAAAGTCCCCGCCATGACAGTTGAAGAGTTTGAAATGATTTCGGATTTGATCAGATTCAAACACTTATCAATCTAATCGTGATCTCGTTTTGGAGATGTGACGTCAGAGACTGTATGGGGTGACCATTCGTCTCTACCATGGTGGTATGGTGAAGTGGTGATTGTTGATCGGCATTCTATCGGTAGATTCTATAACATAGCCAAGTCGTGCGAGCGCTGACGTCACATCTGAAGAAGACTGGTGAAGAAGACACATGACTTTCTGTTCGATTTAAAATTTTATGGTTTGCATTTGAATTTTATTTTGTAAAGCGCAGTGAAATGAATGTGGTTGTTCAAACTCTCAGCTGTAGGGAATTTAGCTCTGATTATTTGGCATTTAGCTATTGGTATAAAGTTCTGTCAATTCGTACAATGGATATTGCTTGTGAGTAATATTGGAGTATTTAAATTAATACAAAAGGCATGTTACAGAAACGAAAACCTTGAAAATAAGATGTCCACTAGTTTTCTAGTCCACTAAGGTAAGATTGGTTAGGGTTATATTATTTACAATAGTAGGTTATAGGCGTTATATCTTCTATATCGATTATTATCATTTTAAACAACTGAACAGTCAATTTATAGGCCTACAATTATTCATTTACTTGTTGACTGCTGTTACAAATTGTAATAGTGCTGCAGGAAGTGACCAAGTGTAGGGAAATGATTGTTACATATTGGTAAAATCCCATAGAAATGTGTGTTGTATTTGGTATGATATTATAAAGTAAAGTTTAATCATGTCCAAGAATATATCAACATGTTTGATAATTTTTAGTAATAATTAACTTTTTTTGTCTACAGGTTTGAACATAGTTTTAAACTATAAATACACTATATTTACTTGAGTAGAATTTGTTTTGGAATGGAATCATGATTGTATATAACGCTTTCGATATGCAATGTAACTGTATATGAATTTGTGTTACTATATAACTATAAGCCACATATTTGACAAGGGATTTACAACGTTATCAAACAGCTAATTAACAGCCATTGTGCTGTGCAAATGATTTATGCAAGATATCCAAATAATGCTGCAAGCAGCAAAGGTTACTGATTAGTAAGATGTTTCATAAACTTGGATATATTGCATAACGTAGGCTACTTGCACAGCACAATGGCTGTTAACTGTGATGGGTCGAATAAAGGAGGTCATTGGTGTTTTTATAAAAATTCATCTCCTATCAAGGATCAAGAGTCTAGACGTTGTAGATTGTTACACACTCTCGAATATGGATTTAATAATATCCCAATAGTAATTTGAATAGTACACTATCAACCAAATAATTTCTCCAAAGACGAAGTGATGATTTCAATGGTAGTGATAGCAATATTAATAGCCTAGCCCAGTAACCCTATTCCTTTACTTCTGCCGCTGTATAATTCAAATGAAGCGAACAATGGTGACTACGTTATTTGGATCCTGAATTCGATATTTACGCCATGTGATATCCGCTATTACGGACATCTATCATTTCCTCTGACACAAAAAAATTCCCATGACACCGCAAAATCGAGCAAATACATTGTTTAACTTCAGCAACGTGATGACATCATTTTATGCAGGAATCAATCTGAGTTTTCACAACGACATACAAAGAAAAAAGTGACTTGAAAGAATTCCAATGACATCGCTGAATTTTCATTAAATACTATTAGAAAGCTACTTGCATGGCTCGCAGCAATAATTAATGACTATGTTGAACTGTAGGGCTAGGCTATTTTATCTTCAATAATAAATCATTCAAAATTTGCCACGAGTAGGCCTATAGATAGACCACTCTCGTACATTTGGGCATGGTTTTTAGCTAAGCATATATATATGAAGCAGAAATTACATAAATTCATTTGGTGGTTCTGCACACAATTCACACTTCCAGCCAATGGCTTTAGCCGAATCCGTCACCTTTTCGTTCACTGAAATTTGACAATTCCTGTGAAACTGTTATTTGCAAACACAGCATTCTGTTTTCGGGTTAACTTTCGTTGCTGTTGTTTCTACTTATTCTATTTATCCACTCTCAACATCCTTATTGGAACATTTTGGGGTTCCTTTGATGTAAATTATTCTTAGTTAGTGTCAATTAATGTTGCAAATTTTCAATTTTCAGGAGAGGTCAACTGGGTAGCCTCAAGATGTCGCTATGGTGTACTCTTGATTATTATGTGGTCATGCGTGTCACCCATTACCTTGGCCTGTTCTAGATTAGTCCACAACATACAAATATTGATTATAAGATTATTGACTTTATAATCTTTATAATATTTGCTGGTTATATTTGATCATTATTTGTGTCATGTTTCAAAATACGTCACTTGGTACAAACTATCAGTCGACTAATCTATTTTTTGTTCGTATTCACTTGTATTTGAAGTGATAGTGATATAATATTTGAAATGAAATTCCACGGTAGCCTACAGTTATAAATGTGTGGACAGGGGCGTCGGAGCTGGGGGTATAAGGGCAGTAGGTGCCCTTATGTGTAAGTATCATAAACTTTCCAGATCAACCACGTTAAAGGAAGATGAAAAAACAACAGTACAACAACAACAGGCGTATGCTGTGACCTAGGTGGTAGGTGTCCATTTTGCTTGACGAAATGTCTCAAAATTTTGTTGGGAAATTGGGGGGGCAACAACATTGTACAGTGAAACATTTTTGCTGCAAGATGCCCTTTATGCGGGGTCTGCCTCTGTTGTCTTATGGCTCCGGCGCTCCTGGTGTGGAGGTCATAGTTTTTAAAGTCACGGTCCTCCGTTGTCCTTTCTTTGGTAAATTGACACAATTTTCCAGATTGTGTTGTTGTTTCATTCCCAATTTTTCAGGAGGAGTATTTTGCGTAAAAATTCCCAAAAACCCCAACCAACAGAGAAGCTATCCCACAACTCCCACCATTTTGTTTCTTTTTTCCTTGACGATTGCATCAATATCGTTCATCTGTTGACATTGATAAAAACAATTCGCAAGGTGCAGTAGAGGTGTTGAACCGATCAAACAATAGAATCACAGCAGGACAGCTTTTACAAGGGCAGTAATTTTACGGTCAAACCCTTCTTAACTCAAATGCATATAAAATGGTCATAGAGACGGGAAAAAGATTACAGAATTGCTTTATGATGTCTGAATTTTTATATATCACGATTCCATCCTCAAAATACGAATTGGACTTCCAGCGAAGTCTTAAATGAGATTAGAATGTGCTATATTTAGCAAAGGTTTGTACTAGTAGTGTCTGGTGCTTCACCAAGACTTCCAGATGTGTATTGATATTTGTCGCGTGACTGCATCTTGCGAATTGCCTGCACTTATGAATGCTATGCCATCGAAAGGGATTAAAATTCCATCATCGCTTCCTGAAGTGGACGACCAAAGGCTTTCTAAAACTTCAGGAGAGAAGGCAAAGCTTCTTCGAATTTTTGACTAAAATACAAAAACTTGCTATTGTTTTTCTATCATTTCTTTATACATGGGTCACGTTAAATGCAAGCGTAAAACATTCATGTCCGACTCACAGTATATTTATTTATTCTTTAATCTTTATGATATAACCGCCAACCAGAATATGTATCATCTTATGTATCATTAAAGTTTTCGAAAAATATATCTAATCCTGTTTGTGAATTTATGTGTAGTATAGACATAGTGGACATTCATTGATAGCCTCATCGCTATCCATACTGTCATACTGTACATAGTTCGATCTATGCCGTTCGACGACATCAAATTTCATGTTTCCCGCTTATTATGTTTTGCAACAAGCCTCTGTTTAACTATTATCATAATCTCACTTTCAAACATATGTGACGTCACGGCTTGCACGACTATGTTATAGAATCCACCCATTCTATCGAAACAAGATTAGTTCTGCAAATATTTTTACGTTTTGTTGGTGACCTTTGTTTGGGAATAATTACATCAATGCTGGAATGACAAGGTATTACTATTAAATTTGAATGGTGTGCACCTGACTGAGTTTGACTTTGAATTGGCCTTTGTGATGGGATTGTACTGTCATTGTGTTGACTATAAGCGATATTTTTGCTGTGATTACTCCGAGTCCTGATGTTTTTCAAATAATTAATAATCCTCATCTTTTTGCCACCTCTTGGTCTTTTTCTTCTTTTCCGTCGATGTCTTCGTTGGTAATGAAAAGCATATTCATCATTTGCAAATGTACATGACAACGACTCATGGCAACGACTCACGGACTGATCTTTCGCGCCAACAAAGATGGCTGCTTAAAATTTTCGTAAATATTTAAGTACGCAATTAGTTGCTTTCAAACGTATTTTGGAGGTAGTTTAAAGAAGAATTCGGGACAAAACTTGTAGGCAACAATTGATTGATTATGTTTATTATTACTAGCAATGAGTGTAGTCCATAATGGACCTTCTATGATAAAACTTTCAGATCACTTATAATTAAACAATTGACTAAGCTTCTATCGCTGTATAATACGGAGTATGAACGCTGGAGGAGAACATGAGACACAATACGCATTGAAACGATGTAGCATTAATCATGATACATCTTAATCATTCCTTTAATAAAAATTTAAATTATTTCACATCAATTGAGTCGATTGAAATGTATAATTTAACGTAGCTATCTCTACATAGAAAAACTTTATTTTATGTGCTGAAGGGAAACCAGAACACATTAATTATTATGAATTACAAATATTCAGTCAAATTTCGAAATCTTAAACTATCCATAAAAAATCACTTCAAATCCGATCCGATCCGAAGACCTAAAATATTAACCCGAATCTGACCCGATACGATCAAATCGCGTTCGGTTCGGATTGATAAATCTTCATTGCAATACATACAACAACACTAATGTGGTGGTCACAAAATAACGCCGTCAAGGTGAGGCCGGTCAAACTCGTG
The DNA here is from genome assembly GCA_916610825.1 of Haliclystus octoradiatus. Taxonomy (NCBI): domain Eukaryota; kingdom Metazoa; phylum Cnidaria; class Staurozoa; order Stauromedusae; family Haliclystidae; genus Haliclystus; species Haliclystus octoradiatus. The sequence continues at coordinate 31,685,019 of OU744447.1, read as the reverse complement.
GCATCGCATGTAATATATTCAATATTAAATTAATTTAGCTTCGACAAGACACATGGGTCACTAATTTCTGTTATTAACATGATCAAACGATATCTTTTGTTAATTAAAAATGATGATGATATTAAAAAAAAATAAGAAAAATCGTTGATAAAAGGTTGCCGAATGGCGGAATTGAACTGACGACCCTGAATTTGTTATACCAGAGCATTAACCAATTAGCCACTGCCTTACTTATTGTTATAGGCGCTTTGACTGACCTAATCAAAAAACCTACTGCTTCGACAACGTATTATTGAACAAGGCCGATCAACGCGCGTGTATTGAATTTCAAATTATATATATAATCTGAAAATATTATGATATGATAGTATATGAGCCTATATATTTTTGATCTTTGCAATCTCAGCAAGTAGGCCTGTGATTTTCATGGCAGTCTATCAAAATACTAAGAGTTCGTTGAAAATAAAATTTTAAAAGTAAACAAAAGATGTGAAAAGTTGACCTCATAGTGCTTCTTGTTATCAAATTTTCCAGACTAATAGCATCAACATTCTTTTAAAAGGAAATAAAATTCTATAATAAATCGCTATACTAATTCGATATTGATATTATGTTACATCTTGTTGTCAATATTTCTACGCGCTATTTATAATACATTACAGATGTCGAATGAAAGAAAAGATTATTATGAATAAATTAATTATTTTGATAGAAAAACGAAAACAACTCATTTTGCCAGATTCGTGATATGCATATTTATTCAGAATTTATTGAAACGGACGCGATGGTTTATAGAGTGGAAATGTTTAGTGCAGCTTCAAAGATATAAATACCACAGCCGATGGTAATATTTAAATGCTCATGTTATGATATCTGACGAAAAGGGTAATTTACTATATAGAAAATATATCTACTTTACCATGCATTTGATCACGATACGAAATGATCATTTTTGTCAGAATTATTTCGAATAAAAGACAATCTTTATTTTATTCTTATCGGGCGTACATTCTCCTTCGATAAACTATGGTTGTTAACTTATTATTGATTGGTGTATTAACTCAGAGAACCCGCTATTATGTATTTAAATATTGTTCGGAGATTATGCTGCTCGTATTGTTTTTATTTGGATCTCATTTGGAAAATGGTAAGATGTATTTTAATAAATATTGTTTGCTATGATCGATTATTTCATGCAACCTTTTCGCTTTTTATTTTTGTAACACAAGGTTTGTTACACTCATCCAAACTGTATTAACTATTTAAAAATGTTTTTAAATTATGTTTTTGTGCTTTTAAATTCAAAGCAAAATTTTTGAACGCTGAAAATATTATAATTATTATTATTTATCACAAATAATACGCTCAATTCAATTTAACTTTGTTGAATTTGATATACCTGAAATTAACTTTATTAAATGTTGATCAACGATAATAACAAGACACCGCTATTTTTATTCTCGAAACTGTAGTAACATACTGTGTCTTATTCTTATAGCAAGTCAACAAAATGAAATTTTAATATTAATCGATGCTTACAATTCCTTCGTTAATTATGGAAGCAAAATCTGAAAATAAATGCCTGCCTGCTCAAAACCAAATGATTCATATTTTTATATTAAATAATAAATTATAGAAATACTTTTGTGCAATGCCTTGATTAATTCTAAACTCTGTTATTTTAGACTGTAGACAGATAATCTATTCGAACTTTGAATATTTTTCGAATTGATCGAACGCCAACGTCATTTTGAAAATTCTTGCAAGTTAATTTGTTTTTATGCCCCGCGATAGATTATTCATTTCAAAACAGATTGCTTGCTCAGTGTTCTCACAAATTATATATCAAAATAGCCTTTTTAAAAGTGAAATGTTTTGTATCTCGATTTTGATAAAAGTAATGAACGTCATTTTGTTTCATTAATAAATTAAATTAAGACCTAAAGTCTCTTTAATTCCATAGCGTTTGTGCCGCGCTATATGTATTGCTGATATCAACACTATATGAAATAGGTCTACGTTTCTTTGATTTCAAAACATATTTTGTCTGGCCTAGTAATACTGGTAATTCAATGTAACTAAGTATTTCGTATTGTTTTAATTATCATAAATCTGATTCAGTTTTAAGTTTCACTTGTTCAAACAATTTACACGCAGCTTTTAAATTCAAAGCAAAATATTTTTGTTCTGGGGATTTCAATTTGAATTCGATTTGGCTGCCCGCTAGATTATCGACCTATGAAATTTTTCAAAATCTCTGAATTTTTTAATGCAAGGATATCAAATAAAATATCAGATGAAGTATATTATTTTAAAACAACGTCATAGACCCATACTTTTCATACAACAAATTTGTTACTGTACACGGTTATCTCGACACAAATGTTTGCATAATTTCCCGGCAACGGATTATCCGTATTATATCGCCAGTAAGACGTACATAAGTCGCGGACAGACACAGAAATATAGAAATATAGAAATATTGTGATATATAAATAGACAGTATTATGTATATAAGTGATTGATTAGTATTTATTATTGAAATGAATGAATCAGAATCTGAAAAGATTCAGTGGAATCAGAGTATTGTAAAAACTTTGATTGATAATATCCGTGAAAAGGAGATGTTATGGAACCCCTATAATGTATCAGACACTAATAGGCAAGCACAGGACACAGCTTGGAGAGATATTGCAGAAAGTATTGGCTTGATAGACAGGAGTGTACAGATAAAATTGAAATGGAGAGACTTGAAAGATACTCTAAGAAAGAAGTTGAAAGTTGCAGCATCGGAGGCAATAAAAGCTGGCAAAACTACTCACAATTTAGAATACAAGTGGGTCTGGATGGAAAGCATGGATTTTATGAAAACCGTTTTGGTCTCTGAAATGAGACTGACTGCTATCACTGTTGTAGAGGAGTCAGGAGAAGTTCAAAATAAAGTAGATAAATCCAACAGGTCTGAAAATACAGATAAAGTATCACAGCTAGAAGAATCACAACAAGAATCTTTAGAAACGTCAAATAATGAGATTGAATACACCACCCCACTCACAATAGATACTAATACAGAGTTAACAACTGATAATAATACAATAGGAAACAAAGAGGTTGAAGAGAAATTGAAAGCCTTGAGGTATGAAAGCACGGTGAAAGAAAATAAATTACAAGAAGAAAGGATACAAAGACTACTAGACGAGAAAACTAAAATGGCAACAAAAGTACGGCATCTTGAAAACCAGGTACGAGAAATGAAAACTAATGCTGATGAACACATAGAATTGTTGTTCAGACTAGTGACAAAGGTGAATGAGACTACCCAAGGTAATGAGAAAAAAACAATAGAACTAGATCTAGAACCAGCTGCACTTGAAGAACAAATGCAGGGGACAGTTACACAGATAGAAAAATTGCATGAAAGCAAGCAAAAATTTAAGAGAATGAACGATAAAATGAAAATTGAGCTAAAGCAGTATCAAGATTTGGTAGAAAAAATGTAATTGAAAAATCAGCACTTGGGGCAGAAAATAATGAAATCAAAGAGAAAATGAAGGAAATCATTGAAATAAATAAACAATTGGAAATAGAGCTCGTAAAACCAGACAGCAGGCAGAACAATGAAGAAAGAGAAGGGTATATCTCAAGAAATGTAGAAGAAACTCCAAAAAGAAGCAAGACTTATGAAAGAATCTGTTTAAATTATGCAAAGAATAAAATCTGTAGATTCAATGAAAATTGCAGATATAAGCACGAAGTGATCTGCAGATATTTTCTAAAAAATAAATGTAGCAACCAATCATGTAAATATGCACACAATGAAAGTGTAGTTTGTAGATGGCATGAAAACGGAAGCTGTCGTTTTGGAGATAGGTGCAAGTTCATACATCGTGAAAGTAAAAGCGATGGTCAAAATGGGATAGCTGACAAACTCGAAGCCACAAATCAGCCTAGAAGAAACAAAAATATCCAAAATGAAGAGAACGAACACCTGCGCTCGTTAGAAAGTCGACAAAAAGAATGGGAAGAAATACAAGAAAGAAAAAATAAAGCATTGCACGAGACAATCATCAACGCAGTACAACAGCAAATACACGAGGAAATACAAGGTATCAAGAAAGACTTCAGACAAAACCCAGGGGTACACTCTACCAATACGTGGCAACCACAGATTCAACAGCCAATGTATCCAATGTATAGAACAATGCCTTTGCAAAAACAATGACAAGACACAAAAAAAACAATAGAATGCCAAAAAGGACCGACAATTGGGCCAAGAGAGGAGAAAAACAATCAAGTACGGAACAGAAGGAAAAAAACAATAGAAAAAAAGTTGAATATGTTAAAAGTATATTATGTAAATATTAGAGGAATAAAGTCAAAAATGGAAAATTTATCTGAAATAATACAAAACATTGATGCAGATGTAATTGGTATAGTAGAAACAATTACCAGCAAGACAGATACAACAGAGATAGAAGGATATCATATATACAGAAATGACAGGAATGACGAAGGGGGAGGAGTTTTGATAGGTGTCAAGAAAAAATATGAAAATGTCACATTGGAAGTAAACAGAACAGAAAACAGCATGGAAAGTCTGTGGATCACAATTGGCACCAAGACTAAATATAGAGTAGGAATAGCATATCTCCCAAAAGGAGATGGAGAAAAGAAAACAACACTCAAGGCTTCATATGCTACCTTAAAAGAAGAAATTACCAAAGGTCAAGATGAAGGGGAAAGAATAATTGTAATGGGAGATTTTAATTGTAAAGTGGGTGACGCAATCACTGGAAACCACATTGAAGTAACCAAAGGTGGACGGATGTTTAAAAAATTGATGAAAGATTGTGGTATGGCAATTATAAATAGTTGGAAGGAATGTCAGGGTGTGTGGACTAGAGTACAAGGGACGAATCATTCAGTTTTGGACTACGTTATTATAGAGCAGGGTTGTGTCAGAGATCTGAAATCAGTAATAATAGACGAGGAAAAGTTATATACCCCATATAGAGTACTTAAAAAAGAAAAAGATGTAATTATTAGATACAGCGACCACAGAGCAATAATAATGGAGTTTAAAGGACAGTTGTCAAGCAGCAGAAAAATAGAACATAGCAGGCTTCTAAATAAAAAAGAATTAAAAAAATACAATAGCTTACTACAGGAACACGAAGTGTCAAACATATTTGATAGTCAGGAAACAACCCAAGAGCAATATTCAGAATGGACAAAAACAATTATGGAAATCAAAGAAAGATGCAAAACAACAGTAAAACGAAAACATTGTACCAACAAACAAAGATTATTAATGGCTGCAAAACGGAAAGCTAAATTACAATAGAGAAATGCCAGTAACAAGGAACAGTTGGAAAAAAGAAAAAGACTTATCACAAACCACATTTATGAAGAACAGCAACAAGCACAAGCAAAACGGATAACACGAACAGTGGAGTCATTACAGAACAAAGGAAATGGATTGAAGGAGGAAAAGTTTGGGAGTTTCGCAGGAGGATAAAAGGAAAGCAAGAAGAGCTACCTATAGCCATGATAGATGAAAACGGTGAAAAACAAGAAGAAAAATCTGAGATATTGCAAATATTCCGAAATTTTTATATAGATTTGTTCAAAGGAGTGCAACCAACGGAGGGCTATGCCCATGAAAATGAAGAAAAAATAAACAAGAAATTAACGAATGTAGAAACAGAAGGTAATACCCAAGAACAACTCAAATACTCTATGGAGGAAGTGGAAAGTATAATCAAATACCTAAATCGCAACAAAGCACCAGACAGCGAAGGATGGCGAAATGAGATGGTAATTGAAGGAGGATTGGAGATGGTTAAGTCTCTTGCTAAGCTATTCAATAAACTGTCAGCAGATAACTCCACGCCTATTGAATGGGAGAAAATGGAGATAAAATCAATATATAAGAACAAGGGATCAAAAACGGAAATGAAAAACAGAAGAGGGATATTCTTAACCAGCATATTGAGCAAGCTGTATGAAAAGTTGATAATGGGGAAAACACAGGACGATGTCCAATTTAGCACTTTTCAGAATGGTGGCAGAAAGAGAAGATCAACAAAAGACAATTGGCTGGCTCTATTGATGGTATTAGATAACAACAAAAGACTAAATAAATCCACATATATACTGTTTGCCGATGCAGAAAAATGCTTTGACAAGTTATGGCTAGAGGACTGTCTTGTGGACCTACACACGGCAGGGATGCGGGCGAGAGAAGTGGCTACAATTCATAACTTGAATCGAAATGCAAGAATAACTATTCGAACACCCCATGGAAATACTCCTGAAATACATATAAAAAACATTATGAAACAAGGCACTGTATATGGTCCTCAGCTATGCTGTGTCAGTACTGATTTAATAAACAATGTGGGTAAACCATCAAGTACAATTGTTTCACCCAATTTAGCAATACAAGCACTGATATATGTAGATGATATTGCAGTTGCAGGGAGCAAAGAGACCATAGAAATAACAGGGAATAACCTTGCACTGATGGAAGAGAAAAAGAAGTTCACATTCAGTATCAATAAGACCAATTACATAATTATTAAATCAGGGAAAAAAGAACAGGAAGAAGCTTATATAAAATTGAAAGAGGAAAAGTCAGCAAAACTAAAGAGTATAAATACCTTGGAAACTGGATTAATAGCAGTGGGACAGCAGAAAGACAAATTGAGCAGATTGAGAACAACATGCACGGAATTACCAAGGAACTAAAGCGAATAGGGAGAGAGGAGCACCTTGGGAAATACAGCACTAGCGCTCAGCTGCTTATGTACGAAAAAACAGTAATTCCAACAGTAATTTATAATCTAGAAGTTTGGACTACATTAAGGAAAGTTGACTTAGAAAGGCTGGAGAAAATTCAATCCACAGCACTAAAAAGAATTCTAAAATTACCCAACAGTACCCCCTATTGGGGAATTCTGAAAGAAATTGGTATGTGGCCCATCATTATGTACATAGCATATCAACGCCTAATACTTTTTCAAAACATAATAACATCCGACGACGAACGATTAGGTAAAAAGGTCTTATTAGAGCAGATAAACCAAGATACGGAAACAAGCTGGTACGGTGAAACCAAAAGAATGGCAGAAGAATTGAAAATAGATGAATTGGAAGCAACCAGGGCTACGAAGCAAGAGTGGAAAGAAATTATAAAAGAAAAGATACAGGAGGAAGTGAATAGAACAAGTACAGAAAAAGAGAAAAAGATGAAGAAGTTAAGATACCAGAAGAAGCAGCAATATCAAAGGCAGGAATATTTGAATGTAATAGGAATAAGTGAGGCGAGTGAGTTGCTGAGGTTGAGACTGGAAATGACTGACATAGGAAACAATTTGGGAAAGAGAAGAATGTGTTGCTGTGGATTAGAATTGGAGTCTTTAGATCATTTGATTGAATGCATCACTGTGAAAAAAATGACTAAAGACGAGAATAATAATGAGCCCATAACGATCAATGACATAGAGCAAGCAGATTTGCAAGGCCTTCAAAGAGCAAACACTTGGATAAAAATGTACATAGAAATAAGAAACGGAAAATAACTGGAAAAAATCAAATTACTGTCGGTATAGTAGTAATAGCTCACTATATTGATTAAGTAAACTCACAGTTAGATTTATCAATGTACACATAAAGTTGATAAAATTAAGATATTATGTAAATTTTAGCCTTGTACTCATTTAAGATGTGCTTGCCATAGTATGGCAAAGAGGGCACGTGACAATACAATACAATACAACGTAACTGAAAGATCTCCTCACGACTATACAATAACACCATCCCCAAAAGACTTAAAATATATATCAAAATGTTAACAGTGCAGTAAAAAAAATTAAAAGAAATAATCAAATTTAAAAAAAAAAATAAATCTTAAAAACTATAACTAAAATTTAAAAGTGTAAATTGGCGAAAAACGTCGTAAAACGTAATATATAACAATAAAAATAGTTTTTTTTTGGATGAACGGCTGAAAACACGTCCGTCGCTACCAAAGGCGTCTATAACTTTAATATTGTCAACGAAGGTCACCGGGTCCAATATTCAGATTGTTCAGCTCTTCCCTAATTTCACCTGAAACAATGCACAAAAAAATATAAAAGAATGCGAAAGGAACCCGCTGTGGCAAAAAGTGTTCTAACTAGACAACTTAGTAATTGTTTGCTGAAGACGCAATCTTCTGTCATGCGAGTAAACGCGATAGTATGAAAGTGGTTCAAAAGTTCAAGGTTAGTTAGTAAAACCCGTATTTCATTGAAATTATTTAGCCCCTCCTTCATACTATATTAAAGTTGCGTTTTGAGCATGCATTGCCCTTGAAGTATTACCCTTCATTAAGAAGCTGTATGTAGTCTGATTTGTAATTATTTTTCTCTGATTTGATTATTATCTTGGCCAATGCAAATAGTAATAGCAATTTGGAACGACCTGGACTGGAACCGGCATGACCTCCTCTCTAGCTACACCTACTCCGAAAGAGATAAATCAACCAACGAAGGGTAATAAAACAGAAATGAATTCAAACTCGACCGGGTGGTTATCACGCGATCGGACCATAACCCTAACCCTGGGACGAGTGAAACACGTGATCTAATGGATGACGTATTTGACTTTCTGTTTGGTTGGTTGGTTACAGACCCGACCGAAACGTCGATTTCTACTAATAAAACACATTCAAAATTACTGTTGTCTTTCGTTCCATATATATTGTAAATTATACAATTTCTGATTTCATTAGCTAACTATCCTTAATATATTTCGATCTATTTTTCAAGTAAATTCGATATACATGTCTAAGCCGTTTAATAATAATAGTGTTCGTGTCTAAGGATATTTAGTGAACTGTTTTGTCATTTTCTTAATATGGTGAGAGACCTATACAAGTTGTGAAAGTTGCCTCCTAGGTTGGCTCTTTCGGTCTAATTTCTCAGATTGAAATTGATATGTCTGAGAATGATATTTGATGACATCAGAGTGCTATTGATGCATTATTTTATTTTGAAATGAAATACACAACCCTAAGTAAAAAAGTGACAATAAAATACCCGCTTCTTCAAAATTTTGATTTACCCCCTATAAATGCTTTTTATATGGATATTTCTATAGTGAAATTTATAATACAAGAGCAAATTGACAAAGCTCCACTAATAGCCATATAAAATCAATAGAAACATTGTTTTGGGTCATAATTTGTAGTTATCTATACTTATTCCATTTCAATTCCTCCACACAAATATTCATCGACACTCGTGCTTTACCAACTCGAAGGGTTAAATCGTATGCGTAGCGGTGGCGCTATTGAAAGTTCAGGACGTAGGACGGTGGGCTTGTGATGCGCTGAAAAAGTGCTATTATACCCAAACGGGTGCCTCAGTCTTTTTCACTATGTTCGTGATTGATATCATGTCACTTGCAAAGAATACTAAAGACATTGAAATTCTTAAGAAAATTTCTTAGGTAGCTACCTGCAACAGCAGATTCAGGGAAATTGATGCAAATTTGAGGAATTTTAGTCGCAGCCTCCACTTCAGCGTTCACTGTGTTGATCCAAAATTATAAATAAAGGGAGTTAAAACGTACCATTTTTGAAGGTGATGAACTTTCACTATTGTTTTATTACTGTCTACTTTATAGTGATGCCCCAGCCCAAATAATCGCTATTCCGACAAAAGTTTCCAGGGCAACCATATAAATGCAGTACATATAGGAATAAATAAAGGCATGCCACAGATGTATTAATTTGATGGTCTCCCGAGACCAACCTACACAACTTAAGCAGTCAGCGTGGTCATTATCATCTTAACATTGTTCATTTTCGCTGGAGAGCAAGGGGCGTGTAAATGCAGAGAGGGACAGATATTAAGGATTTGCTAACTGTACTTTTCTATTCTATCTATCGATAAAGATTTGATAATTTTTTCTATACTGCTTGAGTCTTGCAACAGCTTATTAAGGTATTTATCATGACGATTATTGCAAGTTCTTATATATTACTTTCGAATCGAATTGCTATGAATGTAACAGTGATTGTTCTATATTTTTGTCCCATGCATTTCAGATATAATATTTCTTCTTCTTTATCCACAATATCTTAAATTTAATATATCTTTACTGTAGTAATTTACTTTTGAGATTAGAAATTGAGTTGTATATATAGAAATACACTCAGACACTGTGGGGTGTCCTCCACATACGGTTATACATAATTATTTTGTTTAATTGCATGTCATTTAAGTAGAGAAATACTCGAACAGCGATAACAATGTTCTGAATTACAATTTATCTCAGTATATAATCAATGTGGCCTTACTATCCCGATGCGAAATTTTCTCCCACAAGTCATACAAAGCATTCAACGCATGCGTATCATGAACGAATAGTAAAATAAATAATGACAATAATTAATGAATTCTGTATCGCACGGCCTACCGTGAAATCGAAACATTATTGTCCTCACTTTAGTCAGGCGCCATACATATTGCACCATGGCAGGTGGAAATTATCCAAATCAAAAAGTATAACTATTTTTTTATCAAGAATGTAAAGGTTTTGTTAGCAGTAAAACTTCCGCTTGCAATCACGTATATACATTGTCATGTAAATCACTGTAAATCGAATGTATAAAAATCTTTGGGATGTTAAAGCAGCATTGAAATACGCCTTTTTCAATGAAACTACTTCTTAGAAGGCTACTCCAATTTATTAGCATGCTATAATTTTTCGCTTAAAACGAGGCATTTGACTTCTTAATTTCCAGTGAGATTGCTCAAGAGACTGTTCTTCCACTCATTTACTCTGTCGATGTTCCCGCGCAAGGTTGATGGATCGTTGGTAGCATATCAATAACATAAACTATACTCATCAGAAAATTATTCTGTTGGCTCACTAGACTTTGTAAAATGTGCAAGGGTGAAAGTTTACCTGTACGATGTGATAGGGTTAGAAGCTGTTTAGCACAGAGATAGAAAGATGTTCAAATCGTGACAAAACACTTCCGACAATGAGATGTAAAGATGTGACAGAATTGCCAGAGTTATCATGGCTTTCGTTCGAAAGTTCTTCACATTCGTCAAAATAACATTTCGATTACCATTCCTATGAATTGTAGTTTTTAACTATAAAATATCCGACAATTGATGCTTATAATTGAATATTTCTGAATAAAAATTTATTCCTCAAATTGCCAATCTTTTTCATTCCATTTCGCAAATTACTAATTTCTCACATTCCGTTCCGCAAATTACCACTTCCACTTTGTTCCGCGAAATAACATGAGCCATAAATTATGATAAATACAGCCAAATAATAGAAAAAAGGCATTGAACCGTTTTCGCTTACATGCAGCCTTCCTAACATAATACCTTCAAGATTGCATAAGTTTTTCAATGTTTTGTTGCAAAATTGTCGGAATATGACAAAAAATCTTGTTAAGGGGGGTTCAGACCCCACGATATACGGTATAAAAGTTGTATGTCTATACTCACTGACTCTTGCAGACTGTGTACGTGGTGAATTAGCATCACAGTGAATTGCTTGTTCTACTGCAGGCTGTGGATGTGGAGGACTAGCATCACATTGAACTGCTTGTTCTATATTTATAGAGATGCAAAATTTGGACGGTGAAAAATTGAAATGGGAAATACTGTACTGTTCTAATTAGAATTGTGTTTGAAAAAGTACAATTTCAAGCAGCATGGTGGATGGACTAGCTAACTATTTATCAAATATTTACTTAGTAAATGAGCCTTGCGTTCTCAAATCTGCCCTGTAACTGAGACATTTTCTCTATAGGACATTTATTTTGTGTTGATATATAAATATATACTCACGGCCGTAACTACATGCTTCTGACCAGAAGGGGTGGGGGGAGGGTATTTTTACAATGTGGGCATTGCTGAAAGCCTTGAGTAACTGCAAATTAGCAACTTTTTAAGTGCATTTTCTAAAGGTTTTGATTATAATTTTCCCACAGATTGTTCCGCCATAGTAGCTCTAGCTTGAATTAAGAATGTATTGTTCAAGATAAAGATATATGTTTCGGCTGTATAGTTTTCTATCTTATTCTAAATTTCAACATTGGGATGTCAATAATGAAATGCTGCATTGGCTATTTCACCCCAATCACTTGCCATCGTTTCATATATATTTGTAAATTAGCAATAAATTATGAAAAATACAGGCAAGCAATAGAAAAAAGGCATTGAACTCGTTTTCGCTTACATGCAGCCTTCCTTACATGCATAATACCTTCAAGACTGCATTAGTTTTGCAATTTTTCGTTTTAAAATTGTCGGAATATGACCAAAACAAGTTGAGGAGGGTTTCACACCCCAGGATTTACTATCGTATATAAACTGTATATCTATACTCACCGATTCCTACAGGCTGTGGACGTGGAGGAGTAGCATCACATTGAATTGCTTGTTCTACTGCAGGTTGTGGACGTGTAGGAATAGCATCACATTGAATTGCTTGTTCTACTGCAGGTCGTGGACGTGGATGACTAGCATCACATTGAACTATATTTATAGAGATACAAAAAACCAAACAATGGGTGGTGAGAATATTAATAAGGGGGAATACTGTACTGGTATAAGTAGATCTTAAACAGTAAAGTTTCAAGCAGCATAGCGGAATGGATTTGCTAACTATATACCCAAACTTTTATAAGTATGAGCCTTGCATGTGCAAATCCATCATGTAGTCGAAACGAATACGTGCGAAAGGTCCAGCCCAATCATCTGTTGTTACACCAGACAGTTCTCATGTTGTCGTGCCTGGTGTGATTTTCATTTTGGCTTCGCTAACATTTGCTGTTCAGATAAATAGATAATGCTTAGCAATTTTTTTAGCGACAAAGTAGTAAAAGTGCTAAATATCTCAGCTTTTTATAAGGTATGCATGCCATTCATCGTTTGATTTGTTTCCCAGTAAAGTATTACTATAGTCACTTCAAATAACGTAAAATGACCACGGAAAACCTCCTACTGAAATACATTCGGATCATCCAATAAGGGCTCCTCCTGTTTCGGATTTTCCTCCAGAATCGGACCACTCTGGGACACAACAAAAGTTAGAATTTCTTGCCTGTGAAGGTTTCAACATATCCTGTCTAAACAATTCCGGGAGATGAAATGTTCTAGCCTTTGCGTAACTAATCAGACAGTAGGCGTGTAAACCATCATTCTCAACATTTAGTATTGATTTTCAATTTTATAAGGATTCACCAGAGGTTTGTTTTTCACGTCAATAGCCTCAGATTATCTCTGTACCATGCAGATATTAGTGGCTTTATGTCATTACGAGCTAGCCTAGCCTAGCCTTGCCCTCTGTCTACAAATAAAAAGGGGACACTAGGTCACAAGTTCTCTGTGATAGGAATTTTTAAATCACAATTTTTTCAGCCATTTTGGCACGGTGTGTAATGGTTTGCGATCGTTTAACAAGAGTAATATATCCATTTGACAATTATCTTTCTCCATGTTTATTTTCTGGACTTTCAAAATTAGCATAAAAATCTACTTCATTGAATACTACGTTATCGATCCCATCAGCGTGTTGCTGGGGAGTAAATACAGATCAATGCTATTGAACTGCTACATGGCAAAGGAGTTTTTGGAATACATCATACGCTTATTCTTTACAGTCAGAGACTCCTATTTTCTAGTTCTTTTCCCCAGTTGGAATAGTAAGCAATACTTTTATTTAGATTACTATTGCGTCCAATAATACAACAATTAGTAATAGATTATGTTTGTTTTCAGTGATAAAAGTTGTATTTTATCGAATGTTTCACTTGAAATTAGAACTTGTTTCCGAAAGATCAGCATTTGCAACCACTATTGTAACATATAGCTATGTTAGCAGTAAAACAGACATTAAGTAATAAAGAGTTTAAATAACAGGAAAGAGTTGTAAGTTTAAAATATCGTAACAACGTGAGTGCTTCTCAAGAAGATATTTGAAAGTAGGCCTGCTTTGGAATTCCTTCATTGCAGACAATAGAGCCTTCCACTTATGCGCACCAGCATCTTGGATTGAAATGAATGGCCATGTAAATGTCATTGTGGGCGTGGGATATTTTTCTGGTGGAATGCAGAAAAAGTTGGAAAGCAAAGGAGGAGCTAGTTTGAATTTAATTCTATGAGTGAGCATTAGTTGATGCGATGTTATTCTGTCTCTAACAGAAAGCCAACCTAGTTTACTTGGCATATCAGAGACACGAGTGCGATGGTTACAACGGAGCACTGTCCTCATTCCTCTGTTTTGCAATCTCTGGAGGTGATCTGGATGTTCGGTTTTGCAGTTCCCCATACAAATGCGCCAAATGGTTCTTGTTTACTCAGTTTTGGTCTGGAGCCTATTACCAGGCAGTTAGTTTTATTAATATTTAAGGTTAGTTCAACGTCTTTCAAATCTTTACGGGCTACATACAAAATAGTATCATCTGCATATAGATTTATTTTACAGCTATTTACAGAGTTACAAGTATCATTTATAGTAGAAGCGAATCATGTCCGTGAGATTATCACAAAGTTAATGAAGGAGCACATCCCACGTTAATTATTTAATGAATTGTGAGCTAATATATTTTAATTTCCAGCCAATTTTGACTTAGTTGTTTGATAACATGTAAAAGTTTTAACAAAACCAATTAAAAGTGTAACATTATCGTACTTAATATATTTCTGTTGAATTAGACCTACTATAATTTTTAAATGCGTCTTTATCTGGACTTCATTGTAATATATATGTGTTATTAAAGGGTTACCACATACTTGCCATGTTTGTATTCATATTTACTAAACGAAAAAATGTTGGGAGACACGAGTGAAGCGCTAAAAAATCACGAGCTCCGAGCGAGTGATTTTTAGCTTCCCGAGTGTCTCCCAACATTTTCGAGTTTAGTAAATATGAATACAAACATTTGCAAGCATGTGGTAACCCTTTTCTAAAATAAAACAAATGTCGGAATCTCATTCGACGGCGAATTTTCAATTCATGAATTCACAATTTAAAATTCAATTTCAATTCATAAACCAAGCATGAAGAGAATCCCACAACAAGATAGATTTTGTCGAATAAAGAAAGACTTATACAAGAAGGTCTGTAATATAAGTGGTACAATAGTTCTTAAGCAAATTAATGCAGTAATTGTTATTTAAATTTTAGGTTTACCTTGAAACAGCATAGCCTATAATTGTCTTTCATTCTATGTTTTTGTTTTGCATGTTACACTATGGTTACACGACCAATAACTCATTTACCACGCTTTTCGATAAATAAAAACATCTTGAGCTAAATGTCGTTTTGTAAATCGTAGCCATTATTGAGATATTTATTGGATTGTTATCAAAAAATTATAAATTCTGTATTTTATCACAGATCATACTTTTTGAAGCTTGCTGTTTTCCCGGTTTTCGGAGCCATGTTTTACCCTAGGATTTCATGCACGCTCTTTCGACCAATCAGATCGCAGAAAACCTTCGTGATATTTTAGAAATGAATATAATCTCTTTCTTAATTCTAATTATTTCTTGTCTAATTTTTGAAGTATTGCATTATTTGTTACTCTAACCTGATGAAGTTGATTGACTATTCAGTACTGAGTACTGTGGTGGGGTGAGAGTCGATTCTAATGCTGCTGCGATTTCCTTCATGCCTGCAAAAAGGAATTACCCAAGACTATCAATACAACTTTTAATTTGGCCCATAGTTTCTCCAAAAACATTGTTGCATCCCAAAGCATCTACAATCTTCAATCGATGTATGTCATCATATTTAATTGTCTTCATAAAGATATCCGGTATTAGGGGTTCAATTGGTCCTTGTGACGTTGCTGCTTCTTTTGATGGTCCAGCCATATCACGACCCCTATCTGAAATATGCAGTGACGCAGGACTACCAGTATGACATGGCAGGAACATTCCAATAGACGACTCCGTAGGATAATCTAGGTAAAATCATAACAATTGTAACTCTAAACAACTCATTTACACTACAGCATGGCTGTTGCAGTCTGACTGGACCAAAATTGTCCGGGTATTCTCCTGCCATAAAGTTTCTCACTATCATATACTGTGCCTGAAAATCAGCTTCGAAATCAAGATTGTCTAGCTCGCATGGATTGTGGTTGCTTTTCATGTGAGCTAGCAGAGATTTCAGCATATCGTCGGACCATATCCACGCATTAGGGGCCATCTTTTTAGATGCAGATGCACTGGAGATCACCAGAACCTTCAGATAATTGACTAAGGCTACGTTAACGTGAGAGCAAAAACCCTGGTTTTCAAAAGTCTTTCAAAGTCCACTTTGAAAACGTTCAGATAGGTATTAAAAAGAGTTATCTTACCAAAATATTATCTTACCTTTGTGAAAATCAACTAAACTAAATATATTTATTATTCTCAAGTATTGAATAATTCAAATTTAAAAACAGCATCTTTGTCCGACTTCAATAACATCCTCAAAATTCTATCTTTGCTAAACCAATATCGATCATTTCCAAAAATTTTGATCACTTCTGCCACGGCAGAATCACTCAGAATAGACAAATTCGGCTAAGAAACCATAGTGACTTGAAATGGGTATTTAAATCACGTGACTCAACTAAAATGTCAAGTGCAGTACCGCAAAACAGAGCAATAAGTAGTTTTATTTTACCCAATTTATTTATTAAAATGAGTTTAATTTTACAATTTGTTAGTCTAAAGACAATTTTAAACGTTGAATTTTACGTTAAACTTGTTTTCATTGTTATAAGGGAAATAAATCTGCATGTAAATCGGTGACAAAGATTGCAAAGCAAAGAGTAAACTTCTACTGATTTCTTATTAAATTACAATATCATTAGGATTTTGAAATACATTTAATATGCAATAAATTGGACACAAATAATATTATTTCAATGTTAGTCGCAAACAATATAATTTCAAACAAGTTATATGACTGATTTCTTCTCTGCAAAATTTGATTTATTCTATTTCGATATAGACTTTCATCATAATTGTGACACTGTTCACGTTACACGCATATAAGAACTACATCATATGTAGTAAGACTAAAACACATGAGCAAAATTAGCAAGAGAAGTTTGCATTTCTGAATATGGCCAGACGGTTCGCAATGCTAGATTTCTTGATACGGGCTATTCGAAAATGCATCATAGATATAGTTTGCAATAACTGTGATGAAATATCCTATATTGCTGTTAGTATAATACTTCTTCCATAATATAAAGCTCATGTTTGATCGTCATAGGGCTCATGGTCTTCATAGAAAAAATGCGAGTGAGAAAATGGTGCCGAAATGTAAAGTTCAATTGAAATTTCTGTTGACTTTATGACAGCTTTGAATTACCTTTTTCCTTCGCCGTCATCATTGAAAAAGAGTAAAGAATGTGATTCTTCATTTTCATTGCATTAATCCAGTATTTATACATAGTGTAATTCCCAAAATGTAATGTGTTAACCGGTAAAAGTTGACTAATCTGGCAGCGAAAACGTTCTGTCTTTTAATCCTTTTAATTTTTCTCCCAGGGGCATAAATAAGACATGAAACACGCCAGCAACAATGTTGAGTAAAGAACTATGCACAGAAGTAACTTATTGAATCTATAAACCAAATTGATCTTCCAAAATTACGAATTTACAAGCTTTATGAAACTGCAGAAAAGTACGTGCGCCCGCTTTCAACAATATATTCATTGGACTGTAAACACCAACTTTAGATCACGTGACCATACATTCGATTCTTAGCCGGATTTGTCTATTGGCCTCAAAAGCTATTTTGAAATCATCTCGTTTTGAAGCGAAAAAATCTCGCGCTTCAAATTATCAAACAAATAGACTTAGTTTCTTGTGAAAAGTAAAACATTTATTCGCGGGTTTCAGATGAAATCATGAAACCTGGCTCTGTTTGATTGATAATCTGACCCACGGCAATGTTTTCGCAACAAAACGATATGATCTTAAAATAGCTTTTGAGGCTAATCCTCAGTGATTCTGCCGTGGCAGAAGTGATCAAACAAAATGTTTGGAAATGATCGATATTTGGTCAACAAAGGTAGATTTTTGAAGATGTTATTGATGTCGGACAAAGATGATGTTTTTAAATTTGAATTATTCAATACTTGAGGATGTTAAATACATTTTATTTGGTCGATTTCATAAAGGTTGTTTAAAACTCTTCAAAACACAAATCTGAGTTATACTATCTTGGTTCTATTATGATTTCTTGATTGGTTTACATAAGGCTAGATTTATCTATTTTGTCTAAATTAAACGCTGTAACTCCAGTATTTTTTTTCGAGCTTTCGTTGAAATTGGGTTTATACTTCTTTGATTCTGTAGGTTGAGATCGATATGTTTTTTTTATTTAAACCATTCAAAATAAGTTTTGTTATTCACATGTAATTATATTCCACGTGAATTAACACTGCTTTTGTAAATAATACATTTTAAATGCATGTTATTCACGATTTCATCTGGTATATACAGATTGGTTGAATATTTTCACTAAACTATAGCATTTTATCCTAAAACAGGACCAAGTGAATGTTGCCAATATTTATAGGCCGTATCGCCGCGAGACGAAAGTGGACTTTTGTAAACCAGGGTTATCCATAAATTTCTGTTTAAACGACAGGAAGACGCGTGTTTTGCAAAGTCTGGTTAGGGAAACCCAGTTTTCCTATCCTTACTTTCAAAACTCCTGACAGAATCGCTAAGCGGAATAATTTCCTCTTGTGTTTCCTGTTTACGTCTAGTGCACGGGCCATCCAGACTAATTTTCAACCGGGCTTCGTAAATCCACTTGATAATAATAATGATAAAAAAGAATATATATAGCACCTATATCGTTGTGTTCTACGTTTCGTAAATCCACTTGTCGTGTAAACGCAGTTAAGATCGACAGTAGACATTTGACCACACTCAGAAGGTTCAGACTCACTCAATCAAGTGACCAAGAAGAATAAGTGTTATCGGTGGTATCCATTCAGATATATTCGATAACGTGAAATATAATTTAAGCTCTGAAAAATGGAGGAAAGGATAATTTTTCAGAGATTACAGAACTTCAAAATATGCTAGAATAGGAGCGAACCTTAAGCCACAATATTTTCTTTTTGTCCCGGTTGCTCGATTTACAAATCCTCGCCAATTACTGAACTACTCCAGATACTCGCCTATTTGTGTTGAAAATACAAAGTTGTATCGGGTTCTAGGGTAGCCCGGTCTGATAAGGCGAGTAACTCGGATAGGCGAGTAACTCGGGAGGGGGGAACTTTCTCACTTTGCTCTTAAACAAAACTTGCAAAAGTTATAGACCTGGGTAACTCGCTCACCCGTACAAAAAGTACTGAAGCACCCGAATCCCCTCTACATAAATTCTAAACGACAGCAAATAATACCTCTAGCATTGTCCATCTTCGAAATATCATCAACTAAATCTTTCCGATCTATTTCAGTTAGCTTATCCGTTAAAATCGTATCATTTGCCATTGGGTTTTGCTTCCAGCGTGTCATCATTGCAGCTGCCTTATCATTAAGTTTTCCCTTTTCCTGATCGATTTCATCCAATCCTTTGACTCCTAATCTCCTCCCAAGCTTTCTCCATTCAATACCAATGTAATCTATAACATGTAGTTCCGCATCTGTAAAGGGTCGACCTGTGAATTGATTAAATAATTAGGCTTACATGCTGATCATAAAGAGCAATCGTTACACAATGATAAGGACGATAAGAGTCTGTCATTCCTCTTCGACCTAAACGGTGACACAGTGTGCTGTAGCGTATTATTTTTCCATTAGCCATCAAGAGCATCCCTAGCCATTAAAAGTAGAACTAGCTAGACGAGACTCGACACAAGATCAAGGCATATCGCCATGCCATCACGTGTTGCAATCGAGATCACGTGGTTAGGGTTAGGGTTGATGTCCAATCACGTGATAACGAGTTTAAGTTAATTTTTGCTTTATCAACTTTCGTCGGCATAGAGCAATGGCAGTGGGTCTGACTAATGTGCAGTTCATGTTAGTTCAGGTCATTCCAAAATTATAATTTATCTCCGTTATATATGTTTCAAAGTGTTTGCAAGCTGCTCTTGATGGCTGATTCTCTTGATGGCTTCCGGAAAAATAATGCGCTACGCCGTAGTGAACTATAGTACTTTTATGAATATGCACAAAGATTTTGGCTAATTTTATATAAATTAAAAAGTGTTAGCCTATAATGGAATCATGCTGCACCCCACAAATAGCTAGTACACCTAACTTAAATTCAATATTGCTGCAGTAGTGCCAGAATCGGTTCTCTTTTAAGTGAATATGATTCTATATTGATTTATTCGAATTCTTGGTAATTTTGATTAGAATCTTAGCCACTTTGAAAGTATCAAGAAACTGGCGTGTCGAATGAGTAAGGTTGAAAATGCTGACACAATCAGGTGCGCCTGAGTGAAAACTAAGCATGGCGGCAGGCAGCACAAAGCACTTTTCGAAATTTTTCCGAATGGCTCTTATCGTGATTGGCCCGTAATTATTTGCTTTAGGTGCAACGCTAGTGAAAAATTCATATTTTCATGAAAAAATCTATTAGCACTAATTTAAAGCTTTTGTATGTCGCATCATAAGGTATGATTAACAAAACATGACATTAATTTGGAAAAGGGGAAAGCTGCACTGGCCTTGCTCCGCGCTGCAGGGGCAGGGATCACCTGCCCTAGCTGCGAGCTGCCTCAGTGGAACCGGAGCCACTGAGGCAAGGCGAATGTTTCTTGTAACGAACGTATCGCGCACGAATGTAGTGTCGTTAACGATGGATTTAAGTGCAGGGAATATAACATCTTATATTTGCTACGCTGTCTGATTGTGATTGTTTTGTCTGCTTTGTCCTAGCAGATGCTACTTTCTATTCATGTAATTAACAATCGATAGAAATGAACCAAGCATAATATTTAATTTACTTACAACTCACAATATTACGAACAGTGTTTGCAAAAAGCTGAAAAATATCTTGACAAAGTAAACATTGGAGTTTACTTTCACAATCAGAGTTTTAACGGAAGCTTCCGATTTGATGGTATAAATGGCGGAAGACTTATTGCAGTTACGATTTGTATCCCTTTAATGGAGCTTTTTCTCCTCGACCATATTGGTATGCTACAACAAAGCACTCAAGGTACTTTTTACGAACGTGTGAAAAAGCTCTATACATTGACCTCGTTTAAAAGTTGTAAGATGATTTTATGGATCAAGTATGAGACACGTGAAATATATGTAATATAACAACGTCCTTTTATTATTTATCCGATATATTTTAGTCAATTTACTTGTTATTTCTCTTTATTGGTTGTCTTGCAAGAACGAAATGGAATTGCAAGAGCTACACACGGAGAAAACAAACCCAAACACATTATTCAGCGTCGAAAAAGTTTTGAAGTGAAGAGTAGAAGACGGAAGACATGAAACAATAGCTAGGTTATTGAAACTATTTCAACTCCTGGGAACCTGAAGATTGTTTTCAAAATATCTCAGAAATTCCTGATGGTACAAGCAAGAATGCGAACTTTGCGAAATCATGAACAACAGGAAGAAATTTCTTGAATCCCTTTGTTGCAAGCAGTCTTACCCAGAGCCATCAATTTACAAGAGTTGGGACACTCATGCCATTTTCGTATTTTGGCATGGATCCGAGCACGTATTCAGCAGTGCGCATGTGCAGGAGATTATTGTGTGTATTTTCAGCCATTTTGGAGCTGTATTACATGGTTTGCGATCGTTTAAGAAAAGTAATATACCCATATAACAGTTTCATACCCATATAACAGTTGTCTTTCTCTATATTTATTTGCTGGACTCTCATTTCAACTTAAAAATCAACTTCAATGTATATTATGTTATCGATCTCATCAGCATGATGCTCGAGAGGAAATACAGATCAATGCTATTGGACTAATTGCTAAATACAGAATGAGTTTGTGAACATAGGACTACATCTCTTACGCTCTCAAGCTTATTCTTTGTAGTCGAAGACTCCTTTTTCTAGTTATTGTCCCCAGTTGGAATAGTAAACAATACTTTTTATTTCGATTACTATTGCGTCTATTAACACAACCACCAATTAATAATTAATAATGTTTGTTTTTACTGAAATTTTTTTCCAGCGCTTCGCTTAAAACAAGAAACCTGGTTCCGAAAGAACAGGAATAGCGTCCGAAATATCACGTGACTGGCATCGTTCCAATAGGAGACGATAGCGGCACATGAAAGCGTGTCTCAACTCTTGTAAATAGATGGCTCTGGTCTTACCATCTCAGTTGCCTGAAAATCACCAAGCCTCTAGCGGACAACAGCAAATTGGTCCTGCAAACAATACGGTACACAAAAACTAAAACAATGGAAAGGTCCTAACATTCACCATATACATAGAGGAGCAAGATCCCTGGCAGCTGGAATTTTCTCAAATCTGGTGGATGAGGCAGTAGAAAAATCTCTTGTGTTGCTCTTTGGAATATATGCATCTTCAAGCATAAACACAAAATATCGTCAGAGACGTCAATGCACATCATATATCAGCGAAAGTTAAACAATCACTGAGAAACTTTCAAGATAATACTACAGCTATACAGACCATCAAAAAGAATGATATTCAGGGATCAAGACAATCAAACCCATCAGGACTATAGTGATGGCAAGAATTATCAAAGTATTAGACATGGACATTTAAAATGGATATTGCTCATATCAGGAGAGAATTGAGATTTCTATCATCTACAGAGACGATTGCTTCTTCCTCTCAAGAAAATCTCTAGATCTTCAAAAACATTCAAAACGGCTTAGTAATTACAAACCTATTTCATTTATAAAAAGACGCTCAACATGTACCCAGCTATTTTCAACTTTTCATACTTGGTGGCAAGCAGTAATATCAATAGACAGTGTATACTTGGACTTAAGTAAAGCTGTTGACACTGTGTGTCACTCTAAATTGATCACTAAATTGAACTTCAAGTTCAAGCTTATAACTTATTGTATTCAAGCAGAACTTATCATTTTATTGACATCATTTTTTAGATAATCGTTCTCAACCTGTATGCATTGAAAACACATTATCTCATCATACACCTGTAGTTAGTGGTGTACCTCAAGGCTCCGCCCTCAACCAATTCTCTTCATCCTCTTCATAAACGACATCGTTGATTGCATTGAAGAAAGATGCAAAATCAAACTTTTTGCTGACGACGCAAAAATGTTTTCCTGTCGCACATCTCTAGTAACTTCTTTGCAGTCTACTCTAGACAACCTCTCAGTCTGGGCATCTAAGTGGCAATTTAGACTTGCACACTAAAAGTGTCTTACTTTTTCTCTTGGGTTAAAGCAACAACATGTACATACTTCAATCAGTTTAGATGGCCACGCCTTAAATTATATTAATAAAATCAAAGACTTGAGAATAATTTTAACAACCGATTTGAAGACATCCTCTCATTGCGCTATGATATCAGCAAAGTCAAAGGCAAACTCAAGGTTATTTTATTAAAAAAATGATTTACTTCTCGTGATCCTATAAATCTGTTACAAGCATATAAAAACTATGTTAGACTTATTTTGGAATCTTCGTCTCCTGTTTGGAAACCATCACTAACAAAAGACATTAAATTAATTGAAAATGTCCGGAGAAAATTTACTCGTTCAATTTACATTATTAAAAGACTAGATCCAGATACATCTTATAGTAAACGTCTTCTTGAATTGGATCTAGAGTCCCTTGAATTAAGGCGATTAAAACAAGATATTTGCTTTTTATACAGGATAGTACATAACTTAGTAGATAATAATAGTAGAAATAGACCAGAGTCAGAGACCACACATTATGTATTGCAGAAAAGTTCCATATTATTAGTGCAAAATAAAGTTTATTGAACACTAGATCAGAACTTATATCTAAATGTAGGCATGAGAATAAATTCTACTTAGCAAACTATAAATCAACAAAAACATAATGTAATATTAATTTAACAACTAGGAAGCCAAACATGATCAACTTTATCACATTTAACAATTTAGCAACAATTCTAGTGACAATAGCCTTTGTCATGCAAAACAATAGCTGCGAGAATTATATTTATCTGAACATGAGGTACTACTGTATATTTTTCATTAATAGTTTATTTATGTTTGATGATTGCTATAAAAAGCATGTGACTCAAAGTAACAGTATAAGAATGTGTGGTCTCTGACTCCTTTCTATTTCTACTATTATTATTTACAGCTCTGCCATTTATGACATTGAGCACTATTCTTTGCCATTAGATAACATCTAATAATAACTTAGTAGAAATGAACATTAGCGATTACTGCAAATACCAGATAGATAAATACAATATGAGAGGCCACAATCTAAAGTTATCATCATCATTATGCCCAAAATAAAATATATCAAAACATCAATACTTCAATCGTTTCATCCGACAGTGGAACAATCTTCCTGAACACAATGTCTCAGCAAAGAATTTACAAACTTTCAAAATTAAACTTAATAATGAATATCTGTCAAACTACTGTTTAGTATATTCAAATTAATTTTTAGTTTGAAGTCAATCATAAAATAAATTATGTGTCACATGTATATTGAAAGGCGGTACGTAAGTGAAAGTCTTAGGTTTTCCCGTATTCGCCTGTCAAGTTTTAAATTATTGACGAATAAAGCAACAACAACAACATTGATGATGTAAACCCTTGCTATATCATCTTAGAAGAAGAAGTATTGAAAGCCATCAAATCTAATGGATCCGATGGAATTAAATCACAGCATATCAAAAACATGATCATATCACCGGTGAAAATACATGGCTCAAAAGTAGTAGAAGTATTTACTTCAATGACAAACCTTACGGGAAACATCAACTGACAACAAAAATCCAGATGGCAAAGGCAGATGCAGTTGAAATATTCTTACTACATCGACTTTGAGTAGGAGCTCCACGAGGAGCAGAAGCCACCATTTACGCTAAATAAAAGTAATGTAGACTGTGTCGCCCAACCGAAGGCACCCGTACCACTCCTCTATTTCTAGATGAGTGGCTTTTTTCTCTGAGAGCAATGATTTTAAACGCTCTTTATTGAGCCGCGACACTGCAGATCAATTTCAATATATTTCATGGCAGACAGGGTCTCGATTGTCAATGAGCAACTATGCGCTGCAGCTACTCACAATGCAATTCCCTCTTGACCATTCCATCCGCCATCCTCAGATGGTACTCATTTAATGTTTTAGATAAAGTCAAGGCTGATTTTACCTTCATGGGATTTGAACCACAGCTACTGTACATAAGAAACCAAGTTTGTTTGGTTTGTTTGATAATCTGAGCCCCGGAAATTTTTTGCCACCAAAACGAGATGATCTCAAAATAGCTTTTGAGGGCAATTCTCGGTGATTTTGCCGTGGCAGAAGCGATCAAAATGTTTGGAAATGATCGATATTGGGTCAACAAAGATAGACTTCTAAGAATGTTATTGATGTCGGAGGAAGATGTTGTTTCTAAATTTGAAATATTCAAAACTCTGTGGTGATAAATACATTTTATTTTGTTGATTTTCACAAAGGTAAGATAATATTTGATGGCCTGTAAAAAGTCTTTAAATACTCAAATATGAGTCAGGCTATCATGGTTCTGTTATAATACCTTGGTTTTCGTGATCAACAATCAGCACTCGATGACGAACCAGCTCAATATGTAGAATGAGCAATAGGCTTAACGACCATTAGGCACAACAACCGTTAAGCATATCGGTAAACACAAACCAGGACGAAAACCGATGAAACAATATCTTCAAATTGGCTGACCAGAAGATATCCGTCAATTTTAATTTTGGATTGAAGTTTAATGCTTTGAGTGTTGTTAACATATTGTTGAGAATTAACAATCAAAAGAAAGTTTTGAACTTTGATGAATTATTGAAGTCAGTTGAAGCAAAAGCGCAGACTACACAATAGGGAGGTTTAGAATAGGATCGAAGTCAGTGTTGAAGTCGTAGTCAAAATATTTTGAAGACCGGAACGAGCTTGTCTTCGTTGTCTCCCGAAAGGCTGTTTGGATTGAAAACAAAGACAGGACAGTTGACAAACTTAGTAGATTGGTAGATTGGTCGCTAATGGTAGATTGGTCGCTAATGTGTTACCTTTAGAGTATTTGCAGTGACTTGTATGATGATGTCCGTTAGATAAAGCTGGCTTTATGGAAGTTTTGAAAGAATTGGAAGATAAGTCCCCAGCCAGTATCTCCTTATCTCTTTTTGAATTTAATTTAATGTTGTTGTTTTTTTAAGCTTGGGTCTTTTTAACAGTCCCGTGAAAAAAGCTCCAAGCTTATCGGGTGCTGAATAAATGATGATGATGATGATGATGATGATGATGATGATGATGATGATGATGATGTTTGTTTCATTTATTGTCAATATATCCAAAATAAATGCAGGATGTGTGACAGGTTTGTAAGATGTAGTCTTATTTATACATATTCAATGAAATTATTTACATGGCTACTGCTATTTTCGTATTAGAAATAATACTGAAGTGACACATTAACACACATATCATCAGTAGGGTTTAATTGGTAGGATTTGTTTATATGCTTAACAGGATATTACTTGATAGAATACAATAATAATAATGATAATAATACGCTGTTGGTAATGTAATTTGTTTTGTTGAGAGAACAGTGAAAAAAGGACAATATTTTGATTTTGTTTAATTTTCAAGTAAAGTTGTAGGTGCCATTACATGGTTTTTGAGTACATATAATTGGATTATTGAAGAAAGCTTAAGGTATGTTGTAATTTTCATGTATTTAGATGATTATTTGCAGTATTTTGAACTATCGCTGCCTGTATTTTATATTGGCCTTCAAATTTTACAGCTTTGTGATTAATTTGTTGCCATATGGCAACATTGCCAAATAATGGCTATAACACAGGTCATCATTTCTCTTGAGATATGTGAGTTTTATTTGTGCTGAAGGACTTATATTTCCTATTTTTATCTGCATAGTCGTTAAATAAACGAAACGGTGTAACATATTTATCCCTACCATCGATAATTTTGCTTTTATTTTGTAATTCAGACTGTTTAAAAGTTGAAAATCTCCCCATTTTAGGCATACATGTGAATGGATTCCTTATATTATGGCATTATCTGACCGCTGTAAATCTAACTGTAATCTGGATTCTCTTTTTGATAGCTTGATAACTGTGATGTTATTTTCTTATTTCCCTACGACCTTTTTACATTTTCAATTATTTTGTTTTGACAGTGATGGATACTAACAAAATAAATTATTCAGCCTTGAGGATGCACTAGATGCTATAGTGGATGGTTTTGAGTCTGACATGTCTCAATTCAGTTCAGACGAGGAAGAAGATATGCCACAACGCCCTGACCCTGTGTCAACTTGGGACGAAGAAGATGACATTGAGTTTGAGATGCGCAAGTACATCTCAGAATGCATAGAAATGGGAAATGCCGAGGAGGACGCAGAAGAGGGTATAGAGGAAGAGGATGCAGCAGATGCTACTAATGACATTCCAGACCCAAACCAAGAACATAAATACCGTTGGAGGAAAAGGGATATTCCACAATCTTCTCAAGAATTCGAGATGGAAGATGACAATCTCCCTGAAAAAATGTTCCCTGTCGATTTTTTCAGACTGTTTTGTACAGTAAACTTAATTGACATGATAGTTTACCAAACTAATTTATATTGTATGCAATCGACTGGACAATCACTAGCAACATATTTAGAGGAGATTGAAAAGTTTATCGGAATGCATATTATGATGGGTATAATTAATTTGCCAGGATATACTCACTACTGGTCAAATGAGCTACGGTATCCCAGCATTGCTGATGTCATGCCACGAAAACGTTTTGAAAAGTTGCGGAGATATTTGCACTTTGCTGACAATTCGTCATACAATTCAGCTATACACGGGAAATTATTTAAAATACAGTCTGTCCTTCAATCACTGAACGAACAATTCGTGAAAATAAAACCAGAGGTCACTCTGTAGATGAGCAAATAATTCCGGCGAAAACTAAATATAGTGGCATTCGTCAATATAATCCCAAAAAGCCTATAAAATGGGAGTTCAAAAATTTGGTCAGAGCAGGTGCGTCAGGTTTTATGTACCAGTTTTACATTTATACTAGTAAGGACACTGAACAACCAGGACATTCTTCTGCAAGTGATAATAACCTTCAGAAATCTGCGCAGGTTGTAACAACACTATGTGCAGCCTTGCCAGAAGGAAAATACCACAAGGTTTACTTTTATAACTGGTTCACTACTTTAGATTTATTACAGTACTTGAAAAAACACTCAATTTTTGGATGTGGCACTATGCGTTGTAACCGCCTAAAAGACTGCAAATTGGAAACTATCAAGTCACTGAAGAAGGAAGGTCGTGGCTCGTTGGATTACAAATCTGATTTGAACTCCGGAATAATTATTACGAAATGGCTCGACAATAATGCGGTTCATATTGCTTCAAATTTTGTAGGGGTGAACCCTATCTGTGATATTGAGAGATGGTGCCCAAAGGAAAAGAAAAGAAGGAACATACCATGTCCAAATATCATCAAGATGTACAATTCCGGTATGGGAGGTGTTGATTTGGCAGACATGCTTATATCATAATATCGCATCAAATATAAATCTAGGAGATGGTACGTGAAGATATTCTGGCATTGTATTGACATGGCCAAAGTAAACGCGTGGATCCTCTACAGACGTCACGCAAACAAACATTTTATACCCAAAAAAGATCAGCTGCCAAATCTAAAATTCTCAATGAGCATCGCCCAATCCTTGATATCTGAGAACAAAGGAGGAAAGCCACAAAGGTCAGCAGGACGTCCATCAAAGAGAAAGAGTTTAGAGATAACAGAAAAGAGAGGAAAAAAGCCATCGACACCAACACCAGATAGCAGTGAGCGGTTCGATGGGGTTGGACATTGGCCAGAATGCCGAAGTGATCAGAAAGGGAGGTGCAGACAATGCAAAAATGGATTCACCAGAATCTACTTTAAAAAATGCAATATTGGTCTCTGCCTAACTGGAGAAAAAAACTGTTTTTTGGAATTTCACTCCAAAATATAATTTCAAGTATTTTTATTGTTACGTAAATTGAACTAATTTTTACCTTTACGTCGTTACTGTTTTATCAATAATAGTTGATTTTGTGGACATGAAATATATAATCAATCTTGTTTCAATACATATTATTATATCTTTGCAAACTATACAATAAAATTACATTGTAAAAAATTGCCGTGTTTTATACCCGTTTCCTGGCAGTGTTGCCATATGGCAACAAATTCTGACGCACGCTATTTTTAGAATTTTATTTTTTTTTATAATATCAATGTTGATAGGCAATTGAGAGGTTTGATGCAAAAAAATAATTTTTATAAGTGATATTTCATAATGTGCCAAATAAAGGGTTATACATATTTACATTAATTAGAAGGTGTGAATTATCACGAGATACAACAACTACAGACTAATATCATCAACTTGACTTTCAGAAAGTCGCTTTATAATGACTTCGAGATAAATATCTCAAGTCTTCTTGTGATTTGGGATGATGCTTTGGTAAGCAAAACCTTTAACTGTTCTTCGGTGTCAATCTGTCTGAAATTTGTATATACTTCTTCAGCTATTTTGAAAAATTGATCGCGTAGATCGGCATTATCAATGCATTGAAACAGAAAGTGCATTTCATCGTCAATATAGTTTTCATCACAAAATTTGCATGTTCGTTCTGGGTATGGAATGTCAAAGTATCTACCAATCTGAACCCCGAGTTTATGTGCACTAGTTCGTAGCTTAGTTATTGCACGCCTAGCGGAGGAATTTTGTATTAGTAGGTAATTTTGAAATTCAAAATGTTCATAAATATTTACATAAAAATTTAATTTATTGGATCTGTTTAGGCTGTTAGTGATTAAGTTTTTAAATTTTTCAGAATATTTATCAATTAGTTCTTCTTTAATTGTATTGATTAATTTTTTTACTCCATTTACTAGCAGTATCTTTGGATAGCAATAATGAAAGTCTATGTTGACTTCTGACAGAAAGGATTTAGCTTTTCCTAGCCAAGATGTTGGCGAGTTATCGAGCATTTTCTCAGAAAAGGATTTACATATAATCGTGCTTCGATCGGAGTTGATCAGTCGTAGCAAGTACTTCAATACAATGACTTTAATGTCTATCTGCAGTGGTGCAATACCTACATCTCCTCTTACTGCTAGTATGTTGTTCTCTTCACTAGTAATAGTGTCTCCCCAAATATCGGAAGCATAGAGGGTGTAACAACGGTATTATATGATGGATAGCAACGTAGTTCGTGGGGGATCCGTTCAACGAGCGCCTGTTTATGTTCCACGCCTTTTCACCTTTTTACATAGCTCTTTTATACCAAAAATCTGCTTGCATGATCTATGGAATGTGAATCCAAGATATTTATAACTATGAGTGTAAGTAAGTTGTTTCCCGTCGATATAAAAGTTGTGTGAAGGTCCTAATGGTTGTAATTTCGAAAACACGATACATTTTGACTTGTCGTGGTTGACATTTAGTTTCCACGTGGAACAATATTGGGAAGTTATTTCAATACAGGTTGAAGCCCTTGTAGGGTGGAAGAAAAAAGAACAATGTCGTCTGTTAACGTCAGACAGTTTAAAGGTTGATCTAGCAAGATAATAAGATCAGAGGAATTACACGTGATGGTTTTGGCAAGGTCATTTACAAATATATTAAAGAGATTTGGGCTAAGTATGCAGCCTTGCGTTACCCCAATGTTCGGTGTGATTACTTTGGTTAGCTTTTTGTTATGGATATTGAATGCAGAATTGTCAGAGTACAAACTTTTGATCATGTCATAAAACTTGCCATTGGTATTGAGTTGCTCTAGTTTTTGTAGGAGCTTCTTTTGGCAAACAGAATCAAACGCTTTTATAAGTCAATGAAGCAGGCATATAGCTTTTGATGGTTTTTTGTATATTTTGCAATGATTGTTTTGAAGCAGAATAAATGGTCGGTTGTTCGACGATTTTCTGGAAATATCCTTGTGTTGAGTGAATTAATTTGTTTGTTTCCGAAAAATTGTTTAGTCTTTTGTTAAGAACGATACAGAAAAGTTTGCCAAAAATACTTGTTAAGCTTATTCCTCGGTAATTAGAAGGGTTGAGCAAGTCACCAAATTTGTGAATTGGTAAGATCATAGATTCTTTCCAAGCAAGAGAGAAAATACCGCATTGTAAAAAGTTGTTGAAAAGTCTTTTGTATATCTGTAGGAATTTATCAATCGTACAATGAATCATCTCTGATAGGACACCATCAGTTCCTGGAGATTTTCCAGTTTTCAAAAGTTTTAAAGACATCAGAATTTCATCTTCCGTTAAAATATGGGTAGATTTAAATTTGAACTATCGTGAAAATCGAGAAGGTTTGGTGATGACAGTACTCGTAATGGCATTGATGCTTTGCTAGTTGAATCATCGACGGTTAGAGTATCTTCGTTTAATTTTTTAAAATGCAGAAGTAAATCTTCAGGGTTTAGAATTTTTTCGTTTGACAATTGTGTTTTCAGATTATTTTTTATAAGTTCCCAAAATCTACTTCTGTTGGTATACATGGCATGATTAATTTCATTTGAAGCTGTTGCCTTGTAATTTTGCTTCGATTTTTTTATCTCGGTTTTGTAAGCTTTACGCATTTTGAAGAGACGTCCGCTTAGGTAAGGGTTGTTTGGTTTGACTTTTAATAACCGGATAATGTTGTTTTGCTGGGATTTTATTCCTGAACATGTTTTTCTATACCAATTGATGATGATGATGATGATGATGATGATGTTTGTTTGTTTGTTTTGATTTAATACCAATATACCAGTTTACATAGATACAGGTGTGTGGTAAGTATTATTTGATATTATTATGTTGTTATTCGATATTTGTATATATATATATATATTTTTATTTATTTTTTATTTAGCATAGTTGTTATAAGAACCTATTTATCCAGTTTGCTTCTAAATAACAACATATTAAGATAATATTGATTCACTATATAGTTATAAAATTATCAAAACATGGGCCATTCTATTATTCACTATTGCAAATTATTATAGCGTTTCTACAAAGATTCGTAAAGAAATCTTCCCAACAGTTTCTTTGTTTGTAACTCTGTTTGGGAAAAGAGCAGTTCCAATTTCTCTGTATCCGAGAATACCTGAAAGTTGTTATGCAACTTTTCTATTTTATTAAAAAACGCTACCCTCAAGTTACTATTTATATTACAGTTAAAGAGTAGATGTATCTCATCGTCGATACTGTCACTATCGCAATGGGGACATAGCCGGTCCTCGTAGGGAATGTTAGAATATCGTCCGGTCTGTACTCCGAGCTTATGAGCACTGATTCTGATCTGAGTTATTGCTATCCTAGACTTTTTGTGTGGAAGTAGCAAATAATTTTCAAATTCAAATTTATGTTTGATTGTTTTGTAGAATTTCAATTGGTTCGATTGGCCTGGAGTGTTAGAGTTTAGATTAGTTTGCTCAAAGTTGATTTTGTATTCGTTATTTAATTGATCTTTTATAGAGTTGATTAGTTTTATTTGATCAGATTTTTGATTTGTTTCTTTAGAGATCAAAAGCTGTAAATTGATTTCTATTTCGGACAAATGATGTGTAACTTTACCCAGCCATGAAGTTGATGAACTGTTGACGATTTGTTCACCAAATGCCTTGTACAGTAAACTACTTTTTTTGGAGTTAATCATTCTAACAAGGAATTTGATCATATTAATTTTAACGTCAATCTGTAGAGGGATGATCCCCAATTCCGCTCTAACAGCTATCTTACTGGAATTCTTTCTAACATTTAATATTTTCCGCATAATATCTCGCTGTACAGTTTCTATTTGGTTATTTTCAATGTGAGTAACAGAATCACCCCAAACATCACTAGCATAGAGAAGTATGGGTTTTATCATGGTAGTAAACATTGTTTTGTGAATTGCGACATAGCTGGTTGACGACCGCCCCATAGAGCGCTGTGTTATTGCCCATGCTTTTTCGGCTTTTGTGCAAAGTTGCTTAATACCAAAACATTGTTTTGAGGAGCAATGAAACGAAAAACCTAGATATTTGTAATTTTCGACCATTTCGATGGGGGTATTATTAATGGAAAAGAAATGTTGCTCATCAACATATTTTTTTGAGAAGATCATGCATTTTGACTTTTCATAATTAATTTTGAGCTTCCATTGCTCGGCGTAAAGATATGCTTTCTCCATGCATTTTTGGAGACCCTCTTTGGTTTGAGAAAATAAGACTATATCGTCGGCAAACATTAAACAATTCAATGGCTTATCAGCAAGAAAAACTGGATGTGTTGATTGACATGTTAAAGATTTTGCAAAATCATTGATATAAATATTAAAAAGATTAGGACTAAGGATACACCCTTGGCGAACGCCAACACTGGGTGAGATCGACGTAGTCAAGAGATTGTTGTAAATGATATGTGCTTTGTTATGAACATATAAGTTGTCAATTATTTTATAAAAAATTCCATCGATGTTTAATTGCTTTAGCTTCAATAAAAGGCCAGGATGCCAAACAGTGTCGAACGCCTTTTTCAAATCAATGAAACAGGTAAAAAGCTTTTTATTATTTTTTGTGTATTTTGAAATAAGGGTTTTAAGGCAAAACAAATGATCTGCCGTTCGTTTATTTTTTTGAAAACCACCCTGTGCTTCATGAATTATATCATTTTCGTCAAGGAAATGCCTGAGCCTCTCATTGAGGATAAGACAGAACAATTTGCCAAGAATACTAGTGAGGCTTATTCCTCTGTAATTATTTGAGTTGAGCTTGTCCCCAGATTTAAAAAGGGGTAAAATAAAAGACTCTTTCCAAGAATTTGGAAAGTAGCCAGATTGAAAAATTTGATTGAATAGGTTTTTGTAAACGTCGATAAATTTATCTGCCGTTGCATGGACCATTTCTGCCAATATCCCATCCCTACCAGGTGATTTTTTTTTTTTAAGAGTTTCATGGCAGAGATAATTTCCCTTGTGTCTATTGCCCTGTCGAGATCTCCCACGAAATTGGATTCAGATTGGGATTGCATAACAGTATAATTCCCATCTACAGTATCTGACTCGATAGGATTCTCTTCATGGAGTTGCTTAAAATGAGATAGGAGCTCATAGGCATCAGGCAGTGTCTCATTTTTATTTTCAGAAGCTCGAAATGATTTCATTAATTGCCAAAATTTATTTTTATCGTTATTCATGGCGTTGTTTAGATTATGCAAAGCAGTATCATTGTGTTGACGTTTTGACAGTTTGATTTCTTTTTTATATTGCTTTCTTAACCGGCAAATCCTACCTCGAAGAAATGGATCATTAGGGTGCCTTTTCAAAAGTCTGATGATGTTATTTAGTCGTGATTTTATATGAGAACATGATTTTGTGTACCATCGTGTTTTGAATTGCCTAGCATGTTTCTGCTTTTTAAATGTTTTTAATTTCAAAATGCCTTGAGCGGACGTTGTGAGCAAATCCGAAATTTTATCGATGATCTGGTCAATGTCTTCAGTTGATGTTAATATTTCTGAAGAGAGTGATTCAATAAGGCGTTCATGAGATTCGCTAGAGAATCGTTCCACGTAATCAGATTTCTTTTCGTCGCACCACAAATATCGGGGTGGTCTCTCTTCGACAAGAATGCTTGAGCAATCATTGTTGGTATGCCTTAGAGTAACGTTAAGAGACAAATTAATTGAGCAATGATCTGAAAGTAGCAATGCATCTTTATCGACTTTGATTGATTTGAGAACTGATGGTGATTGTAAGTACAATTGTTCTGAGGCCAAAACAAAATCGACGAGACTAGACCCAATATTACCATGGTATGTAAATTCACCTTCCTCGTCACCTTTTAGTCGGCCGTTAAGGATCCGAAGTTGGTTGCTAGTGCAAATACTGATTAAATGTCTACTATAATCGTTGATTGTATTATCTCGAGTTTTTCTTAGAACTAAATTGTGATAGTCGGGTACATACGTTGGAGGTAAATCAAAAAAGGAGTCATCATCATTGGAAATAAAATCATTTAATTTGCCTAGTCGAGCATTGAAGTCGCCGCCAACCAGCACATCGCAACCACCCGGTACATTTATCAATTCGTTTTGCAAAATTTCAAATACCTGATTTTTATGAATAGGATTTACCGAAGAGTATTGTGGACTAACATATACGAAAGCAATATACAAGTCATTATTGAGACCAAAAGCTAACCTATTCATTTTTAACCACATTATATCTTCTAAATTTGACGGAATTTCGGTAAACGCATGTTTAATAATACACTTTATGAGGACTGCTAATCCTCCTGAACCTCTACTACAATTTGGTTGTTTACTTGTTCTATGTTTATAAATTATATCATAATTTGGGGGAGGGTGAAAATGTGATGACCTTTGAGTCCATGTTTCGCTAAGAAAAATGACATCATTTTTAAAAAATTTTTGAAAATCAGGATTCCCTAGCTTAGAGCCCAGACCGTTGATGTTCCAAAAGGTAAAAGTAAGATTTTCAGGGATTTCCATAGTTTATATTGGAGAATTTCGAGGGATGAGACACATCTCTCGAATGTAAGGGCTTTACTATATCTATTGTAACGCTATTTCTAATAAAAATATTTTTTAAACTATTCTTAACATTACTATAATTAGTTTCAGTAGCTACGATATCAATGATATCACACATAAACTTATCTGAATGGTAACTTCTATGGATATTCTTCATAAACGTGTACTTGATGTATATCTTTGTAATAATCTTGTAATTGTATATGTAAATCATTTTTAATAATGTCTTTGTGGATGTTGATATATTTGTGGCGGAATATTTTCCCATGCTGAATGAGCATCGTAATTTCTATCGGTACTGCGATGGAGAGTAGGCATTAAGTTTAATGGTCTTGCCATTTCTTGAGGGGGTATAGTAGACGTAAATTCGACAGAATTACTAAATCTGTTATGAAAAAGTTTCAAAGTCTCTATTTCTCGGTGGAATAACATAATTGGGTTGCTTTAGGTGTTGGCTCATTAATGGATGAATAACCGATTCTGATTGGTTGGACTCGGTGGTCATAGGAGGTATACTAGGCATTCTTTGATCTACATTTATTTGCGGAATATGTTGAATATTTGGTGTAATCATATCATGCTGTTGGGTGTGTATAGCTCTGATGAAGTTTCTGGATAGTGGCTTTGTCCCGTGTGTATTTGTATAAATACTATCCTGTAAAAAAAGTGGTTTGTTTTGTTCTAGGGTCCCGTTATTCTTGGTGACAAATATCCTGCTGTTGTTAATGAAGGTGATGTTTTTAGATGTGCAAAATGTTTCTAATTGATCATTTAGACGCATTGTTATTAATATTGAACTGTTTTCAGGCTTTGGTAACATTGAAGAATAATAAATTTGAGAACTTGGGAATAAAGTTTTTGTTTTCATGATTGCCGTAGTAATGTCGGCTAGAGATACTTTCTCAATCTTTTCATGGGAATCATGTGAGCCAAAATGAAGAATTATGTATTTGTAATTAGTGTTAGTTTTTGCAATGTTTTCTATTTCTGTGACAAACTGGTGAGTGGGCATTCCCTGACAGATGACTTTTTTAGCTTTGGATGATTTTGCAATTTTCGTAGGGATGACGTGACGAATGTGTGAGTCGGCTACAATCAAAAGGTCAAGTGGGGTGCCTGTGTTGTCTACTTGACTTTGTGGCCTTGAGCTGTTGACATTGTTATTGTTATTGTTTCCATGCGTGCTATTCTGATTAATATGGGTTGAAGAAGAAGTTGTTGTTTTTTTGGACATATAATGTTTC
The DNA here is from genome assembly GCA_916610825.1 of Haliclystus octoradiatus. Taxonomy (NCBI): domain Eukaryota; kingdom Metazoa; phylum Cnidaria; class Staurozoa; order Stauromedusae; family Haliclystidae; genus Haliclystus; species Haliclystus octoradiatus. Next base: position 31,648,015 of record OU744447.1, on the reverse strand, counting down.
ATTTCAGCTATGCTTGTTTCTGTGGCAGACAAGCGATTTTTGATCTGATTAATTTCAGTGTCGTGTTTTGAAGAGTTGTTCTTCAATTCATTCTTAAGATCAGTAATAGTGGCCTGCAGAGATTGATTTTCCTGCTCTACTTTAGAGATCGTGTTTCTGTATAATCTGCAGGTTTCCTTAAGTGTTAGAATGTCTGTTTGAAGATTTCGCAATTGGCCTGTTGTTGGCTGTGAATTGACCGGTGTTGTAACGGTCGCGGAATCGACTGAGCGGATAGTCATCGTACTTTTCCATGTGTTTAAATTGTTTTTTACCGTAACAACTGATTGGCTCAGCTCTTCCTCACTTTCACTGTGAAATAATATTTCGTCCTCTGTTTCTGAGTCGGAAGTTAATGAACGTTGCACTGATAAACTTTGTTTATTAGGTCTTTGAATAGGAGACGGGGTATTAGGTGTGGACGTAGGAGTTGATAATGTGTTTGTCGGTGTGTTCCCACGTGGTGTTTCGTAACAAGGTTTTGTAAGCAAATATCCTTCTTTGTGTTCGCTATCTCCAATAAATTCATTTTTACTATTGTTTTCTGTGTATACCTTGTGAAGGGATTCTTTTATTTTGTCAAAGTATTTGTTTATGAACAATGTTAACTCTTTCCCTGATGTCATTACTGTTCCACTTGAAAAAATGTCATTGTCAGAATTTTGTGTTTCTTACTTGACCTTGGGGAAATGACTAAAACTTTTCGGCCTTCGCCCTTAGTGTCTTTTATCCATGGAATCATGCCCAAAGATTCAAAGTATATTTTACATGCAGACATCCATATTTCATTTTGGTTAGTTTTGAATTTAATTTGATGTAATACATCTCCATCTCTATATTTCGGCTCTATGTTAGTGGTAATAATCATTTCCGGATCAAGTTTATTTGCCATTTTATTTAAAATGTTTAGGCTGTTAGAATAATTTTCATCGTTTTGCTCTTCACATTCCATCATTTTTGTAAATAAATATACAACTAATACTCAAGATACTCTTACCCTTTCAGAAGCATATTTCCATTGGTATTTGTACCTAAATGATCGTTGTAATAACTATGATAATAGCGAGGATTGTTATTCGTGACTTAACTTGACGACGATGTTTGTTTGTTTCATTTATTGTCAATATATCCAAAATAAATACAGGATGTGTGACAGGTTTGTAAGATGTATTCTTATTTATACATATTCAATTAAATTATTTACATGACTACAGGCTAGATAATATCATCAACTTGACTTTCAGAAAGTCGCTTTTTTAATGACTTCGAGATAAATATCCCAAGTCTTCTTGTGATTTGGGATGATGCTTTGGTAAACAAAACCTTTAACTGTTCTTTGGTGTCAATCTGTCTGAAGTTTGTATATACTTCTTCAGCTATTTTGAAAAATTGATCGCGTAGATCGTTATTATCAATGCATTGAAACAGAAGGTGCACTTCATCGTCAATATAGTTTTCATCACAAAATTTACATGTTCGTTCTGGGTATGGAATGTCAAAGTATCTACCAGTCTGAACCCCGAGTTTATGTGCACTAGTTCGTAGTTTAGTTATTGCACGCCTAGCGGAGGCATTTGGTATTAGTAGGTAACTTTGAAATTCAAAATTTTCATAAATATTTGCATAAAAATTTAATTGATTGGATCTGTTTAGGCTGTTAGTGATTAAGTTTTTAAATTTTTCAGAATATTTATCAATTAGCTCTTCTTTGATTGTATTGATTAATTTTTTTTTACTCCATTTACTAGCAGTATCTTTGGATAGTAGTAATGAAAGGTCTATGTTGACTTCTGACAGAAAGGATTTAGCTTTCCCTAGCCAAGATGTTGGCGAGTTATCGAGCATTTGCTCAGAAAAGGATTTATATATAATCGTGCTTCGATCGGAGTTGATCAGTCGTAGCAAGTACTTCAATACAGTGACTTTAATGTCTATCTGCAGTGGTGCAATGCCTAGATCTCCTCTTACTGCTAGGGTGTTCGTATTTCCCTTTACGCTCAGCATTTGGCGCATGATTTTTCTTTGCAGTGCTTCAAGTATGTTGTTCTCTTCATTAGTTATAGTGTCTCCCCAAATGTCGGAAGCATAGAGGAGAATTGGTTTAACAACGGTATTATATAGCGTATGATGGATAGCAACGTAGTTCGTGGGGGATCCCTTCAACGAGCGCCTGCTCATGTTCCAGGCCTTTTCACCTTTTTTACATAACTCTTTTATACCAAAAATCTGCTTGCATGATCTATGGAATGTGAATCCAAGATATTTATAACTATCAGTGTAAGTAAGTTGTTTCCCGTCTATATAAAAATTGTGCGAAGGTCCCGATGGTTGTAATTTGGAAAACACGATACATTTTGACTTGTCGTGGTTGACATTTAGTTTCCATTTGGAACAATATTGGGAAGTTATATTAATACAGTTTTGAAGCCCTTGTGGGGTGGAAGAAAAAAGAACAATGTCGTCTGCAAACATCAGACAGTTTAATGGTTGATCTAGCAAGATAATAGGATCAGAGGAATTACATGTGATGGTTTTGGCAAGGTCATTTACAAAGATATTAAAGAGATTTGGGCTAAGTATGCAGCCTTGCCTTACTCCAATGTTTGGTGTGATTGCTTTGGTTAGCCTTTTGTTATGGATAATGAATGCAGAATTGTCAGAGTACAAACTTTTGATCATGTCATAAAACTTGCCAGTGATATTGAGTTGCTCTAGTTTTTGTAGGAGCCTCTTTTGGCAAACAGAATCAAACGCTTTTTTTAGGTCAATGAAGCAGGCATATAGCTTTTGATGGTTTTTTGTATATTTTGCAACGATTGTTTTTAAGCAGAATAAATGGTCGGTTGTTCGGCGATTTTCTTGGAAACCTCCTTGGGTTGGGTGAATTAATTTGTTTGTTTCCAAAAAATTGTTTAGTCTTTCGTTAAGAACGATACAGAAAAGTTTACCAAGGATACTTGTTAAGCTTATTCCTCTATAATTAGAAGGGTCGAGTAAGTCACCAGATTTGTGAATTGGTAAGATCATAGATTCTTTCCAAGCCAGAGGGAAAATACCGCATTGTAAAATGTTGTTGAAAAGTTTTTTGTATATTTTTAGAAATTTATCAATCGTACAATGAATCATCTCTGATAGGACACCATCAGTTCCTGGAGATTTTCGAATTTTCAAAAGTTTTAAAGACGTCAGAATTTCATCTTCCGTTATGGGTAGATTTAAATTTGAACTGTCGTGAAAATCGAGAAGGCTTGGTGATGATGGTACTCGTAATGGCATTGATGCTTCGCTAGTTGAATCATCGACGATGACGATGAATCATTGACGATGATGATGATGATGATGATGATGATGATGATGATGATGAGGGCCTAATGAAATTTCAGCTGGTAAAGTGATGCGTCCAAAATGGCTGAAGCAGGAAAAATCTACCTGGCCAATCACAGAGCAGAACTCTCTGTGGTGGGCATAAACTCAATGATGATTGACTTTTGTGCTTCAAGAAAACAAAGGGAATTTTTTGAGGCGTTTAGGTTGTCAAATTTTGGTTCGCAAATAACAACAAACTTTGATACGCAAAATATATTATTTTGTCTAACTTCAGTCTTCAAGCATTAAAGAGGAAAAATAGAAGAATAATTTGACTTTGATTCCACTGATACAAAATTGAGTAGTATATTCGAGGAATATGTAACTCAATAACGCAAATCATGGGTAAATTTAAGGGCCATTTACACTGCAGCAAAACAGGCACGGTACTCGTCAATTAACACCCGAGGTGTTAACAAGAATGCGGCCCGTGCTGGTTTTTTTCAGGGTTTACACAGCTTATTAAAAACTGTTTTCAAGATCGCCCGTGCCTATTTTTAAGCGGGCCGAGATTGAAAACTTACAAACTGAATTATAGGTTTCTCATTATTTAATGATTTTATCGGTGAAATTCGATAAATTGAGATTCAATCAAGGTAAATAACTTGTCAGGATTCCGTTGAACTGAAAATCACTATGTTTTTCATCAATTATAATATTTATATTTTTGTAACATTCTTATCTCAATTAAGCAAAATTCATATACATTTGAGTTAGTCTTTCACCTCCTGCACATGCTACCACGCTAGAGCAGTATTTCTGTAACAAAATACACATCTAAATTTACGCTCCGCACTCGTAGTTACAATTTGCATAATTAAACCTTATACTACAGAAACTTCATTAATTTTCTACAGAAATACGAAACAAAATATGCTTAATATGCTTATCTAACTTACTAATCTTTAGTCTGTTACTGATTTTATTAGAAAACCTCAGAATTCCACTGTAAAGAGACGCAACTTCTCCGATGACGTCATAATTACTGCAAAGTACCGTGCCTATTTTGCTGCAGTGTAAATGACCCTGTAAACTGTTCAATGATTAGAGATGGGAGGAGTCTTTGATAACAAGCTTTTGTGGCTGCCACTTCAAAATTGAAAAGCGTTCATATCCTTTATTTTATTCCAAAATTTATCGATATGAAAACCCCTACACAGTTGTTCTAAATTGTTGACATCATTTATGCTGTTTTGCTGATCGAACCTTTATTTCACATTTCTTCGCGATAAATTGGAATTACTCGGATATGTGAGTGTAGTGTCAAAAATCTCCGCAAAAAGTAACCAAACGAAATTATAAACAGAAACATAATTCATGCAAAGATTGGTATATCAGGAATGAGTATGATGTATAATGTATATAACATATTTGGATTTAATAAGCTAGTTCGATAAATTTATTGCTCCAAATATATATGTTATAGGACAAAAATTGCATCGACTCAAGCTGTAATTTTCCCGCTCAAGAAGTTAATTTGCATAATAAAAGAAAGAATGCACGCGTTCTTTTCCTATTTGAACAATCATTTGTTTCAACGTGATTTGACACCATTCAAAGAGGTAGCACATGAGCTGAAGTGTCAGAACTACGGACAATGATTGTTTTGAAATGACCTCGTTTATCAACATTTATTGCTTTCAAACAGGATAATGATTACTTTTTATTCTTGTTCAAATAATAGTATTTCAATGTTTTGAAATATAAATCATTTTACGAAGAAGTGAATCATTGATTTAGGTCCTGTTTACAAGGAGGGCGAGTTACCCGGGTAGGCGAGTTACTCGCCTTACCGAGTTAAAATGTGTTGTGTGTTTACAAAGGTCACCCGAGTAACCCGCCTACCCGAGTTGAATAAGTTGATGCCAATCTAAGCATGCGCGCTGAAATGGAACGATTAGAGAACAAAAGATGTCTACAGCAGAAACGTTCGAGACAATAGAAAATTAAAGCTACCATTTTTAATTTTATGCCGCCTACTCGAGTTACTCTCCTATCTCCGTTTACAAGTCAAAAACTGACAAAAAGTTGTCTCGAGGCGGGCTTTGGGCGAGATTTTGAAATTTGGCGCAGCCAAATTTCGACCCGGACGCGGCTCGCAGCCCGCCATCCATACATATACCGCCCCTGTCTGACTGCTGAAAGTTTCCTTCGGCGTGTTTTGGGTCGGTGGGAATTAGGGGCCTACTTCCGGCGGCGCTGGAGCCAATTTTTTTCGACCATCGGCTTCTTCGTCTTGCAAAACGGGTGGGACATAGTGGATTCGTCGTTCTGCCGACTGCAACATGTCTCAAATCGACTCGCTACATTTGCATTTCTTAATGGAGAATTAGTACGGGCCGCAGAACGATGTCGTCAAAGGGCACCGAACTCACGCAAGCCCGCCCACGACAGGCATCACAGAGACACCGCGCCGCCACCTCTCGTGTTTCACTAGCATTGTTTGCATTCTCTTCGTTCGCCGTCACGCAGTTGCTCTTTGGTCCTCGTGAGAGAAGCATCGTTCTGACAGTACCTTGTTTATATCGATTGAAAATCTGGTCGACTTCTCCGCGTTTAACGTTGTTGATAACGTTCTTGATAACGTTGTTATTACGATATCCTCGCTGCCGCTATTCAATGATGATCGCGGTTGTTTGCCTTGCATTGCCAGGTTGTTGGCTACGTGTTTCGAAGAACTGCGTCATGGCTTAAATCGTGGCTTTACTGTCGTTGCTGGAGGCGCTCTGACGGGACTTCGACTCGACCGAGGTAAGAGAATCGGGGTTTACTCGTTGACCTGTTTGCCACTGGCCTTGTTTGTATTCTTTTTGTTCTGATGTGATTGGCTTTATCGCCTTGGCGTTGTCGTATTTTACCCGCGCACTTTTCACAATTGTTAATACCCTGTTCGTTTTGATCATTGCCACGCGCGCTGGGCTGGTGCTAGGCCCTCTGTCTGTTTACATTTCGAACTGCTCCTTTGCCGTTGTGGGCTATCGTTTTCGATTGTCGACCGTGATTTAATAAACACTTAACAGCCTGCTTTTACGTTTTCCTTTCGACCACGGGCGTTTCTGTTATTTTAACTTCCGTGTTCGTTTGACACTGTGCATTTAATCGTTCTCAGCTCGACACGGCAGTTTAAATCTACTTCCATGCACTGCTACTTGTGTTTAACAATTTATAATGTTATATTTGTTTGACTGAAATGTTTCTGTTTTGATTAAATTGCTTTTTATTTCCCTCGAAATATTTGTTTAGATCTTGATTCGTCGAGCCATGACGACATCGATGGTTTCATCATCATAACAACACCAGGACATTTGATATCGCCGACACTTTGGAGTTGCTGTTAACACTATTTATAATGTGAGTAATGTTTGAATTATTGTTGATAATATTCGTATTCGTTGCATAAATATCCCGGTGGGCCGTAGGCCTGCTTCACTACGGTGTGCCCCGTGCATGAATTGTATGTACAAACTCTTTTCGATTAGCCTTTTCTACGGGCTTGACGACCCGTCATCGTCGACGTATTATTCCGCTGTTTGCCTGTTATTATGTGTGTTTATTTTGATTCCCTGCGCGCGTGTATTGCTCAGTGAACGATTGCCCCTTTGTTATTTTGACACTTTCTTGTGAAGAAGACGAGTGGCGTGTGTATTTATACTTTCGTCGTAGCCAGGAATTTAACACTTTCGTGACATATGTTTGCAATGAACTGTCTTCGATCAGACGGTGAGAATGAAGGCTGTCGTCACAGTTCGTTTGCAAACAAGGAAATCGCGAGTAATTGTTGTTGTGTACACAAACAACAATGCCGTTCGACAATACCAGTTAATAATCTGTTTGTCTTTTCGATTGTTTAAAACAAACTGTACGAGCCTAATAAAAATACCAACGACGTTCGCTCGCTTGTTTGGTACTAACTAGGTGATCATATATCAAAACATCGGGAGAGGTGGAGTGTGTGTGAGAGAGAGAGAGAGTCCAGATAGAGAGAGAGAGATAGTTTCAAAGCCCCCCCCCCCATCGCAATTTCTGGGCCCTCATCGTCATCTCCGCCGCCAGACCCGCCGACTCCCAACGACCAAACGGTAGCCCAATCGATCGGTAAAAATCAATGGATGTTCTGCTGTGTTGTGTATGACTGAGGAGATTGACTTGTTTGACTTGTTGCTGCGGAATAGAGGAGGAGAGAGTGAAAGTTGGGCGCTAACTCCCTGGAGGCGGGCTTTGGGCGAGATTTTGAAATTTGGCGCAGCCAAATTTCGACCCGGACGCGGCTCGCAGCCCGCCATCCATACATATACCGCCCCTGTCTGACTGCTGAAAGTTTCCTTCGGCGTGTTTTGGGTCAGTGGGAATTAGGGGCCTACTTCCGGCGGCGCTGGAGCCAATTTTTTTCGACCATCGGCTTCTTCGTCTTGCAAAACGGGTGGGACATAGTGGATTCGTCGTTCTGCCGACTGCAACATGTCTCAAATCGACTCGCTACATTTGCATTTCTTAATGGAGAATTAGTACGGGCCGCAGAACGATGTCGTCAAAGGGCACCGAACGCACGCAAGCCCGCCCACGACAGACAACACAGAGACACCGCGCCGCCACCTCTCGCTTTTCACTAGCATTGTTTGCATTCTCTTCGTTCGCCGTCACGCATTTGCTCTTTGGTCCTCGTGAGAGAAGCATCGTTCTGACAGTACCTTGTTTATATCGATTGAAAATCTGGTCGACTGCTCCGCGTTTAACGTTGTTGATAACGTTGTTGATAACGTTGTTATTACGATATCCTCGCTGCCGCTATTTAACGATGATGATCGCGGTTGTTTGCCTTGCATTGCCAGGTTGTTGGCTACGTGTTTCGAAGAACTGCGTCATGGCTTAAATCCTGGCTTTACTGTCGTTGCTGGAGGCGCTCTGACGGGACTTCGACTCGACCGAGGTAAGAGAATCGGTGTTTACTCGTTGACCTGTTTGCCACTGGCCTTGTTTGTATTCGTTTTGTTTTGATGTGATTGGCTTTATCGCCTTGGCGTTGTCGTATTTTACCCGCGCACTTTTCACAATTGTTAATACCCTGTTCGTTTTGATCGTTGCCACGCGCGCTGGGCTGGTGCTAGGCCCTCTGTCTGTTTACATTTCGAACTGCTCCTTTGCCATTGTGGGCTATCGTTTTCGATTGTCGACCGTGATTTAATAAACAGTTAACAGCCTGCTTTTACGTTTTCCTTTCGACCGCGGGCGTTTCTGTTATTTTAACTTCCGTGTTCGTTTGACACTCTGCATTTAATCGTTCTCAGCTCGACACGGCAGTTTAAATCTACTTCCATGCACTGCTACTTGTGTTTAACAATTTATAATGTTATATTTGTTTGACTGAAATGTTTCTGTTTTGATTAAATTGCTTTTTACTTCCCTCGAAATATTTGTTTAGATCTTGATTCGTCGAGCCATGACGACATCGATGGTTTCATCATCATAACAACACCAGGACATTTGATATCGCCGCCGACACTTTGGAGTTGCTGTTAACACTATTTATAATGTGAGTAATGTTTGAATTATTGTTGATAATATTCGTATTCGTTGCATAAATATCCCGGTGGGCCGTAGGCCTACTTCAATACGGTGTGCCCCGTGCATGAATTGTATTTACAAACTCTTTTCGATTAGCCTTTTCTATGGGCTTGACGACACGTCATCGTCGACGTATTATTCCGCTGTTTGCCTGTTATTATGTGTGTTTATTTTGATTCCCTGCGCGCGTGTATTACTCAGTGAACTATTGCCCTTTTGCTTTTGACACTTTCTTGTGAAGAAAACGAGTGGCGTGTGTATTTATGCTTTCGTCGTAGCCAGGAATTTAACACTTTCGTGACATATGTTTGCAATGAATTGTCTTCTATCAGACGGTGAGAATGAAGGCTGTCGTCACAGTTCGTTTGCAAACAAGGAAATCGCGAGTAATTGTTGTGTACACAAACAACAATGCCGTTTGACAATGCCAACGCATAATCTGCCTTTTCGATTGTTTATAACAAACTGTACGAGCCTAATAAAAATGCCAACGTTTACTTGTTTGATACTACGTGATCGTATAGCAAAACATCGTGGAGTGTGTGTGTGAGAGAGAGAGAGAGAGAGAGAGTCCAGATAGAGAGAGAGAGAGAGATAGTTTTAAAGTCCCCCCCATCGCAATTTCGGGGCCCTCGTCAACATCTCCGCCGCCAGACCCGCCGACTCCCAACGACCAAAAGGTAGCCCGAGCAATCGGTAAATAGGTATGTTCTACTGCTGCATGATGACTACTGAGATTGCCTCTGACTTTTTGTGGCTGAATCGTCGCGGATAGTAGTGGAGAATGAAAATTGGGTTCCCTATCTAGAGGCGGGCTTTGGGCGAGCTTTTGAAATTTGGCGCAGCCAAATTTCGACCCGGACGCGGCTCGCAGCCCGCCATCCATACATATACCGCCCCTGTCTGACTGTTCAAAGTTTACTTTTACGTGTTTTGGGTCGGTGGGAATTAGGGGCCTACTTCCGGCGGCGCTGGAGCCAATTTTTTTCGGCCATCGGCTTCTTCGCCTTGCAAAACGGGTGGGATACAGTGGATTCGTCGTTCTGCCGACTGCAACATGTCTCAAATCGACTCGCTACATTTGCATTTCTTAATGGAGAATTAGTACGGGCCGCAGAACGACGTCGTCAAAGGGCACCGAACTCACGCAAGCCCGCCCACGACAGGCATCACAGAGACACCGCGCCGCCACCTCTGGTGTTTCACTAGCATTGTTTGCATTCTTTTCGTTCGCCCTCACGCAGTTGCTCTTTGGTCCTCGTGAGAGAAGCACCGTTCTGACAGTACCTTGTTTATATCGATTGAAAATCTGGTCGACTGCTCCGCGTTTAACGTTGTTGATAACGTTCTTGATAACGTTGTTATTACGATATCCTCGCTGCCGCTATTTAACGATGATGATCGCGGTTGTTTGCCTTGCATTGCCAGGTTGTTGGCTACGTGTTTCGAAGAACTGCGTCATGGCTTAAATCGTGGCTTTACTGTCGTTGCTGGAGGCGCTCTGACGGGACTTCGACTCGACCGAGGTAAGAGAATCGGTGTTTACTCGTTGACCTGTTTGCCACTGGCCTTGTTTGTATTCGTTCTGTTTTGATGTGATTGGCTTTATCGCCTTGGCGTTGTCGTATTTTACCCGCGCACTTTTCACAATTGTTAATACCCTGTTCGTTTTGATCGTTGCCACGCGCGCTGGGCTGGTGCTAGGCCCTCTGTCTGTTTACATTTCGAACTGCTCCTTTGCCATTGTGGGCTATCGTTTTCGATTGTCGACCGTGATTTAATAAACACTTAACAGCCTGCTTTTACGTTTTCCTTTCGACCACGGGCGTTTCTGTTATTTTAACTTCCGTGTTCGTTTGACACTCAACTGCATTTAATCGTTCTCAGCTCGACACGGCAGTTTAAATCTACTTCCATGCACTGCTACTTGTGTTTAACAATTTAGAATGTTATATTTGTTTGACTGAAATGTTTCTGTTTTGATTAAATTGCTTTTTATTTCCCTCGAAATATTTGTTCAGATCTTGATTCGTCGAGCCATGACGACATCGATGGTTTCATCATCACAACAACACCAGGACATTTGATATCGCCGACACTTTGGAGTTGCTGTTAACACTATTTATAATGTGAGTAATGTTTGAATTATTGTTGATAATATTCGTATTCGTTGCATAAATATCCCGGTGGGCCGTACGCCTACTTCACTACGGTGTGCCCCGTGCATGAATTGTATTTACAAACTCTTTTCGATTAGCCTTTTCTACGGGCTTGACGACCCGTCATCGTCGACGTATTATTCCGCTGTTTGCCTGTTATTATGTGTGTTTATTTTGATTCCCTGCGCGCGTGTATTGCTCAGTGAACGATTGCCCCTTTGTTATTTTGACACTTTCTTGTGAAGAAGACGAGTGGCGTGTGTATTTATACTTTCGTCGTAGCCAGGAATTTAACACTTTCGTGACATATGTTTGCAATGAATTGTCTTCTATCAGACGGTGAGAATGAAGGCTGTCGTCACAGTTCGTTTGCAAACAAGGAAATCGCGAGTAATTGTTGTTGTGTACACAAACAACAATGCCGTTCGACAATACCAGTTAATAATCTGTTTGTCTTTTCGATTGTTTAAAACAAACTGTACGAGCCTAATAAAAATACCAACGACGTTCGCTCGCTTGTTTGGTACTAGCTAGGTGATCATATATCAAAACATCGGGAGAGGTGGAGTGTGTGTGTGAGAGAGAGAGAGTCCAGATAGAGAGAGAGAGATAGTTTCAAAGCCCCCCCCCCATCGCAATTTCTGGGCTCTCATCGTCATCTCCGCCGCCAGACCCGCCGACTCCCAACGACCAAACGGTAGCCCAATCGATCGGTAAAAATCAATGGATGTTCTGCTGTGTTGTGTATGACTGAGGAGATTGACTTGTTTGACTTGTTGCTGCGGAATAGAGGAGGAGTGAGTGAAAGTTGGGCGCTAACTCCCTAGAGGCGGGCTTTGGGCGAGATTTTGAAATTTGGCGCAGCCAAATTTCGACCCGGACGCGGCTCGCAGCCCGCCATCCATACATATACCGCCCCTGTCTGACTGCTGAAAGTTTCCTTCGGCGTGTTTTGGGTCGGTGGGAATTAGGGGCCTACTTCCGGCGGCGCTGGAGCCAATTTTTTTCGGCCATCGGCTTCTTCGTCTTGCAAAACGGGTGGGATACAGTGGATTCGTCGTTCTGCCGACTGCAACATGTCACAAATCGACTCGCTACATTTGCATTTCTTAATGGAGAATTAGTACGGGCCGCAGAACGACGTCGTCAAAGGGCACCGAACGCACGCAAGCCCGCCCACGACAGACAACACAGAGACACCGCGCCGCCACTTCTTGTGTTTCACTAGCATTGTTTGCATTCTCTTCGTTCGCCGTCACGCAGTTGCTCTTTGGTCCTCGTGAGAGAAGCATCGTTCTGACAGTACCTTGTTTATATCGATTGAAAATCTGGTCGACTGCTCCGCGTTTAACGTTGTTGATAACGTTCTTGATAACGTTGTTATTACGATATCCTCGCTGCCGCTATTTAATGATGATCGCGGTTGTTTGCCTTGCATTGCCAGGTTGTTGGCTACGTGTTTCGAAGAACTGCGTCATGGCTTAAATCGTGGCTTTACTGTCGTTGCTGGAGGCGCTCTGACGGGACTTCAAATCGACCGAGGTAAGAGAATCGGTGTTTACTCGTTGACCTGTTTGCCACTGGCCTTGTTTGTATTCGTTTTGTTTTGATGTGATTGGCTTTATCGCCTTGGCGTTGTCGTATTTTACCCGCGCACTTTTCACAATTGTTAATACCCTGTTCGTTTCGATCGTTGCCACGCGCGCTGGGCTGGTGCTAGGCCCTCTGCCTGTTTACATTTCGAACTGCTCCTTTGCCATTGTGGGCTATCGTTTTCGATTGTCGACCGTGATTTAATAAACACTTAACAGCCTGCTTTTACGTTTTCCTTTCGACCACGGGCGTTTCTGTTATTTTAACTTCCGTGTTCGTTTGACACTCTGCATTTAATCGTTCTCAGCTCGACACGGCAGTTTAAATCTACTTCCATGCACTGCTACTTGTGTTTAACAATTTATAATGTTATATTTGTTTGACTGAAATGTTTCTGTTTTGATTAAATTGCTTTTTATTTCCCTCGAAATATTTGTTTAGATCTTGATTCGTCGAGCCATGACGACATCGATGGTTTCATCATCATAACAACACCAGGACATTTGATATCGCCGCCGACACTTTGGAGTTGCTGTTAACACTATTTATATTGTGAGTAATGTTTGAATTATTGTTTATAATATTCGTATTCGTTGCATAAATATCCCGGTGGGCCGTAGGCCTACTTCACTACGGTGTGCCCTGTGCATGAATTGTATTTACAAACTCTTTTCGATTAGCCTTTTCTATGGGCTTGACGACCCGTCATCGTCGACGTATTATTCCGCTGTTTGCCTGTTATTATGTGTGTTCATTTTGATTCCCTGCGCGCGTGTATTACTCAGTGAACGATTGCCCCTTTGTTATTTTGACACTTTCTTGTGAAGAAGACGAGTGGCGTGTGTATTTATACTTTCGTCGTAGCCAGGAATTTAACACTTTCGTGACATATGTTTGCAATGAATTGTCTTCTATCAGACGGTGAGAATAAAGGCTGTCGTCACAGTTCGTTTGCAAACAAGGAAATCGCGAGTAATTGTTGTTGTGTACACAAACAACAATGCCGTTCGACAATAGCTGTTAATAATCTGTTTGTCTTTTCGATTGTTTAAAACAAACTGTACGAGCCTAATAAAAATACCAACGACGTTCGCTCGCTTGTTTGGTACTAGCTAGGTGATCATATATCAAAACATCGGGAGAGGTGGAGTGTGTGTGTGAGAGAGAGAGAGTCCAGATAGAGAGAGAGAGATAGTTTCAAAGCCCCCCCATCGCAATTTCTGGGCTCTCATCGTCATCTCCGCCGCCAGACCCGCCGACTCCCAACGACCAAACGGTAGCCCAATCGATCGGTAAAAATCAATGGATGTTCTGCTGTGTTGTGTATGACTGAGGAGATTGACTTGTTTGACTTGTTGCTGTGGAATAGAGGAGGAGTGAGTGAAAGTTGGGCGCTAACTCCCTGGAGGCGGGCTTTGGGCGAGCTTTTGAAATTTGGCGCAGCCAAATTTCGACCCGGACGCGGCTCGCAGCCCGCCATCCATACATATACCGCCCCTGTCTGACTGTTCAAAGTTTACTTTTACGTGTTTTGGGTCGGTGGGAATTAGGGGCCTACTTCCGGCGGCGCTGGAGCCAATTTTTTTCGGCCATCGGCTTCTTCGCCTTGCAAAACGGGTGGGATACAGTGGATTCGTCGTTCTGCCGACTGCAACATGTCTCAAATCGACTCGCTACATTTGCATTTCTTAATGGAGAATTAGTACGGGCCGCAGAACGACGTCGTCAAAGGGCACCGAACTCACGCAAGCCCGCCCACGACAGGCATCACAGAGACACCGCGCCGCCACCTCTGGTGTTTCACTAGCATTGTTTGCATTCTTTTCGTTCGCCCTCACGCAGTTGCTCTTTGGTCCTCGTGAGAGAAGCACCGTTCTGACAGTACCTTGTTTATATCGATTGAAAATCTGGTCGACTGCTCCGCGTTTAACGTTGTTGATAACGTTCTTGATAACGTTGTTATTACGATATCCTCGCTGCCGCTATTTAACGATGATGATCGCGGTTGTTTGCCTTGCATTGCCAGGTTGTTGGCTACGTGTTTCGAAGAACTGCGTCATGGCTTAAATCGTGGCTTTACTGTCGTTGCTGGAGGCGCTCTGACGGGACTTCGACTCGACCGAGGTAAGAGAATCGGTGTTTACTCGTTGACCTGTTTGCCACTGGCCTTGTTTGTATTCGTTCTGTTTTGATGTGATTGGCTTTATCGCCTTGGCGTTGTCGTATTTTACCCGCGCACTTTTCACAATTGTTAATACCCTGTTCGTTTTGATCGTTGCCACGCGCGCTGGGCTGGTGCTAGGCCCTCTGTCTGTTTACATTTCGAACTGCTCCTTTGCCATTGTGGGCTATCGTTTTCGATTGTCGACCGTGATTTAATAAACACTTAACAGCCTGCTTTTACGTTTTCCTTTCGACCACGGGCGTTTCTGTTATTTTAACTTCCGTGTTCGTTTGACACTCAACTGCATTTAATCGTTCTCAGCTCGACACGGCAGTTTAAATCTACTTCCATGCACTGCTACTTGTGTTTAACAATTTAGAATGTTATATTTGTTTGACTGAAATGTTTCTGTTTTGATTAAATTGCTTTTTATTTCCCTCGAAATATTTGTTCAGATCTTGATTCGTCGAGCCATGACGACATCGATGGTTTCATCATCACAACAACACCAGGACATTTGATATCGCCGACACTTTGGAGTTGCTGTTAACACTATTTATAATGTGAGTAATGTTTGAATTATTGTTGATAATATTCGTATTCGTTGCATAAATATCCCGGTGGGCCGTACGCCTAAACCACACATTCACGGTGGAGTGTCAACCGCAGAAGAGCGATTCCAAATTACCCATGAAAGACTGATATGCCGTGCATATGACTTAGCAAATATGGGCATCGACCATCTCGTCGATCTTGAATTAATAGAAGGCATCGATGACCTCTATTCAAAAATTGATTTGGCCGACAAACTTCAACAGCATGATTGTGAACAAGGTATCATTTTTATCCAACACACATGATTTGTCATTTAACCTTTTCAACTACTTCTGTGACAATTTTACTTTCTCAATTTCAGGTGGAAGCAGATGCAAAAAGCTGGTGGACAGTGATGGGAACAGAACATGCAGAGTATTTCGGATGCCAGCCTCTGATCAATACTCAGAGCTTGTTCGCTGCAATCCTTACAGCGAACAAGTTTTGCAAATCTTATTGCGATTGGAGTTGGCAAATGAAGAAATCTCTGGGGAAATAGATCCTATTCGGCATTTCAAGCCAATCAAATATCTACTTCCTGCTCATCGTGGAGAGACATTCAGTCCTACAGAGCCATTGAACTTCCTGTCACTTTGTTCATCTAGCAACATCCAAGTCATGGACCATAGGATTCTGTCTTCATATGTCACAAAGTATTGTAGTGGTGTGAATGACATGAGGTCAGTGGAGATAACGCGTTCTCACGGCCAGTCCCAAGTTGATGTCACTCCTCGTGTGTTGGATCATAACAAAATTGAAACACACAGGTAACTATCACAATTTACCATACTGCATAACAAAGATAATTAGATATACCATTTTATTCTACAAGGTTTAACAGTATGATGTTTCTGAATTAGGTACCTTGCATCCAAACAGCACCACTCTCTACAGCGTGAGATATGTGTGACAGAAATGCTATGGTTCATGCTTGATCTTCCCTTTGTCCAGTCAACCACTGATTTTATCCATGTCAATACATTACCGAAAGACAGACGGTATTATGTTAAAAAGTTTTCTAATGTCATACCGTTATCAACTTTTGACAACAACGGTGACTTCAATGCCATTGCAAGAAGGAGTCTGCTACCACAATGGAGACAGCATACTTCAGGACAGGTAAAATTTGTAAAACAAAAACATTCATCATTCGGTGCTAAGACAACCAATTAACCACAGTTCAATCTTTTTTCTTCTAGATAGCAATGCTCAATGATTTTCTTTATGGGAACTTGTGCATGGATCAGACGCTGGCATTCTCCTTGCGCCCTCCAGAGCTGCTATTGATTAACATGCTGGAGACATATGCGCAGTGCTTCTCCCGAACCAAACTGCGCAACTTTCCAAACAGTTTGCAGTTATTCTCCACTTCACCATTTATTGATGCTAACTGTTGCCAGGTAATTTTAAACAAAACTTCCTTAGTCATGACACGGTCAATGTCGCATCTTTACATCTTTTCCTGTTCTCTTTGCAGGTTAAGATTCGTTATGCACACTTGGACGATGTCAATTATTTTTTACAAAACCTTGTTCAACGTCATGCACCAGGTATGCAAGTTACTGATTCGAAAATGTTCCACTTTGTTCGAATTTGCTCTTTTCTAAAATGTTTTCTTCAAGGTCGTGCTGAATTACTACAATTACTTCATGAACTTCGTGAATTGAGGGACAAAACATCTTTTGAAGATGAAGGCTGGCCACCTTTGTTTCGACAGTTTGTCGATGTAACAACGGATCGAAAAAGTGTAGTTGTTTTTAAACATGTCACCCCTGATGACATGGCAGTGTTCCTCAACCATTTGGTTCTCAGCATGGGACGTTTCACAAGTGAGTGGGATCTGTTTTCAGATTCCCATGACATGGTTGAGGTGAGCATATTCAAATTGCTATTTTCATTTCATTAATATAGCACTACCATTGTAATTCAGAACACTCGCTACTGTCATTTTTTTAGGTTTTTTTCCGAGCTGGTCTACTGCCTGACGATTTACTTGTCACTGCCGCTGACGTGGATCAAATATTGAAAAAGTTCATCCTGGAACAATTGGATTTTTATCCACTAAAGAGAAAATATTTTCAGAAGTTCATTCTTCTGGCAGATGAAGGTATTTACATTGTGATAGAAATCCCACTCAACAATCCATCATAAACCTCAAAATTCGTGATTGATTTTTTTTCCTTTCCAGGATTGAGATTTCAATTGCTCCATGCTGATGTGCCATTGCCACCACCGACTGTCAATTCTGACGTAATTTCAGACATTATTTCTAACAATATTGAAGAAATAAAAAGTAATCGCTTTCAAGCGATAATTTGTCATTTAGAGAGTGCAGGTCTACAGGGAATGCCACCGTCCAATCTCATTTCACAAGATGTTCCATTTCACTACAATCCCACACCAGGATCGTTTCCAGGTCAAACAGCAGATTCTGTAGCAGAGCAGACCCTATCACTGCAAATGTAAGTCGTCAAACACTACAGTTAAACATGCTACAAAAGTTAAGTTAAGCCTAAAACTTATATTAGTTATATATGTATAAAAGTTAAAGGCCCCTTCCATATAGTTGTCCCACTTGCAATGAATCAAATTGAATTTTTCATTGAGTCCACCCTGCAAATAAAGGCCATTTGCATATAAATGTAAATTTCTTTGCATATCACAGCTGACAAATATATACAATTTTCATTTCATCTTCACATCCTATAACAGTTCGTGGCTTTTACCAAATACTCCAAACATTTACTCGCTTTCATTTTAACTGTTTTCTCCTGCAGGTCAACAAACCTGATTAATTGTCATTTTGCGAACAACACAACCGTCAGTAACGACAGTGGACACATTTTTATCGGCCCCCCTGGAGCAGGAAAGTCACACTTACTGCTTCTTAATATGTTGTATGTGATTAGCCGCGGGATTTCATGCATGCTTACTGCTTTCACAGCAAATCGAGCTAGAAATCTAGGAGGTGAACATGTGCATTACCTGTTTGGAATTCCAGTAACTGATTCCCTTGTCAATTCCGTCCAAATGCAGACAAGGAAAAGTTTCCTTTCCTTGCTTTCAAATCCTCCTAAATTTCATGCATTGAAATCCATACGTGTGCTATTCATTGAGGAGATAGGAATGTTTTCATCAGAGTTATTGACGGTTGTGGATTCCGTATTGAAAATGGTCCATCAAAACGTGTTACCCTTTGGAGGAATATACGTTGTGGCTTCGGGTGATCATTGCCAGCTTCAACCTATTGAGGTACGGATAAAAACATTAGCAATAGTGCTTAGATGAATGAGCAACAACAGTCAATATATCATGTAAAATTGCAAACCTCCTTTCACAGGGACAGAATGTCTGGCTCGGAACACATGTTTTCCTGAACTTCAAAATCATCCCATTGCAGGAACAGGTACATCTTTACACACTAAATTGCAGCCCCTGCTTGCAGCCAAATTTAGATAAGAATATAACTGTTGCAGGCATAACTTTCTAAACTCTATATATTTCAACATTTGCAAATATCATGCTTTTCTGCGTCAATACTTGCTATCAATTCTAAGCATGTTCAAGTCAATCAAATTCACCCAATAACAGTTTCTATTTCAAGGCATTAACTTAAACGTTTGCGGGTCATTTGCAGGCAACTAAATTTGGTCACAGACAGAAGTGAGTTTTTTAGATCCATGAGAAACAACTCTACACAATTACAGTCAGCACCATCAGATTTCACATTCAGTAATAGTTCAAACTGAAGAATAGGTCACTCTGTATACCAGCCCCTTTTCTGTGAAGTTCTCATCAACTTCAATTTCATTCAATTCACATGGAAAAACTATCTCTACATTGATCAATATTCACAATATTTTCATTGTATATGTCTCACAACATTGTCAGTTCTCAATTTTTCTTTTTAATCAAGGTAAGAAGTGCGGCAGACGTCAATCTGCAAACCGTTAACAGAATGCTAAGGTCACACCTCTCTCCTTTGGAATGCACAGAAGTTGCGAATCTGATAATGGACAATGCTGGACATTATTCTTCTTGGGATGATGTGCCACCTGGAATTTTACGAATTGTCCCAACAAAAAAGGCCAAAGCATTAATTACTGAAGCATTCATTGCTAAGGCAAAAATTTCCAACACTGGTGTCTCTTTCAAGGCAATCAATGAAATTGAATTGTCACCAACTCATTGGAAGAGCACTACACGTGCTGACGTGTTATCAAAGCTGGACCATCAATGTATTGAACCACAGGAGCTTTTCATATACATTGGCCAGCTGCTGCGAATAACTTTCAACAAAACAACACCATCAGGAGTCTCACACACTCAAGGGGACCTTGTTGAGGTTGTTAGTTATTCCGCAGCAGACAACACTGTCAAGGTCAAATTCATTGGATCCAACACCAACAACCGGCAAGCAACGTTCAGCCCAAGGTATTGTCAAAGCATGGTCACCTGTCTTCAGACTGCCAGAGCACGTCGCAAGCAACTGCCATTCAGGTAAGTTTGGAAAAATAAATTTTCTGCATGCTTGCTGCATCACACAGTGGGCACTTGATCTAAATTGAAACATTTTACTTTCATTTCAGATACCATGTCTGTGACACTATACATGCATGTATAGGAGAAACAGTGCCAGAAATTGCAACCCAACTTTCCCTTGTAGATGATTCATTTAAACTGTGGGAAAGAGAACAATTGCTAGTGCTGGTTTCCAGGGTTAAATGTTTAAAAAACATTTTCTTTGTTGGTGACCGTGGTGCGAACAGAGATGCCATTACTCAGGTAAATACAATTCCCCTCACTTTTGCAACATCTCATACATTTTTTGCAGTCAATTTTGTCATTGCCTTTTTAATCATGACTTCAATTTCGTAACTGCTGACAATTCTAGCCTATGCGTGCATTCTTTTTATGTCTAGGTTGCTGCTATTTCGTCTCAAACGTTTCTTGCCTCAACTGAAGTTCTGTTCAAGCTGACATTGAGAAACAACCGGCATGCAATCTTCTTTCGCAGCAATGTCATCACTCCGCCCTCGCCAGCAGTTTACATTCTGCAGAGCATTTCCAATCTGTCAGCCTTCAAGATTGGAATTACAAATAACATGTTCATAAAATTGCACGAGGAAAACACATCAATGTTGGCAACACATCAGATGCACCGTCCATGGCGAGTATTTGTCGTTGTGACAAATTGGCATCAAAACAGCATTACAAATCATGTCCATGCCCAGGAACTTGTACGTGCCTGGAAAACACAATTCAGAACAGCGACAATGTCTGCATCATCAGCTATACGCCTTTTGAATTGCATTGATGTTCATCCTCGACTAAAAGCGCAATTTTCAAACAATGTAAGTAAAAGAACTAGCACAGTGACAATTTTTTGTCTAGAAGGACATAATCATTATTAAGGTATTCTTCTAAATTAATTTTTTTAAAACTTGCAGGCCAGAGACTGTCTACTATCGTCTGTCTTACTGGAATAAAGTCAAAGAAGGTGGTATGTTACACAAACGTATTCTTTAATCAATCTTTGTAGCAGTAGGCTA
This sequence comes from Haliclystus octoradiatus, assembly GCA_916610825.1. Classification (NCBI taxonomy): domain Eukaryota; kingdom Metazoa; phylum Cnidaria; class Staurozoa; order Stauromedusae; family Haliclystidae; genus Haliclystus; species Haliclystus octoradiatus. Next base: position 31,626,986 of record OU744447.1, on the reverse strand, counting down.
CCATAAACTATACCATTTTAAATCTTGCAAGTCAACTCATAAGTGTTACTTTTTCAACCCGTCGTCCATTTCGAATGTGTTGTCACATGATACACATTGATCTCCAGCAATCTAGGATTGTATGATTTCTTCTATTTTTGATGTTAACTGGAGTTGTGGTTGAAATCAATTCTCTAATCAAAAGTTCTATGTCAGCAAATGTTGATAATGATTCTTTTAAACAGCAATTTTCATTCTCCAATGAAACAACTATTTTTCAAATTTAATAAATCCCAATTCTATTTCAAACAAAATCGTTAAAATTTCATTAATTGCACAAACTGTAAAAACTCTGCAGTCTGGCTAATCATTTGAGTTGCCTCATCAATAAACATAGGATTCACTGCAGAATGGTAGCCTATAACCGATTACATTGCAGAGAGAATGATATCTGAAAATGTAACCATTGGACAATTTTCAAATCAATTACACATTTTTGATATGACTCTATGTTCTTCTTGCAGATGCTACAAGACTGAACTGATTAAGAATTTTAACAAAATCATGATGCCTTAGTCTTAGTGGATTTCTTGTACTTGGAACGCCAGAAATTTATGCCAATTTCACGCAACACGAAAACAAAGTTTACGCCATGCCAAAATACCCCAAGAATTGGTTCAAAACTATAGGAAAAAACACGAGGATTTTAGAATATGAACGTCAAATTTTAGAAATATCAGCTCCATTTTACTGTGGCGATGATACATGATCAAATTCCACTTAACTTCAATTTGAAGATTCAATTTGAATAAATCAACTATGCACTTTAATTTCATCATTTATGCAAATGGCCAACAGCCAATGTAGCTAGGCTATGCAATATAATCATTAACGTGTATCCATGTTTGTCATGGTCATTTTTCTTATAGTAAATTTTGAGTGTTGCATGCCATAGGCCAATCGTTTCATTAATGTAACAGCGATATTGCAATAATAATAAATGAATACCCATGTTTGTCATGGTCATTTTACAGTTAACTTTGTATGAATTACAGGCCTATCATTAAAAAATGCAACAATTTGGATAACAGAGTTCTTGATTATTTAACTAAACAGTAAACATTGGTGAAAATAAACAACCAGAAATACTACTCACATACATTTTGTTACCTATTTTTTGCTCACTGTTTACTTCCCAATGTGCGATTCCCTTGAATTGTGACGTGATAGGCACTCTCAACTGCTCTTTCCAATTTCCATAAGACTCAAATCTCCATTTAACACTGGCTTTATTCGAACTATCTACCCCCATTTTTGATCTGTCTCACTCTAACATTCTCGTGCCTCTCATTTCGCATGTTTTGCTGACTAAGCATGTTTGCATGATTACTGCTTTCGTTTTTCTCAATTTCAACGGTGTGGTTGTATTTCATCAGCTCCAATCTACAATAACATGTACCGTGTCTGGGTTATTAATCTCATTGGAACCATTTTGATTTATAATTTATAATCTATTTGACTCGACCGAGGTAAGGGAATTGATGTTCACTCGTTTCTGTTTTGGACTTCCGTGTTCAATTAACACGCTATATTTAATCGTTGACGTTCACAACACAACACGGCAGTTACATTTACTTCCATCCGCTGCTACTTGTGTTTAACAATTTAGAATGTTTTATTTCTTTGACTGAAATGTTTCTGTTTTGATTAAATTGCTTTTTATTTCCCTCGAAATATTTGTTTAGATCTTGATTCGTCGTGCCATGACGCCATCGATGGTTTTATCGTCGTAAACAACACTACGACATTTGATGTCGCCAACACTTTGGAGTTGCTATTGACACTATTTATAATGTAAGTAATGTTTGCATTGTTGTTGATAATATTCGTATTCGTTGCATAAATATCCCGGTGGGCCGTAGGCCTACTTCACTACGGTGTGCCCCGTGCATGAATTGTATTTACAAACTCTTTTCCATTAACCTTTTCTATGGGCTTGACGACCGGTCATCGTCAACCTATTATTCCGCTGTTTGCCTGTGATTATGTGTGTTTATGTTGATTCCCTGCGCGCGTGTATTACTCAGTGAACTATTGCCCCTTTGTTATTTTTACACTTTCTTGCGAAAAGACGAGTGGCGTGTGTATTTATGCTTTCGTCGTAGCCAGGAATCTAACACTTTCGTGACGTATGTTTGCGATGAATTGTTTTCTATCAGACGGTGTGAATGAAGGCTGTCGTCACTGTTCGTTTGCAAACAAGGAAATCGCGAGTAATTGTTGTTGTGTTCACAGACAACAATGCCGTCTGACAATACCAATTAATAATCTGTCTGTCTTTTCTATTGTCTATAACAAAACTATAGGAACCTAATAAAAATACCAACGTTCACTTGTTTAATACTGCGTGATTTACTGCAATACTAACTGATGTTGCTGCAGTGCGCTGTCGAATTCTTCGTTGCTTTGAATAGCAACACGACATCGGGAGAGGTGGAGTGAGAGAGAGAGAAAGAGAGAATCCAGATAGAGAGAGAGAGATAGTTTCAAAGTCCTTCATCCTAATTTCAAGGCCCTCCTCAACATCTCCGCCGTCAAACCCGCCGACTCCCAACGACCAAAAGGTAGCCCGAGCAATCGGTAAATAGGTATGTTCTACTGCTGCGTGATGACTACTGAGATTGACTCTGACTTTTTGTGGCTGAATCGTCGCGGATAGTGGAGAATGAAAATTGGGTTCCCTATCTAGAGGCGGGCTTTGGGCGAGATTTTGAAATTTGGCGCAGCCAAATTTCGACCCGGACGCGGCTCGCAGCCCGCCATCCATACATATACCGCCCCTGTCTGACTGCTGAAAGTTTCCTTCGGCGTGTTTTGGGTCAGTGGGAATTAGGGGCCTACTTCCGGCGGCGCTGGAGCCAATTTTTTTCGACCATCGGCTTCTTCGTCTTGCAAAACGGGTGGGACATAGTGGATTCGTCGTTCTGCCGACTGCAACATGTCTCAAATCGACTCGCTACATTTGCATTTCTTAATGGAGAATTAGTACGGGCCGCAGAACGATGTCGTCAAAGGGCACCGAACGCACGCAAGCCCGCCCACGACAGACAACACAGAGACACCGCGCCGCCACCTCTCGTGTTTCACTAGCATTGTTTGCATTCTCTTCGTTCGCCGTCACGCATTTGCTCTTTGGTCCTCGTGAGAGAAGCATCGTTCTGACAGTACCTTGTTTATATCGATTGAAAATCTGGTCGACTGCTCCGCGTTTAACGTTGTTGATAACGTTCTTGATAACGTTGTTATTACGATATCCTCGCTGCCGCTATTTAACGATGATGATCGCGGTTGTTTGCCTTGCATTGCCAGGTTGTTGGCTACGTGTTTCGAAGAACTGCGTCATGGCTTAAATCGTGGCTTTACTGTCGTTGCTGGAGGCGCTCTGACGGGACTTCGACTCGACCGAGGTAAGAGAATCGGTGTTTACTCGTTGACCTGTTTGCCACTGGCCTTGTTTGTATTCGTTTTGTTTTGATGTGATTGGCTTTATCGCCTTGGCGTTGTCGTATTTTACCCGCGCACTTTTCACAATTGTTAATACCCTGTTCGTTTTGATCGTTGCCACGCGCGCTGGGCTGGTGCTAGGCCCTCTGTCTGTTTACATTTCGAACTGCTCCTTTGCCATTGTGGGCTATCGTTTTCGATTGTCGACCGTGATTTAATAAACAGTTAACAGCCTGCTTTTACGTTTTCCTTTCGACCGCGGGCGTTTCTGATATTTTAACTTCCGTGTTCGTTTGACACTCTGCATTTAATCGTTCTCAGCTCGACACGGCAGTTTAAATCTACTTCCATGCACTGCTACTTGTGTTTAACAATTTATAATGTTATATTTGTTTGACTGAAATGTTTCTGTTTTGATTAAATTGCTTTTTATTTCCCTCGAAATATTTGTTTAGATCTTGATTCGTCGAGCCATGACGACATCGATGGTTTCATCATCATAACAACACCAGGACATTTGATATCGCCGCCGACACTTTGGAGTTGCTGTTAACACTATTTATAATGTGAGTAATGTTTGAATTATTGTTGATAATATTCGTATTCGTTGCATAAATATCCCGGTGGGCCGTAGGCCTACTTCACTACGGTGTGCCCCGTGCATGAATTGTATTTACAAACTCTTTTCGATTAGCCTTTTCTAGGGGCTTGACGACCCGTCATCGTCGACGTATTATTCCGCTGTTTGCCTGTTATTATGTGTGTTTATTTTGATTCCCTGCGCGCGTGTATTACTCAGTGAACTATTGCCCCTTTGTTATTTTTGACACTTTCTTGTGAAGAAGACGAGTGGCGTGTGTATTTATACTTTCGTCGTAGCCAGGAATTTAACACTTTCGTGACATATGTTTGCAATGAATTGTCTTCTATCAGACGGTGAGAATGAAGGCTGTCGTCACAGTTCGTTTGCAAACAAGGAAATCGCGAGTAATTGTTGTTGTGTACACAAACAAAAATTCCGTTCGACAATACCAATTAATAATCTGTTTGTCTTTTCGATTGTTTAAAACAAACTGTACGAGCCTAATAAAAATACCAACGACGTTCGCTCGCTTGTTTGGTACTAGCTAGGTGATCATATATCAAAACATCGGGAGAGGTGGAGTGTGTGTGAGAGAGAGAGAGAGTCCAGATAGAGAGAGAGAGATAGTTTCAAAGCCCCCCCCCATCGCAATTTCTGGGCCCTCATCGTCATCTCCGCCGCCAGACCCGCCGACTCCCAACGACCAAACGGTAGCCCAATCGATCGGTAAAAATCAATGGATGTTCTGCTGTGTTGTGTATGACTGAGGAGATTGACTTGTTTGACTTGTTGCTGTGGAATAGAGGAGGAGTGAGTGAAAGTTGGGCGCTAACTCCCTGGAGGCGGACTTTGCCGAGATTTTGCGTAGCAAAATCTCAACCCGGACGCGGCTCGCAGCCCGCCATCCATCAACACCCATGCACTGACTGCCTACCTAAAAATTTATAAGGCGTGTGTTGGGTCAGTGGGAATTAGGGGCCTACTTCCGGCGGCGCTGGAGCCAATTTTTTTCGACCATCGGCTTCTTCGTCTTGCAAAACGGGTGGGAAATAGTGGATTCGTCGTTCTGCCGACTGCAACATGTCTCAAATCGACTCGCTACATTTGCATTTCTTAATGGAGAATTAGTACGGGCCGCAGAACGATGTCGTCAAAGGGCACCGAACGCACGCAAGCCCGCCCACGACAGACAACACAGAGACACCGCGCCGCCACCTCTTGTGTTTCACTAGCATTGTTTGCATTCTCTTCGTTCGCCGTCACGCAGTTGCTCTTTGGTCCTCGTGAGAGAAGCATCGTTCTGACAGTACGTTGTTTATATCGATTGAAAATCTGGTCGACTGCTCCGCGTTTAACGTTGTTGATAACGTTCTTGATAACGTTGTTATTACGATATCCTCGCTGCCGCTATTTAATGATGATCGCGGTTGTTTGCCTTGCATTGCCAGGTTGTTGGCTACGTGTTTCGAAGAACTGCGTCATGGCTTAAATCGTGGCTTTACTGTCGTTGCTGGAGGCGCTCTGACGGGACTTCGACTCGACCGAGGTAAGAGAATCGGTGTTTACTCGTTGACCTGTTTGCCACTGGCCTTGTTTGTATTCGTTTTGTTTTGATGTGATTGGCTTTATCGCCTTGGCGTTGTCGTATTTTACCCGCGCACTTTTCACAATTGTTAATACCCTGTTCGTTTTGATCGTTGCCACGCGCGCTGGGCTGGTGCTAGGCCCTCTGTCTGTTTACATTTCGAACTGCTCCTTTGCCATTGTGGGCTATCGTTTTCGATTGTCGACCGTGATTTAATAAACACTTAACAGCCTGCTTTTACGTTTTCCTTTCGACCACGGGCGTTTCTGTTATTTTAACTTCCGTGTTCGTTTGACACTCTGCATTTAATCGTTCTCAGCTCGACACGGCAGTTTAAATCTTCCATGCACTGCTACTTGTGTTTAACAATTTATAATGTTATATTTGTTTGACTGAATGTTTCTGTTTTGATTAAATTGCTTTTTATTTCCCTCGAAATATTTGTTTAGATCTTGATTCGTCGAGCCATGACGACATCGATGGTTTCATCATCATAACAACACCAGGACATTTGATATCGCCGACACTTTGAAGTTGCTGTTAACACTATTTATAATGTGAGTAATGTTTGAATTATTGTTGATAATATTCGTATTCGTTGCATAAATATCCCGGTGGGCCGTAGGCCTACTTCACTACGGTGTGCCCCGTGCATGAATTGTATTTACAAACTCTTTTCGATTAGCCTTTTCTATGGGCTTGACGACCCGTCATCGTCGACGTATTATTCCGCTGTTTGCCTGTTATTATGTGTGTTTATTTTGATTCCCTGCGCGCGTGTATTACTCAGTGAACGATTGCCCCTTTGTTATTTTGACACTTTCTTGTGAAGAAGACGAGTGGCGTGTGTATTTATACTTTCGTCGTAGCCAGGAATTTAACACTTTCGTGACATATGTTTGCAATGAATTGTCTTCTATCAGACGGTGAGAATAAAGGCTGTCGTCACAGTTCGTTTGCAAACAAGGAAATCGCGAGTAATTGTTGTTGTGTACACAAACAACAATGCCGTTCGACAATAGCTGTTAACAATCTGTTTGTCTTTTCGATTGTTTAAAACAAACTGTACGAGCCTAATAAAAATACCAACGACGTTCGCTCGCTTGTTTGGTACTAGCTAGGTGATCATATATCAAAACATCGGGAGAGGTGTAGTGTGTGTGTGAGAGAGAGAGAGTCCAGATAGAGAGAGAGAGATAGTTTCAAAGCCCCCCCATCGCAATTTCTGGGCTCTCATCGTCATCTCCGCCGCCAGACCCGCCGACTCCCAACGACCAAACGGTAGCCCAATCGATCGGTAAAAATCAATGGATGTTCTGCTGTGTTGTGTATGACTGAGGAGATTGACTTGTTTGACTTGTTGCTGTGGAATAGAGGAGGAGTGAGTGAAAGTTGGGCGCTAACTCCCTAGAGGGGTCATCGCCGAAGGCGAAAATGCCCCGAAGGGGCATTTTCTTCGGGACGGATGGCCCCGGTGGGGCCTTTCGACTACAACCCACGATTACCCCAAGCTGTGCAACACATTTAAGGGAAAAACCACCTTCGCAGAGGTTATTCTACCAAAACCAACGGACTTTTCGCCAATATTTTTTTGCCATCCTCCTGTTCGGCCTTTGAACTATGTCAATAATGCTTGTTTTTTCGTTCCGATCACTGCAAGTATTTTATTTTAATTTTCTTTCCTTCGAAATGTGTTTTCTGGCACGCCGGGTGGCCTATGATCAACCGAAGCTCTTCTTCGACGTGTTGACAAACGATCTCCCGTTGTCTCAGCAAACAATGCATTAAACATTTGTTTACGCCTTGGTGATTTCGTTGACACGCACTGAAGAAGCTAATCGTTTTTATTCACTGCTTGAAGAAAACTGCTGTTCTATTAAATCAAACATGATTTAAACAACAAATATGTTACTGGTCTGCTACCCTATCAAAGGACGTATTGTGAATGAGTAATTCAATAATGTAATTTAAAAGACTTTACCATTTATGTTATTGTTGTGGCCGGCTGTAATTATTTCGCTGCTTGTCTGTACATAAAATGGCTGAGTTCTCTAAAACGATCATTTTGGACCACCTTCACCTTCAAGGTAAGAATCACTACGTTTGTTCAATGATTCTAATCGTTCTGCTTTTGAATATGTTCATAATGCCTTCGTTATCGTTTTGAACTGTAAGGCTGTAAATTGTTTGGCCGATTTCTCTCTGCTTTTGGACGTGTCATTTTAGCCAAACTTTTGTGAATGTTTGCCTTAAACTATTGGCCACGCGCGCACGTGTTTGGTTTGGGCTAGTCGCCTTTTCAATGTTATTTAGGAGCTACTGCCTCTGCGGTTTCTACAGAATGTTCCTGCCATAGCCTTGTGTGTTTCGCTCCAATGATTTAGATGTGATTTTCAATTTTCATCGCCAATATTTTACTTCAATTTTAGACCTAAATGTATGAATGTAATGCACGACCTCTGCATATGAAATTTTCGATAATTATTGACTCGTTCTTTAGAAAGTTCTTGCAAGGGGTTAATAACTTATTATGCCAATTAATACAAATACTACACCTGTTTCTAACTTGCATTTGTTCATTTAATTCTACATGATTCTCATTTACTTTCAATTGTTTGGCTGTCTTTCAAATCAAATTTATTTTCATTTGTTTGCAGGCAATCAACATTCAAGGTTTTGCTTTTGCAACTTGCCAGTGGTCAAGGGCATGATTTATTTGCCGTGATTTACACAAAGTATTGTACTGCTGGCTGCTGAACTATCAAACTACATCCTCTGCGAATTATCTACCTCACCATTGTTACCATTCCTATACAAGGCGTTACTGTTTATTATTGTGGCTGGTTGCCTTGGACTTCAAATTGTATTTAAATTTATATTTGCATATTATTTATCGTAATATGCGAACTAAAGTGTGTCTGATTTAATTATAAGTGACTTATTTTACGGTTTAGTTATCTTACAAGTTTAATTGTATTGCTTGACAGTGAAGTTGTATATTGATTTATTGTTACCATTGGTATGGTTTAATGGCTAAAAGTAACTTTAGTGTACTTCTATTTATTATAACATTGACATTGCATGACAATGACATTCCCCATTCACGTGCGCGCGAGGCTTTATGTAATATGTATCAAATTTTACATGATGCAATGAATAGGCCTACAGCTGCTTTAAATTATGCATGCGCAGCTACATGAATTGCTCACTGCCAAATCCTAAATTTGTAACCTTTAAACGTCATTTTACATGATTTACCACTTTAATGAACTGGGCTTTCCAGTAACTTCGTGCTACTATGCTACTAACTGCTAGTCCCCTGCAGACGTACAACTTTTTACAATTTGCAATACCAATCACAGGCTACCTGTCTGATCATTCACTTCTGTGTGAATTTTTCACTACTTAATTGTAACTTGTGTGTGTTACTTTTCATGATTAATTTTTATTGATTTCGTCCATCTATTTATTTGAGACATATAGAGGAGAACCAGCAGCCCATCGTAATCCCCTTCGTGCCAACTGTTCCTTACCTCCTACTGCCGATTCGCCAACGACCCCCAAAGACACTGCCGCTTTAAATCACCAACCACAAATGTAGCAAACCGATAATAGTAGTAATGCAAATAGTAGAATAATGGGAATTACAAGATGACGCTGACAAACGAGACAACAGAACTTCATGATCGATGCTGCTTAGTCTTCTGGGGAAGGCGAGTTTCCCGGTCTGCCAAAGCGGGTAACTCGGGTAGGCGGGTTAAAACTCAAAGGCGAAAATCGTTTCCGCCTTGAACCTAAGAGACGATAGTTCATGGAGAGTGTGAATTATTTGTTTAACAATAAACAGAATTTTGTAATCAATGGGTGCGAGGAGGTATGAAATTTATACTTCAATTGCTCAAGTGGACAGACATTTCACTCGCTGGCAGAGCCACGCTCATGAAATATTCTCTATATAACATAATCGAGAGATTCTTTATAAAGTTACAAAATGGCTTCTACAAATTCCACTGAAATCCCTTAGTAAAAATATCCAACTTCTTCATATTTTCAATGTGTAAAGGATAATTTATCGTCAGTATATTGCTATTGTTAACACAGAAACAATTCATTAATTGAAGCAATTCAACTGAACACTTATATTTATTCGTTCCGTTTTGCTTCGAAACGTACAACACGCCTAAGCCATTTTGAACTTGAAATGCCTGAAAGTGTTGTTGTATACTAAAATTACATACTCTCTTCATACTGGTAAGAGATCATATGGAGCCAGAGGATGGGCCAGATCAAAGATCCTATATGGGATCTTTAAGTTAATCATTGGCCAAATCAGGATGAAAATGATTGTCCTGTGGGATCAATACAGTCGATGATAAATTGATAATTGAAACAACAAACATTATAGGCCAATGCTCTATCTATATATGTAAAAGAGTGAACTATTATCTCATTTAATATACCTGCGATCGGCATTCCAGCAGCTGGGGAAAACGTAGATATGTGCTTTTGAATAGGTAAAAGATCGAGGAACTCCCGAGCTTCTCTCACATGCGGTATGTAAAATCATAAAAATCTCAACAGTTTGTTTTGACACATGACACTTATTATCATACATTATTTAAATTATGACATGATAATGTGATTGGTTAAAGCTCTACAAAAGTAACCAATCGCAGATCTCATTGTTACACATAATTAAGCATGTTAAACATGTGGTGTGACTATTTATAGCCATTATGGATACCAACGCATGCGTATCATGAGCGAACAGTAACTTACAAACATGTTTGAATATAGTTAATGAAAATAAATTAAAAATTCGGAATAACCTGGATTTGAACCAGCATGACCTGCGCACTAGTCAGAAGCATTCCGAATGAGCTACGCCAACGGACGAGAGCGGATGAAACAGAAATGAAATTATCCTCGATCGGGTGATTATCACGTGATCAGACCCTAAACCTAACTCTAGCCTAGCCTCATTCCATCGCGGCCCTCATTTTCCGCGCGGCGCTCTAGTGAGGGCCTAATAAAATTTAAGGTTAAAAAGTGTGCCAGAAACCAAACATATGGTGTGCCCAATCACAGCGCACCTTGGTGTCATGTGAGTTACAGAAAGGTGTTGGTTGGTCGGATTAAAGAAGAACAATACAACTAGGTGTGAACAGAAATTGAAATTTGCTGAATTCAGCTATTTAAAACAAACTATTTTAAACAAACTGTCGAAGAAAACTAAAAACATCAAGTTTACGGTATTATTTTGGATCAAATTGGAGCAACAGAATTAGAAATAATAGATTACATTATCTCGAAGGACTGTATGAACATTATGAAGGCCTTTTATTGGCGTAGAATACAAAATAAAAGGAGAAAACATCATGTTTTGACGGAGTGATCGCCATCGTTGGAAAATTGTAAGCACTTCCGTCATTTTGAATCATGATTTAAATAATCAAAATCAAAGAAATATTCAAAATTAAAGATCAATTCTCCAACATACAGCATTACTCTGATTCAAAATTCCATTTCTCCGTAAATATATAATTAGAAATTGACAATATGACAGAATAAACGATCGAAATATAAACTTTGAAAATGATTCAAGCAAGCTTGTTTACATTTTTAGTGTTTTATGCACCAACCAGCGCTCGATAAAACTTCACGTGATGCAAAGGTGCGCTGTGATTGGGCACACCACATTTTTGGTTTCTGGCACACTTTTTAACCTTAAATCTTATTAGGCCCTCACTGGACGCCGCACGGAAATGAGGGCCGTGATTGAGTGAGGCTAACTCTAACCCTGGGAGGAGTGAAACACCTGATCGAGTGAATGACGTAATTGACTGTCTGCGCGTGCGCAGTTGAATCCATAATCGCTTGGGCTGCCGGTCTAATAGACACTTCGTTAAACATGCTACATCTTTAAATGCTGCCATAAATGGAGAAAACCTGATCTTTTAGTGATTCTCATCAATAATTTTGTTCAACGACAACAGCAACTACAACATAAAGTTGAGGCATAGTCCGGCTTTTATTCAAATAGTAATAAAGCTTCCAGTTACATACATACTGGGTGTACTATATATGCATAGTATAAACATTAAATACATGTGGCTTATTTTTTAAATTTGCAAGAAGATAATTATTTTGCTTTATGTAAATGATTATTGAACGCAGCTAAGGTTTTGGTTCTACAAAGTCTTACAATGAATAAAACCATTGGATGGTACGAGGTTTTGAAATTTCTTTGAGCGTTTTGTATTTTTATCGCTATCTAAATTAGGACATCTTCTCTTGATTTCATGATTTAAAACGATTTCGGTAGCAAAAAATCTTTGAATATATGCTCTAGCACTATCAAATAATTGATATATACAAGTTAAAACGAAATCATATAGCATATATCCTGGCGATGAGATATTTTGCTGATGCTTTTAATAGCGTTGGTCATTGACTTCTCTAATAATTATTCAAACTCAGTTTTGCCTTGTGCTGCTACCATTTTGGATCTCCTTAGCGTAACATTGTTTTGTCTATGATTTACACATGTAAACATTCACGTGACTCTAAGGGCGTAGAGCACTCCTTTATGCATTGGAATGGTTAGAAGCTGGGAAGTGATTGTAAGAAGTGAACTGACGTATCGTGGACTGTATTTCTAGGTCAAGTGACAAGTAACACAACTACAACGTCAAGTTCGCCAACACACAATCTCTGCACCATCGTAATATTGTTACATACATAACATTGAAAAACAACAATACTGCAGTCAAGATTAAAAGTGCAAATATCATTGTGTTCGAGGCAGTTCAATAGCTTATCGATTTACTATATTCATTGGAAATCAAGTAAATTTCTAAAAATATAAAACTTAACTAGAGTATTCATTAGGAAATTTATGAGAATGTCCAGCTTTGGTTCGAATTAATATTTGCACAAACAAAAATGGCAACTATTAATATGAAAATATATTATTCATTTGTTTTCTTCTTTTTAACTTTAATAAATCAGCTTTCCAAATTCAGACTTCCCAATCCAAGGTCATCTAAAATAATACATAAAAAAGCACAAAATAATGTAAAAGGCAATTTTGCGTCAAAAGTTGTTCTTTGAAAAATGTTGCTTATAATTGTTTGCTCTATATTTTCATTTTCTATTTTCAGTAATGCCGTCAATGATTCTGATAAACTCGGTATAGGCTTGAGGATGTCGTGCCTGATCTCGAAATGTTATTTCTTGTTTGAATCTTTACACAGATTATAGCTATAAAATTTGTAGCCTGATCGTAATAATCTTGTTTAAGCAAAAGATAAATTACAAAGAGAAAATGATAAGCCCAGGCCAAATGAACCCAGCATTTTAACAGCATCCAGAGTCGGAAAGAAATTTTTAAAAGGGGAAATCATCTTCGGCGCCATTCGATTTAGATTTATTCAAATTATTATCGTTCAATGATATCTCTCTTTTTGATTGTCATTCTTTGCACTACTCGTGGGCAATTTCAAATACAACCCCAAAACATTTTAATAATCAGTTAAGCCACCCGTGCATTAACCCTTTTCTAATAGGGTATATGCAAATTCAAATCATTAATTTACTGATTTGATTCACTTTCTCAACAACCGTCAACTCTGGATCAACAAAGGCGCCGAAACAATTTCGTCCAATCACGATTATGCTTGTGATAACGTGATTCTCTGCAACAAAGCCTGGGTGATCACAAAATATTTGTAGCGCCATTTTAAGGATAGGATCATGAAAGGAGGCAATCAAAGAAGCGGTTTTGGAATTTTATTGAACTCAACTGTATAATTTAACTTAAACAAATATTAAAATAAAGAACGATTCAAAATATCAACATATAAAAGGAGGAGGATTTTTAATTATTATAGTTTACAATTACGGAGCCGATTGTTCAGTTACTAATTAACGATTTTACAGACGAAGGACCAGCCATTTGTTGCAAGAGTAAATGGACATTTTGAATAGTTTCATCGTTGTGTGATGATTGATCAGTGGATGCATTGCCAATTGCATCAGATAATGCAGTTTTACATTGCCTCAGCTGGCTTCCTGATGGCCGACAATTGTAATGCGACAAAGATCGTTCATTTTTGGGACCTGAGATGGACCTGATACGGCGGTTGGTAATGCCGGCAATCGACAGCAATGTTATTAATGTTTTTCTCTGAGACAATGATTGGTGTATTCCTAAGAAAGCTGCGCATCCTTACTTATCAACTTCATCATATCACCTAGTTTGTTTACTCCCATTGGACGATTTTCGAACCAAGTGTTGTGACTTGGTTTCCAATTTCTTTTTGGGTACTGGAAGAGCGCTGAACAGTTAGGATTCAAATTTTGAAGGTAAAATTGCAGTGCCGTATACACATCAGTTTACTGTTAGTTTTATATAGGCGTCCCATGTTTATGTAATCAGATTTATCTGCTATTCCTCCTTGGCGATTTTTTTTAACTTCGCTTTGGCCCATACAGGCATAATGCAAACTATTTTCGTCCACTTTAAAGTCAGTTTCGTTTATTGCAACTTTCTGCTTGACCTTTTCTTTCCCGTGCTTTTTGAGTCTTTTACTTTCGCATTCAAAATTGCATTCGACCTTTTGAATGCTGCATCGCTAAAAGTGATATTTCTGTTTACAGGTGGCTGGTTTAGATATTTAGATATCGCTCCAGACCAAAACGAATCCCAACAAGAGTTGACTTTGGTAATCTTCTCCTTTCTTGGTGCGGACTTCTGTATAGAATTTACGAAGATTGTTGTCCAGAACCTCTACACTCATCTCTTCGAGACTTTCAGTCACTTCGCGTGTTAAGATCCATTCTATTGTAACATAATACAGTAGTTTAGTTTGAATGATATTGTAATAATTTGTATAAGCTTTGGCATATTTAAGCGAGATGAATAATATCTACGTTTGAATATTTTGACTGCGTGTGCAGTTTTGTAATTGGTCGACTTCGCGCTCGAGCTCAGAAGGAGCTTGTCAAGTTCTTCGTCTGTCTTTTTTGTAAACCTTGACATATGATGTCTATTATTATGTGTAGTTGTTTCTAATTCAGAACGTTAGGTTACGACGACGACATTTTGTTTGTATTTATTGTGCCTCATTTAAATAATGGTTCAAAATTCCCGCTACTTCAAAGCAGAAGCCTGCACGCTCAACAACCAATCAAATTGCCAGGAAACCTTGAGTCATTATAGAATCTCTGTTGAATCGCAAGTAGTTTCTTTGTCACTAATGACGAAGGTTATGAATGCCGTAGTTGTGTCTTCCATCGCAGAGATATGGGAATCACTTGAAAATTTCGAATAAACAGAAAAAACTGCTATATAGAAAAAGTCAAATTTTATTATTTGTATTTTTCGACTCAATTAAATGATAAATCAAATTTTCATGCCAACCCTTTCGACCAAAACTGTTATCATTACGTGACTACTAAAAACATTACGTAATCATTGACCAGTAGTCTTGTAGTAGAGACGTTGTTTTCATTATTTGAAATTCAATGTTGTGAAAATGCTGGCTTGGGTGGCCAAATGAAGACAGCATCTTCAAAACATCAAAGAGAACAATAGAGTGTTGGCAAATTTTTGATCATCTTCAAAGTGCCAGCAAAAAAATCCCACATCGAAATTTGTTGAAATGTGTTGGCCGGGGTGGCCAATTAAGCCCAAATTTTGACAGCTTTGTCACAACATCGATCGCGCTGTTGGATTGGGGTGGCCAAATGAGGCCAGCATTTTGCTAGCATTTGATAAAAAACTACCAAAATGTTGGCTTCACTTGGTCCGGGCTTTATGGTTCTACTGTAGTCTTGTATACTCACTGATTTCTCCCCTCTGTGAACGATTTCCATCACTTCCAGTTTCTTGTTCTATGCTTGTAGAAATACAAAATGGATGGTGAAAAATTGAAAAAAGAGGAATAATATTTTTGACATAATACCTATATAGGTGTTACGTAATGAATGTTATATATAATTTGCATTCTCGTACTTAGAACAGAATACAATTGAAAATAGCAGGGATCATAAATTGTTGATCAACAAGTTCAATCAAACAATACAAATTCAAGGGGTCTGGTGCCAGAATTAGCTATGTAAAATATTTTGTTAGTAATTGTACTCAAATCTGTCATATGGAGGTCGAGATTTAGACGTCCGACATATACTGCAATTTTCGATGCTGGCAGCGGGTGGATAAACTCCACTCACATATCATTAATAAAATTTCCACGTTTTGGCTTAGCTAAATATCTGGTATAGATAATTCCTAGTTGAGTAGTAAAAGGTTAGGCTTATTTAAGCGAGATGAATAATATCTACCTTTGAATATTTTGACTGGGTGTGCAGTTTTGTAATTGGTCGACTTAGCGCTCGAGCTCAGAAGGAGCTTGTCAAGTTTTTCGTCTGTCTTTTTTGTAAACCTTGACATATGATGTCTATTATCATGTGTAGTTGTTTCTAAATCAGAACGTTAGGTTACGACGACGACATTTTGTTTGTATTTATTGTGCCTCATTTAAACAATGGTTCAAAATTCCCGCTACTTCACAGCAGAAGCCTGCACGCTCAACAACCAATCAAATTGCCAGGAAACCTTGAGTCATTTTAGAATCTCTGTTGAATCGCAAGTAGTTTCTTTGTCACTAATGACGAAGGTTATGAATGCCGTAGTTGTGTCTTCCATCGCAGAGATATGGGAATCACTTGAAAATTTCGAATAAACAGAAACAACTACTATATAGAAAAAGTCAAATTTTATTATTTGTATTTTTCGACTCTATTAAATGATAAATCAAATTTTCATGCTAACCCTTTCGACCAAAACTGTTATCATTACGTGGCTACTAAAAACATTACGTAATCATTGACCAGTAGTCCAGTAGTAGAG
The DNA here is from genome assembly GCA_916610825.1 of Haliclystus octoradiatus. Taxonomy (NCBI): domain Eukaryota; kingdom Metazoa; phylum Cnidaria; class Staurozoa; order Stauromedusae; family Haliclystidae; genus Haliclystus; species Haliclystus octoradiatus. The sequence goes on along the minus strand of OU744447.1, from coordinate 31,610,420 downwards.
ACGTTGTTTTCATTATTTGAAATTCAAATGTTGTGAAAATGCTGGCTTGGGTGGCCAAATGAAGACAGCATCTTCAAAACATCAAAGAGAACAATAGAGTGTTAGCAAATTTTTGACCATCTTCAAAGTGCCAGCAAAAGAATCCAACACCGAAATTTGTTGAAATTTGTTGGCCTGGGTGGCCAAATGAAGCCCAAGTTTTGCCAGCTTTGTCACAACATCGATCGCGCTGTTTGTCTGGGGTGGCCAAATGAGGCCAGCATTTTGCTAGCATTTGTTAAAAAACTACCAAAATGTTGGCTTCACTTGGTCGGGGCTTTATGGTTCTACTGTAGACCTTGTATACTCACTGATTTCTATTCTATGTGGACGATTTTCATCATTTCCAGTTTCTTGTTCTATGCTTGTAGAAATACAAAATTGATGGTGAAGAATTGAAACAAGAGGAAATTTTTGACATAATACCTATATAGGTGATAGGTAGTGAATGTTATATATAATTTGCATTCTCGTACGTAGAACAGAATACAATTGAAAATAGCAGGGATCATAAATTGTTGATCAACAAGTTCAATCAAACAATATAAATTCAAGGGGTCTGGTGCCAGAATTAGCTTTGTCAAATATTTTGTTAGTAATTGTACTCAAATCTGTCATATGGACTTGGTCGAGATTTAGACGTCCGACATATCCTGCAATTGTCGATGCTGGCAGCGGGTGGATAAACTCCACTCACATATCATTAATAAAATTTCCACGTTTTGGCTTAGCTAAATATCTTGTATAGATAATTCCTAGTTGAGTAGTAAAAGGGTTAAAACTTCCGTCTGCTATAACTCAGAAACATTTCCGGACAGCTTATAAGCTCTATGAAAGAGTGGAACAATGGAACTGCGGTATATACAATGCATGTGTCGTTTAATTTGTTTCTCAATAAAGCATTGCTTTTCCACTGCCCAGTCTCAATCGTTGTAATAAAATATCAGTAGTGACATATTTTTCAGTTATCAATTGAGTTAGAAAGTCAATAAAATCAAAAAATAAATTCTATTCTTTTTCTAATATTACATTTCTCTGCCTCCCCTTGTTTTCCTATGAGTTGCATTCGAATTTTGAAAAAAATCATTAAGCCTAGCATAATTATTCAAAAATATTGGTTGTTATGCTTACGTCAGCATATTAATCAAATCTTTTAAATCCATCTTGGATTTTTTGATGTTGAATATTTTTGGATGATATAATGTAGAATTGTTTGGTATAATATTATAAGTCAATCGGGAAAGTAAAAAATATTAAAAAGGTTACACCGGAACTAGTGCCAGGTCTTATCATCTAAATATTAGGGGTCATCTCAAAGGTTTGTTGTGAAATTGCTTTGCATAAATCTTGAAATATTTTGCAGATTATTGTACCTTGACATATTTGGTTGGATTCTACCATGCGCTTTTTTGATTGCAGACGAAACAAAATAGTTATTCAGTCAGATGTAGAAATTTTCCAAAATAGCTAGAGCGTGACTGCAGCTGTTTGAAATTTCAAAACACCACCATTTTTCTGTTTCTTCTTCAATCATAAAAGCACACCGTACAATCCATGTAAAGATGTCAAGGTACAATAATCAGCCAAAAACATTTTTAGATCTGTGGAACTCATTATAACGGTTATAAATTTTGATAGGTTTTGATAGATATAGTTAGTACTCTTACAGTCTGACAACTCATGTCATGTGTAAAATCCCGGGTAGAATCAATCATAAAGTTTACTTCCATCTTAATACAGTGGGAATGTGCCATTCTTTGGTATCATTTCCAGCAAAACTTGTTCTTAAAACTCTAAAAACGGCACACCTCTTAAGTACCCTCATCCTCAGTCTTGGAAAACTATATGACATAAAAACAATGTTTTGCCTATATTAAACATGCCTCTATTCGTATTTTTATTTTTCAATTCAAGAAATAAATGAAAATGAAAAACAATACTAACCGGCTAAAACAATATCTCTGTCATTAATATCAACAACTATATCATTTCTACTAATTTTCTTCAATGCCTCTATTAACTTTTTTTTGTTTGCCGTTGGATTTTGGATCCAGCGTGCCATCAATGCATCTGCCTTATCATTAAGGGTTTCATTGTCATGATTTATATTTACAACATTAATAGGTGAAATTTCCAGTGCTCTTGCAAGCTTTTTCCAGTCTTGACCAATGTGATCTATAACCAGCTGTTCTCCAACTGTAAAGCATCGACCTGTGAATTGAAATAAAAATGGGATTATATCCTTGATATCAATGATAGACTTTTGCAAGCAATCATTATACTACGAATCTTAAGAAATTCGTAGAATCAAGTTTGACTTATATACATGGTTTATAAAATCATAGGTAAATTTATTAGATCTTCGTATAGATTCTCTTTTCCATTTCTACCCTTAAATTATATCATATATATAAGGGCATCCACCAAAACTAAAACAACAGCATATCAATAGGAAATTACTAAGCCATTTAGTTTTTGTTATAGTAGAGTAATTACTCAGTGGAATTCGCTTGATGAAAGTGTTGCTCTATTAATGCTTTTAAACAGCATCCAGACACTGTAAATTTTAATTTGTATATCCTAAATAGGCTAAATATGTGTATTCATCATGTAAGGCATGGATTAGCACCGCGACAAAAGAGTTACCTTCCACGACAAAATTGCTATTCTCAGCAGCTAGTTGATTCATTTCCTAAGAAAATTGATTCTCATTGTCAGTGAACTAATGGGCTTTCCATTCGCAACTAATCGATTTATCAGCAAACAAATAACTAATGTTTTCGGAACTCGTGGGACAGTCACAAATCGTTGAAGGTCAATCAGAAAACGAGACTATACAGAATTATACAAATGTTTGCGTCTGATTGACGAAATGGTGAGGGTCTGTGTAGGACAGTCACAGTATTTTTCTAATTTATAAGATTCTGCAGATATTTGTTATTTATTCAGTCAAAAGAGTCCTTTCATTGTCTTTAGTCTTTATAGGAAACACAAATCAATCAAAGGTCACTTTTAAGTTGAAGTCTTTTCATAAGAATATATATTTTATATAAGAACTTTTTCATAGTTTATAAGAATATCGAGCCTCAAATTTGAGCAAAATCAAGGGAAATTAATGGAGTATATGTAAATAATAATGATAATAATAATAATAATAGATTTTTATAGCGCCATTTCTTAGTACTGCACAATCCAATGGCGCTCCACAAAAAGATGTCTATTTTTATTTATATTCATTTATGTTTATTTATTTTATGTACAAATCAATTAAAAAAATTAAAAAATTAGAATTTAAATTAAAATAAAAGACATGTTGTCGAAGGGTATAGACTTTATAATTAATAAGCTCATAGAAGAGGACTGTTTTTATGCTGTTTCTGAATTCAAAAAATGATTGGCAGATCCAAATTTCCAGGGCTAAGTTGTTCCATAACTCAGGTGCCACGTTAGAGAACGCTCTATTGCCATACGATTTTAGATTAAATTTGGCTGAACAAGAAGCTTCTTATCTGCTGATCGTAATGTTCGAGTTGGTGAGTAAGGATGCAAAAGCTCTTGAGTATAAATAGGTTTGCAATGCCGTGTAATGCTTTTTATGACAATATGAATACTTTGAACTTTATTATTTGGGAGATTGGAAGCCAATGGAGATTTATTAGACCTGGTGTTATATGTTCGTATTTCCTAGTTCTTGTTAGCAAGTGTGCAGCAGAATTCTGTATCTACTGTACTTTGTGTAGTTGATATTTTGTAATCCCTGAGAGGAGAATATTGCAGTTATCAATTGTAGATATGATGAAGGCAGGAATTAATGTTCACAGTGCTTAGGAAATATATTTTCTAATCTTTGAAATGTTTCGCAGATGAAAAAATGAGGATTTAGAATTGTTCTTTATTTGTTTCTCCATTGACAATACGTCATTGAACCATACACCGATGTTTTTTGCATTTCACGAAGTAGAGATGATGCTTTGTCCGGTATTAATACGTTCCAATGATGGAGATGGTCTATGACGTGCATGGGTGACAAGTAATTCACTTTTATTGCCATTGAGCATAAGTTTGTTACCTATCACCCAAGCATTGATGTCATTCATACAAGATTCAATGCGATATTTTGAGTTGCTGATGTCACTATTTGATTTTGGGTTGAATGAAAAATAAATCTGAGTATCATCAGCATAGAAATGAAATATATGTTCTTATAAAGAAAAAGTGAAGTGAGATGTCTATAATGGAACCAGTGGAGCCTCACACACACACTCATATAAACAATCGCAGTGTAGACAAGCACGTGACTCTAAGCGCGTCACAGATTATAACGACCAGATACGGCACTGAACGTTCGAAAATTGTGATTGGTCAAATAACGGCTATTATCTTTGTTGCCTATTTTTGACGCATTTCATCGTTGTCCATTACGATTTTAGGGATTTATCGACAAAATGATACTTGAAATAATTCACTTTTGAAGATGAATTCAGCCTTTCTCAAACTACTCAATGCAAGTGGATGGATGATACGCTATATGTAAAATTCAAAATCATAATTTTGAAATTAGCAAATTTATTTTAAATGCCATAAATTCAAAAACCTAAAAAGTCTACGGTTGAAATGAAGAAAGGACGACAATATTTATAGTTTATCACATAAATTTCATTGCAAACTGTAAAATAACAAGCAATGATGCTTTGTGATATGGAATAACGCAATCGCAGTCAAAGAATAGGCTATTTGGAGTAGATTTTTATTGAAATTACTGCTTACGTTTTTGCCACTATTTTCGATCGAATATGATCACACGCAGTCCAAAACCACGGCATTTCAAACTCGTAAAATTCGTGTAAAGAGCCACATGCATTCGATAAATGAATGAAATCATATCATGAGATATTATTTGCAATGTAACTGTAAATTTTATTTACCAAAAACTGCTTGTATTCATAATTTATATTCAATTTTTCTTTTCAGTAAAATCAATGATTTTGTTCAACTTTCATAAGTTAATAAAATATTGTCTTCCAGTACACAGTATACCATTATCAAGCGACCATCTCAAAATAGATGATATACTTTCCTGTTATTTTCCTTTAGCATGAAAATTGGGCGCAAAAGAAAAGTGTAAATTTGCCTATGAAATAAGTGCACATTTATCGTGTTTTTCCATTGCGATTTTAGCGCGTAACTGCAACCAGGTCATCGAGGGGCAACAAACATAATGGCCGCCGAGAACAATTGAATTCGAAACAACAATGAATTCGACTTTCAATGCCGTATCTGGTCGTTATAATCTGTGAAGCGCGTAGAGCCCACCGGTCATTTTTGCAATATTCTGTAGATTCATAATGCTGCTAGCCGTACAGATGTAATAATTTTGTTTTGTTAGATGCTTATATTTTTGTTATAATGTTATTTATTTTTAAGATTTTTATTAAATCATTTTATTATCAAAAATAACTGTTTAATGCATAGGCCTAACATATTTTCTGGGATTGTGGATAAGACAGGAAGGACAGATATTGATATTTAGTCGAAACCGACTAAGGTACTATTCGATGATCTGCATTCTGATAGGTTGCTCAATCGTTCACTATTTTCTCATAGTGAATGCTGGCAAGTTCCCTCGCAAAATTCTAAAGTAAACAAGCGATTCGCAAATGTTTTTGAATCAATTTTATACGAGAGTCTTATAAATTCCGTGCCCGAGAAAACAAAGCAAGCAACAAAATATGAGATGAAGTTGTTTAATGGTAGGTTATGCATACCATTTTAATCTTATTTAACGATCTTCTCGCAATTTTTTCGTCGCTACTTTATTGCAGATATAAATTAGTTCACTAGTCAGCAAAAGTTTATAAACAACAAACGTTTATATTACAAACTGCAAATATTTATGTATTTTTAGATACTCAATAGTTACCTTGCTCAAGTTTGCTATTTTGTGGGGCTGTAAATTTGTAGCCAGTATTGATATCCAACTTTTTTGTTTTAAAAATTAAATCCGAATCAAGTCAAATTAAAATTCATCCTCCAAATCACGACGCTGCAGTCGTCATGGATTCCTTTGATTACGGGTGTACTTAAAATTAATTATGCAAGAAAAGGATAAATAGTTGAAATTTATTTCTTTTGATTTATTTGGCTTGTACCACTAGTTGGTTTCTACTAAAACAATTAGACAACTCGCCCTTGTTGGCTACGGTCCTGAATAGTCACCTCGGAGGACCTCGGTGACTTTTCGACGGTAGCCAACTCGGGCTCGTTGTCTAATTGTTAAATAGATACTGATAAATCAATTGCGGTGTGTAACGTGCGTGCGTGCGTTCTGCGTGCTTTTTCAGGAAATACGTCATAATTTATCACCTTTTTTACTAAGACCTCCGCGTACGACTTTTAGCATCTTGATGTTATGAAGAAGTTCTGGCTTGGCTTAGCTTAGTTAGTCGCTGTCATGTCTCATGTCGTAATTGACACAGACTTATTCCAGACTTAATTATTTTATTAAGAGCAAAGTCGCAGCAAAGGATTTTCCATGAATTGTTAAACATGATTTGGTAGGAAATCCGTCACAAGAAAACGCAATTATTTGAAGGCGTGAGAAGATTCTAAAATGTTTATCTAGCAAGTCAGGAGAATATTCTTAATGTCTGTATCAATGTGATACAGGGGTGGCACCAGAGGGGGGCAGGGGACTACAGCCCTCCTGTCGGGGATGCCAGTCCCCTCGTCGGGGAAATCCTGGTGCCACCCCTGATGTGATACATATATTCAATATTGCCTTTAAAGGAGCAAAAATGACCGGCAGGCGCTACGCACTTAGGATCACGTGCATGTTTATTGTTTATAGCACAATGTTTATTGTTGACATGAATTTATTACAAATTAGGCTTGCGTAGAACAATAGTTTCAAAGTGAGACGGTTGAATTACGCTAAGCATAAATTCAAATTGATCTCGCAGCGGTCGCCGGTCAATTTTGCCCCTTTCAATTAATAAAAATTAGTTTCAAGTTCAACTTAAAATTTGGTATATTATGTTATATTAAAGGGACAAAATTGACCGGCGACCGCTGCGAGCACAAGTTGAATTTATGCTTAGCGTAATTCAACCGTCTCGCTTTGAAACAATTGTTATACGCAGGCCTAACTTGTAATAAAATTCATGTCAACAATGAACATTGTGTTATAACAATAAGCGTGCACGTGATCCTAAGTGCGTAGCGTCTGCCGGTCATTTTTGCTCCTTTAAACGGTAATATCATAAAAACGTTATAGCTGTAAATATTTATTAAAATAATTAATTTAGCAGTTGAATAATGTTCAATAAATCAGATTATAAATAAATAAATCAAGTCTGGAGCATAGTCCCCGCGTGAAATACGACATGACTGCGACTGTCAAATTTAGCCAAACCAGAATGTCTTCATAACATCGAGATGCTGAAAATCGTAAGCGAAAGTCCTAGTCAAAAAGGTGATAAATTATGACGTATTTCCTGAAAAAGCACGCAGCACGCACTCACGCAAGTTACAGACACCGCATCAACTGTATTTATATATTGGACCCATTAATAGTCATTTTGGTAATTTTGTGTTGTGTAATGTAATTTGTAATCATCATCAACTGTTATGTCTTTTATATGTGTGTGAACTTGTATTCTATTTGTAATTAACGTAGTCACCCAATGTGAATCCTGTAATAAATCTGTGTTTAAATGTGAATAATAAATTAGTTCCAGTTTGACTATCGTTGTGTTCGCTGGGACTCAATGTCGTTATTACACGACATTTTGAAGGCATACATTTAAAAGGAAGTGATTGGTTGTAGAAGAGAAAAACTGTTTTTTATCGTGTCTCAATGTTGGCAAATCATAAAAAATTTTCACGTGAAATTAGATTGCCACATTATCAGCATATTTGACTGTTTGAAAATTTGACAGTCGGTCCTCCTTATTTTTAAGGAAGAAAAGATCTACATACAGAGGCGAAATATTGTTTTACAAAATATATTACGTTAGAGTTCACAGAGGAGTTTATCATGCTACTGTAATGTCTTATGCTATCATCAGTACCGTTCATAGAATGGGGGTATTGGGGGGGCGTGAAACCCCCCTGACGCCTTGCTCAGGGCCATCTCGAGAAATTTTCATTTAGTTGGGTGTTGAGCAATAATTTTTCCAACATCATTGGAATCCGATCCGGATATGTAACAGTGAATTGGAACCAAGTTGACTTGTGCGGTATCCGGATTTGAATCCTCCACACTAAGGTTTGCCATGCGTGTTTAAGTTGTACATTGACCTAAAGCCATCATGCCAGGCCATGTTTTCAAGAGATCCTATCAGGCCCAACATTTCTCTTGTCTGTCCGTATCAAACACCAAAGTTAAAGAAAATGGTCTCTATATAGTATAATAGTAAAGTTCATGATTTGTGTGGGCATGAACAAGAATTAAAAGAAGTCTCTAATTTCTACTCTTACAAAGCGAAAATCACAATATTCCTTTGCCAGTCCTTCCCTTTTTTGCCGACTGGAGACATTTCAAGGAGGATTTTCCGAATGGCCAAGTCACCAGGGGGGTGTCATGTCCCCTATTCCCCCATACTATGGACGGCCCTGGCCTTGCTCAGTCGGAAATGTCTTCAGTCGGCAAATCAATAAATGTACCGTATTGCAAAACTTTAGCTTGTGGATTCAACTCCGGATACCACATTATAACTTCCAACTTATATTTACATATCCGGCTCGGACTCCGTTAAAGGGCGGCAAATAACTTATTTCTCCACAACCCCCTAAAAGAGAGTTTCTTTGGATTGCCCTGTTTGCTATTTCTATAAAATAATGATTAAGTTCATAATCTATAATTATAGATTGGGTTACTACAATTTTATATTTTTATCAATTTCACCCAGTGTAGTTTGCTACAGAAATTGATGTTAGCTCATATATAAATATCATATTTGACAACTTCATTGTCATCATCTATATATTCGCATTGTTTTGCTTGTGTTTTCCGAGAAATGTCTTAACATTAAAAGTGATGAAATAAAATTCACGGCTATCAAATATGCTACAAATAATATGACGTAAATCAAAAAGCTACGATATCCAATTTCAAAACACTCCATACAAAGGCTGCCTGTCTTATTTGACCCGTGACATTATTTGGCTCGTGCATTCTGAAACTCGACTGTTGATACTTTTTTGGGCCTGTCAAGACGTGCCGAAAAGGTCATTTAATTTACATTTGTATATAGATTCTATATGGGAGTATCAATTATATAGCAGTAGTAGAGTAAATTGAAGTTTACATTCTAGTATTACAATATACAATGTTACAAAAAATATTACAATGTGTGCACTGTGAATGATTGCTAGTGTGTTCATCATAAATTAAATATATATAATTTCTGCAAATCTCAACTTTTATTTTACTGTATCCGTTAACATCCTGGTGTTATCTTAATTCTTTCTATCATGCTCTAATTAATTAGCTTACATATAATTGAAAATATTTTATACTTTTAAAACTTTTTTGATTTTGTATTTTTGCTACCTCTTTTTATTTTATTTTATTTTATTTTTTGTATTGTTTTGTATAATTCCTTAATCATTGTTACCCAATCGATTCAATTTATAACCAGTTTTAACTTTTAACTAATAATTCTTATTGAAAAATGTTATGTAATAAATTGCCTTAACCACGTACTCCAAACAAACAAGCTCTCGTGCTTCAGGAGTCACGCCAAACATATTATATTCATCATTGTAATTAGCTAGCCTAATATTATGTACAGTAACTGTCATATTTGGCTCAATGCCATCTATTGTAATTTTGTATCTACCTTTATTATGTTTGAAATATATGATCTATCTATATATCTAGTATTCACAACATTGATTGCGCATTGACAATCAAAACCTATCTGCCATGAAATCTGTTGACATTGATCTGCAATGTCGCGGTTGAGATCAACAAAGAGCGTTTAAAATCATTGCTCTCAGTCAAAAAAGCCATTCACCTAGAAATAGAGGAGTGGTACGGGTGCCTTCGGTAGGGCGAGACCGTCTACATTACTATTATTATTCACAACAAAACTGAAGCATGAAATAATAACGTGAACTATAAATAAATAAATAAATAAATAAATATAATAAATATTATATAATAAAAGGAGTCAACGACTAGTTTATTTGTCAGATGATTGCGTAAGCATAAGACTGTCAGTAACAATTATGAATGTGTAGTCTATGACTTCTTTTATTATATTTAGCTCTGTCAAATGACATCGAGCACTATTTTTTTGCAACAAATATTACATATATCATTCGCAGAAGGCCAGAATAATGTAACGCTAGAAGTTGTCAACAGAAAAGGAAAAATTATAACTAATAATTCAGAATCAAAATATTAGTAGAACACTGGTAAAATTATAAACTGATAAACTATATTCAGTACGTCCAGCATGGTCCAACACGTGCATGCTGTATAAACACGGTATAAATGAGTAAAACTGAGTTTGCAATACGAAATTAGTTGGCCATACCAAAAAACAAAATGGCTTTCAGCTAGAATTATTTGGTGCAAGTTTTTCATGTTTTCATTGTGTAAATGTTAATTTATCTTTATAGCTCTGTTAACTGTAACTTTTAATGATCAAATCAAATCATACATTATTTGAAGCAATTCAAGTATTTTTTCGTTTCGTTTCGTTCTACTTTCACAAAGTGCTTCAGTCGACTCGACGAAACACGAGCATAGTCAACATGTATATAAACCTATCTATAAAAGAGTAAACTATTCTAAAATATATATTTGTAGTGAATTATTACCTGCGATTGGCATTTTAGCCGTTGGAGGAGGCGTATATCTTTAGCTTGACGTGAACACGTATAGGTATATGCACGCGAATATAAAACATTTATAGCACTACTTCAGTGAATTGTGATCGGTGCAATCCTTGCTTGATAGTCGACTCGTATAAATATATGGCAACACCCGGACTGAAAATCATATCATACATTGCATAAATTATTATGTGATGAATTCATTGGTTGAGGCTCTAAAAGTAACCAATCAGAGCAAGTGGTTACACATACATGCTCATATTATTTACATACGATGTGTTATATAATTTATGTTATAAACGATGATGCAAAATACTGGCATAAATTAAGTCAATTTGATCTTTTCTGTGACCCGTCAATCATTTTCGCAAACCTGCACCTTGTACACAGTGATGTATGGAGGCGGAAGGGTTCGTTGTACACAGACTTGTAGGCTTTATTTGTCCATTTTGTGAATTTTGGCAAGCGGCCGGGCAGTGGCTAAGCAAGCAACATATTCAAGAAGTTCAAAAAAACGCGGCTCAAGTCCTTCTATACAAATGTTAAAAGCACTGGTAACTTTTCAAATAATTATTTCCATTTTATTACGATGTTCCTTTTCTTCTGCGAGTTGATCGAAAGTCTACTTTTGGATTGTTAAGATGGCTGACCAATGGTTGTCAGCATAAACAATGGGACTATATTTACAATCATTGTTCGGTTTACATAATTGAAAAGTTGGTACTGATGAGAACTGTAGAATAATGTTGAAGAAATAATAATAACAACGTAGGTTGAATTGATTTGTATGGTATATTTCTTCTTATGAATAATAATATTAATTCCAAGTTGACATGTTGATAGTAGACTGTACATTCAGTTCTCATAGTTTTCATTTACTGTATTTATAGTGTTTAGATAAATGCTAGAAGCTGCTAGATCATGCATGGTCATTGTGAGTCATGCGGGGAGTCATGTAGGTTCTCCTATGTTCTAGAATGTTCTAGATGGTTCAGGAAGGTTCCTACAGTACACTGTCAACCAACTTGCAACAGCGAAATAGAAACGTTTACCAGGATTTGAAGGTCTGTTTTGAGAATATGGGTAATGAAAATTACTCATGTTTTTGCCAGTGACCGGAGCAGTACATAAGAACCCTAGCCAAATTATTGTTGATAAAATGGCGGAGAATGGAAGTCAAAATTGTAAAATATAAAAATCATCGAAAGAAAATACCCATATTGTAATGTATCAGTGCCAAATAGAAACTAATTAAGACTGTTATTGGACTGTTGCTGTCCCGAAGGGGGAGTTGTAACACAAACAGCTCTACATGGACACCTTGGAACTCTTTTGGGTGCCACTTTGGAGAAAAGTAGAGTACTCAACAAGTTCCAAAAAAGGAAAGCTACACAAAAGTTAAAAAAATCTAATAAAAGTTATTCAATTCTGTAAATTCTTCAATCGAAGTTCTTCAAATTCAATTTGCTTTTCAAAACTCGCTAGAAAGTCAAAAAGAGGAACCAAAATGTTCCAAAATCTGAACTATCCTACACAAATAGCATTTTTCTTGCTGGAGTCATATACCCCAAAAAAGTGGTATAACCGTCGTCATAAAAGGAAGGTTTAGCTTTTTTGACGAGACGAGACTTTTGACGAGTTACGCCATCACGCATGCGAACTTACGACAACAAGTTAGATGCTCTTCAATTTGTGATTTGTGCCTCGTTTTTGACTGGATTTGCAAATAAACTCTATGAGGATTTACGAATTTGATCGGGCACATTTTCTAATACGAAAGTCTGTCAACTCAGTATACTATTCACATTGGTATTTGGTTTGAAAGATGAGTATCGATGATGTATGTTTATGGATAAAAAGCTTGACAAATTGTGGATAATTGATTTACTTTAAAATTATCGCAAGCTATCAAACTACCAAGTATTTTACATCGACTAGTCTGTTTTCTTTTCCAATCTATACACCAATAATATTATATAACTATTGTTTATTAAATGTTTATATTCATGTTTTTGCAGTGTCTTTTTTCTAGAAATCAATGCTTAGATAAAAAAATCGTTTATTCTGTTTGACGAGTTTTTCTAAACATTAAATCAAATGTATCATGAATACGACTCAGGTTCAGGCTATTCAAAATAAAATCCGTGAAAGATCTCGTCTCGTCAGAAAATCTAAAGCTCCCTAATATGGAGGTTATTGGAGCAAGTTACCCCCGGGAGATGTATTCTATTTTCTGCTAATAAAATCAACGTAACACAAAACAAACTAATTTGCCAACTTCAGTAATTAGTTACATTTCATTTGAACGAGTAAACGACGGTGCAATACTCATTACTTCAGTCTGTGATATCTCATTTTGAAATATTGCTTTCACTTCCATTTTTGATGAAAATTATATGATGCCGGAATAGGGGCCACGGGGATGACTGCACATCCTACCTTGAGGTGGGGTGGGTGAGAGAGGGACAAGAAGCGCCTTCGAAAACTTTATATACAGCTATAATTATTATTGCATGTCTGCACGCAGGCTATAACTACTATACCCGTTACACATAACGTTTTCAAATTGTTTGAACGCCTGGGATTTAGTTTCCTATTAAACAATTTCTTAACCTCATCATTATATCAAATTCTTGAAACAGTTCAAAGCTTGGTTGTGATATTTTCGAAATAACGTCAAAACTGACCAACCGTTGTTCACATCAATAACAATGATCAATATTTCAAAGTATGACACCTCAGGTATTTATCAATGCTTTCTGTACCAAACCAAATAATCAGAGTCAAAGATTTCCTTTACTCGGATTACAATCCTCGTTATAATCCGAGAGTTACGGATTATCCAAAACCTTCAAATCGATTGATAGGATCGAACAGATCAAGAAAAAAACTACAAAGTTTTGATCTTGCATCCTGGAGTTTAAATCTTCAATATTTTAAACACATTTTTACAATTTCATACAGACTTTCTATAATATTACAATATAAAGTAAAGATTTTAGAGATTTAAAGCACAGGCTGTTGCTGTTGTGGTGGTTGTTGTTGCGTTGTTTGATAAGTTGGCCTTTCTTCTAACTTATCATAATCAACATGAAATTCTTTCATGACCTTTTGCCATAATTGCGGATCAAAACAACAATAGGTGCCTCGTTCGTATGTGTTGGTTTTCATTTGAGGCTGCATCCCTGGGGCTCGTGTTATCCATATTTTATCTTCTTTGTGATATCGCCAATCTCTTGAAAATCTGAAAAGTAAAAATTATTATGACAATTTCATCTATTGTATTGTATTGTGATTTAGTCTATTCCATGCTATACTATTCTATGTAATTGAGCCTTCACTTTAGTCCTTCTGATCTATGTTATTGAGACTCAATATTTTTAGCATGCGCGCAAACCCAAAACGAAGTGGATATAGTCCCGGTAACCGGGTCTTTGGTTGAAAAAAACTAAAGTCCCGGCAGTCAAATGCGCACGCGCACAACGCCAAGCGTCAAAGCGTGAAACATCAATATCGTATTTTCATTTCTGTCACGGCTTTAGGCTTTTCGATGCAATGGGATTGAAAATTCTTTCGTGAAAATTAAACTACATTGATCAATTTATAATCTGATATGCTGATATACATCTATATATATATTCGATAAATATAAAGAAGCACTGCTTCAGATGTTTTCTTCAAAGTTTTCCACATTCTTAATATTGTGGAACAAAGTGAAAACAGCGATTCTTTAGCTAGGCTAGCCGCTATCATGATTGTGAAACTATGTCGTTGCTGAAATTATTGACAGAAAACAATTACAAATGGTTGATCCACTGTGTTTAGGCAGTAAAATATTATATTCATTCTACAAATGTGAGATCTGATTTCAGCTTGTTGAACGTCTTGAATGTATCCGTCGGCCATCGTGAAAAACGCGACGTCGATTAAATAATTTTCTGTTTCTGCTAAATCAAGCATTTACTGTAGTTCCACAAATGTTGAATCCGTTTCACAAGTTACCCTATTTGCCTCAATGTCATTATCAAATAAATGTGATATCTTTTAATAACTTTTAAAATAGATATAACTTTAAAGTTTAAGAAAATTGAAAGTTTTATTTAGGCTACACATTTCGAAGACAGAAAAGCGTTCTGCGCATGCGAATTGGACTACCGGGACTCTTGCTTTTTTCAACCAAAGACCCGGTTACCGGGACTCTATCCACGTCCAAACCCAAAATCCTTTTTTGAGGATTAGTAGCACAGCGCCAGCTTTTTGTCAATACTTACGCAGGCCCTACTCATCACCAAAAAGATTTGGATCTGCGCGCAGGCTAGGCCTACACTATTTTTGGCACACCAAAACTAATCCCGAAAGGTTCACGAAAACGGCACAATCTCGACACCTAATGTATAGCTTATCTGAAAGGTAATACAATTTTGTATCAATCAATTGAGTTCTTTTTTGCCTAGGTAGTATTATTCTGGTTATATCAATAAAAAAATGTATTTGCGAGACTTCTGCAACTTGAGGGGACGTTAAAAAAATAGAAAATAGTACGTTTCGAATTCTGAAGCTCTCAGTACGTCAACAAAACAAACTTGCAGATATTTTGATCAGTCCATCCGATGTTCACTAGAACAAACTTTACAGGCAACAGTTCCTAACCTATTTACAATCAAAGTAATTGGGATTTAACGGCTCTACTGAAAGCACCCGTACCACTCCTCCATTTATAGGGGAATCGCTCTTATCGCTGAGAGCAATGATAATGATGTCAAACACTCTTTACTGATCTCAGCCGTGACGCTGCAGATCGATTTCAACATATTTCATGGCAGATAGGCCTCAATTTTCAATGCGCAACGTTGTGCCGCAGCTACTCACATGCAATTCCCTCTGGAGCATTTCACCCGCCATCCTCAGATGGTACTCATTTGATGTTTTAGGTAAAGTCAAGGCTGAGTTGAACTTCGAGGGATTTGAACCATAATTGATCAGATATGATCCGATCTGAAGTTCGGTTCCTCTGCCATCTGAACTAATCCCTTGTATTTACAGAGATTTGCTTAAAAAGTGTGTAATAACAATAATAGAGATGGACACTGTAAAGATAAAATTATTATTCTATGTGCCTTGGACAGAATAATGTGCCGTTCACTTTTCCTCTAATACATACATATGCCAAGAATCACAGACCACTTCTGCAGTCACAGAATTTGAATGAAATGATAACTGATCGCATAAGCATCATTCATGGATAAATAAACCAGAATAGCTCAGTGATATGATATTTTATATGTAATATGAACTTTTATAAAGTCCAGCAAAAGCGGTTCATGAACAGAACTTATGTAAAGAGTACACAAACAATTTTTAAACTTCATGAACTATTCATGAACATTTTATTAGAAGCAGCTCGTAACATAAACAGTTTATGACAGGGTTCTACAAAAGTAGGAATCCTGCAATCCTAGATCCAGGAAGGTAAGGCTAGAGCAAATCCAGAAGAAAATTGATATTTTTAAAATTTAGTGGTTAAATTTCAGAACAAAATGTTGGAATGCATCTAGGATTCCAGGAGGCTGAAGCTTTTATCCCTGGTTTAATTCAATTTTCATGAACTTGGGTCGCTCATACCATCCATGAATTCTCTTTTAGGCACGACTAGGGTAGTGATCTACAGTCTTGAAGTGCTAAATATCCAGAGTAAACAACTGTGAAGAATACACAATCTATTTAAGTATTATCTACAATGCAAACTTACAATTCTGAAGCAGCAGCCAACTGTAGCAGATCGCCACTGCATGTATAGTACAAATAGAATAATAAATCTTCACCATAACGACTTAATTTGATAGGTGCAAGTTTGTCACGTGTTAATGACGTTATGAGATACTCTTTCGGTACACTGAAATCTGCGATACAACAAAATCAGCAACATAGCAATTACAAAATTAGCATAATCAATAGTACAACAAACTCTAGGCCCAGACTAAAAGAGTCGTTTTCCAATCTAAAGAAAACATCTTTTTATTTTGAAATAAAAGCTCTTATTATAATAGCTTTGTTTCGAAGAACAGAGTTGCCCTTTGAATGTCCTGGAAATAGGCTCATCTTAAGCTCTTTTATTGATGTAGCTAATGGAAGCAATTCAAAGCATTCAGACTATTATATCTTTGCCTGTGCACACGATTTGCATTTCAGACATTTAAATATATTTGACCCTCTAATTTGTGTATCCTGGTACCATCCTTAAACAGACATAAGAATTGAAATTTCAAATATAGTCTGAAATCTGGGATATCTAGATCATTGGTGAAGGTATCATGAAGGTTCATGAACTGTTTTTTACGAACTTGATGAACTGTCAATTTTTATTCAATCACTTTTTATGAATTGCTTGCCATGATAAGTGATGAACCGTTCATGAACTCATGAACTTTTTTCGCAGGGAAATAGATTGGTGACGTTTGCTCTACTTATCAGTTGAGTTTTGAGTCATCAACACGATTAAAAATTATAGCAAAGATTGACCACAACTGCGCATATAATTGCATATTTTCTTCAATCCATTTGTACGTTTTAATTACCAATGGATAGGAATATACAGAAGTAATTATAAATAAATAGAGTCAATGACTACACATTTTTCTGTTAGAGTAACAGAAAAAATGTGTAGTCATTGACTCTATTTATTCATTTACAGCTCCAATATCATTTACTGACATTGAGCACTATAACATTGCGATTGGATCAACAATCAAGTAATCACAGAAGTAAATGTAAACGCCTACCTAATTCATGAGGTTTACACGTTGAATCCCAAAATGGTGAGCCGAATGAATAATATAAACTCCTATAATAGAATGGGGAAAAGCAAAATGAAATCAAAGTCTAATAAATACACAAAAGTACAACTGCAATATAAATAATAAAAATTACAAGGACATATTAAATACAAGCAAGGAAATCTCCCAGGAAATCTTCTTATGTAAAAATGTTATGTTTGTACGTTTTTCCATTCATGTGTTTTGAAAGGGATAGCAAATCATTCATGAGAATACATTTCAGTTAAAAGGGAGGAAAAAACCTAAAAACATATTAAAACAATAGCTAGATTAGTTTTCCTTGTTTTTGGAGCAGGTAGAAAAGGAGGAATTCCGCAGATCAGAGGAAATA
Organism: Haliclystus octoradiatus; assembly: GCA_916610825.1. Lineage (NCBI taxonomy): Eukaryota > Metazoa > Cnidaria > Staurozoa > Stauromedusae > Haliclystidae > Haliclystus > Haliclystus octoradiatus. The sequence goes on along the minus strand of OU744447.1, from coordinate 31,592,372 downwards.
TCTCTTGCCTGTAAATGTAGTACTTTAAAAGAGTTTTCATTACATATTAGATACTTACTCTGACGAATTTAAATTTAGACCCAGTGTTGTTAAATCACTGAAAAAGAAAACAAGAAATAAGATCATTCATTCATTGTTAGACCTAAAACAACCCAAAATATTAACTCCATAAACAAAACAACATGTGCTTGAAATTATGAAATATGGGTGTTCCATACCTTCCCAGGGCCAGTGTGACGAGATTTGGTTCCGATTCTGCTGCTCGTATGAAAGTCAACAGACCAATCATACCAAATTGATCAGTAACCATACCAGAGGGTATATTCGTTATAACACCTGTAATAGAAAATAATACGTTAAACTTATCAATATATTTAGAGCAGAGCCATCTATTTACAAGAGTTTGAACAAAGAAAATAATCAGTAATTGCTAGGCAGCCAACCAAAAAGTAATTTGTTACCGTTATAAAAAATAGTAACAGATTAATAATAATAATAAAATAATAATAAATTAATAATAAATTAATAATAAATTAATAATAAATTAATAATAAATTAATAATAAATTAATAATAAATTGACGCAATATGGCTGCACACAAATAAAAAGAACAAAGACTTATTCAAATTGTAATACATACCTGAAGACAGCGTCTGGATACCTGACGTTGATAACGCTCTAGGTTTTTTATCACCAACAGCTCTGTGAATACAGAAAGGCATGTGCAATCAAATATGCTACAATGATAGTGATATAGAAATACGCTGTGGAGTATACTGTATATGCCGAATATTTTAACAATTGTAAGAAATAAAATCATAGCTATTGTCATCATCTTTTTTGTTGTTGGTGTGGATTATTAAAAAATAAGTCAATTCCAGTCAAAAAGGAAAGCCCTTTAAACAACAATAATGCAAAACCAGTATTTCGGGTGAATGACTCATGTTAGTAGGACATCATTTTCACTTATATGATCTTATTGCAGAATCATGAAGTGAATTACAGTGTAACCCGTTTATATGCAATTCCGATAAGTGAAATTCCTGCTTATCTACAGCCTGGCTTTGAAATCCGTTAAACAATTTTTTGGTCACGTCCTTGCTAAACAATTTCGGATAACTGAAAATTCGGATAAATGCAATGAAAATTGTTGGCAATTTTGACTTGCATTTAAGCGGGTTACACTGTATTATCAATAAAAACCTCCTACTCTGATATGTAAATAATGTAATACCTCATTTAAGACATAAGTGCAATGAGTAAAGGACAAGAATATCTGTTGATATGTTTATCGTTTTGCCCTTGATAGACTTGTCATGACGACAAACAGATTTTAATAATTTGTGTAGGGACCATGCATATTGCAAAATGTAATTTTACAGTCTAACCTGTTATAGCGACTAGTCTCCAAACAAAGATCACCTGTCTATAGTGGTCACTTTTGCTTTGTACAAATAGTATGTTTATATTGAATCAATGCTGCATATAAAGGCCAGCTGCATACAGTGGTTAATTTATCTACCTCTTATAGCTGGCTATTAAATCCAGGGTTTACAAGTGGCAAAATATAATCTGAGTTGTAAGCCACAGCATTTGCAAGATTATGGAATAGGTTTTCTTTTTTAAACATGGCGACAAGCCGGTTAGTCAAATAACATTAGTAATTGAGAGAGTATCACCCTACTGAATACGCCTGTATCACTAGATGCTTTTCGCTCAGAGCAATGATGATGAATATTCAGATGAATTGTCTCAGCCGCGACCCTATGGATCCATTTCAAAATATTTGATGGCGAATAGGCCTTGATTGTCAAGGCATAGCGGTACAACGCAATTGTCATCATCATCATCATCATCATCATCCAAATTTTTCCACAGGACTGATTAATGAACTAAAATATATGATATAAAGTACAAATCCATCTGGACCAATCCATCTGCCATTAGAAATGGTAATTATTTGATCTTTTAGATAATTCTAAGGCAGAGTTGATCTTTGGAGGATTTGAGCCACAGCCGACATTGACATGAAGTGCCATCCGAGATAATCATCCGATTAATTCGGTCAAATTGTCACAAACTTAATTAAAAACACATTATTGTGTCATTGAGCTTGAAGTAAATAAAGAGTATGTTACCTTTCATCATTACCTTGGAGCATTATATTAACACCCAAGTTACTGTACGTTGTGCAAAAACATAAACCAACTGTTGGGTTGGATGTTGAGCCCCTTTCTTGTGACTCATTATTCACTGTTTGTTTAGTTAGAACGCTATATTATAAATACAGTAAGAGTATGTTACCTTCCATCCCGTAATACTTGGTCATACGATGAACCAACACCACCACCTATGAATAAAGTCATCATGATTATAACCTTCATCAACTTGAAGAATCCAAAGTATGTGTAACAAATAGTAACATTTTACATTACATTATAGTCTTTATAGGAGAAATTTAAACAATCTTGAGATCCAGTTTTAAATCAATCCTAAGAAATACCATCATGTACTACACAATTAAATGCAATCTGGTAAGTGGAATTTGTAGTCATTGCAATCCGGTAATAAAACTATAAAATCTATTTTTGCGTTTTCTGCTCAAACAAGTGTTGCACAGTGAATGCAAATCCATGTAAATGTACAAAATGATGTTGGAAAAACATAACAGACTTTTTCACAAATTGCTCATTTATTGAATATTTGTGGATACAAAATGCCTTGAGTTCATGAACCTTTAAATGAACACTAAATGGTCTGTTTTCAAAGACCTTTTCACAAAACTGCTCATCATCACTTCATGAAAATTAAACCATTTTTAGCGTTTATGAACTGTTTCAACAGGGGTGTATTATTAAGTGGTGAGCTGTTCTTCATATAAAGAGTTAACAACTGCATTTTATTATAAAAAGGAAAAACCTAGCGATTTTGTCTTGTAAGCTTAAATAGCTTGAAAATTGGTCAAGAAGAATCTTTTTTTTGCAAACAAGAAATTATATATTGCTTGGAACAAGTGAAACAGGACTCGAATGAAGCTAAATATTTTAAACATTTTCCTGTGTAATATTTCTAAAATTGTTTTGTGACATTTGAGAGGTTTTCTATGATAATTAATCATAAAACTTACCATATGACGTTATACTATCATATAATCTAGGTAATCCCCCTGATTGCGAACCAGTATTTGATTGGTCAGACGAAGTATGATCTAGCCATAAACCACCTAAAACGATACAGGAATAACACATTATCTTCACACCTATCAATCAATCCTAAGAAATACCATCATGTACTACCCAGTTAAATGCAATCTGGAAAGTGGAATTTCTGGTCATCTGCACTCCGGTTATAAAACTACTAGCAATGAGTGATCCGCGCTGCTGGGTTGATCCATTCATTTTCAAGACTGTAAGTCTCCGTTACTTAGACTTAGATTTTGATTGACATAATTCAATAAAACAATAGAATAATCGTGTGAACAATAGAGAATGGTCAATGATGCGTGTGAAATTGAGAAGGACAAATTGCATTGTTGTTGTCACGCAAAGTTGGATTACAAAATAAAGATATGTTTCCTTTCGATGCAGGAAATAGAGAATGGAATATAAAAAACTAAAAGCTTCATTAAACTTACGGGATAACATTGATTCTAATGATATGCTTTTCGAAATTTTTACCTGACAATTGACAGAGAAAAACAAAAAACAAATCCATGGTCGCGACAGCACGCATGACATTTATAGATATAGATAAAATCTATTTTTGCGTTTTCTGTCGAAGCTTTGTTCAAAAGGTTTTACAGAGAGAATGCAAATTCACATAAATGTACAAAATGATGTTGGAAAAACATTAAATGGTCTGCTTTCACAGACTTTTCACAAACTGACCATTAATTGGATATTTGTGGATGCAAAATGCGTTGAGTTCATGAACCCTTAAACGAACATGGTCTGTTTTCAAAGACCTTTTCACAAACTGCTCATCATCACTCCATGAAAATTGGACCAATTTTAGCGTTTATGAACTGTTTAAACAGGGGGTGTATTATTAAGTGGTGAGCTGTTCTTCATATAATGAGTTGACAAGTTATTCATATAAGAAGTTAACACCGAAACGTTGTCAAATAAAATCAAATTTGTTGGACTAAATTTTATTCTTTGCATCACGAAATTGAAAATTCTAACTGGATTTATGATTTTACATCCATGATAGAAAATAGGACATAAACGATGAGCTTTCAATAGAGGTGGTTGCTAAAACAGGTATTCATATCAATCAATAAGCTATTCCATACTTCCTCCTTGTTGCTTGTTTACTTCAGATAGAGCTGGAATCTCAGTGGCAGGCGTACCAGGCAATGCAGGAAAGTCTTCATTGTGAATTTGAAATGGTTCTTGATTTGTTGGCACTGATGATTTATTCGCAACCATAACTAAAAATATTAAAAAGGCATTAATAGTGAAGGAGCTGAGGGCTTGGAACAACTAATTTCAGATCTGAGATTTACATTTTTAACATAACCCAATTCATAAAACGAGTACTGACTGATAGCTATAGGTATTATTATACAACTTTTTGTAGTGAAGCTCAACCATAAAAATAAAGAAAATTATGAGTTAAGATCAATCATACATGAATTTATATTAGAAAACTGCATATCATTTATTTTAATAGTATTGTCTTCTTGTAAATAATATATTTCTATATTTCTATATTTGTTGTCTGTTAGCGATTTATGTGAATCTCACTGGCAAAATAATACAGATAATCCATTGTCGGGAAACTATGCAAACATTTGTGTCGAGATAACATTGTACAGTAACAGATTTGTGGTATGAATATTATGGTTTGCTGGTGTTGTTTTGAAAAAATAAACTTCCTTTGATAATTTATTTGATATCATTGTATTATTTATATTATAAACATCTACTTTATACTACAATTTGATATTATAGATAAGGATTTAAAATTTTATTGAATGAGAGGTACTTAATTTTAACTTCATTATACTGAGTAGTGACAAATAAAACACACAATAATCTACAACGGTTTCGATTTATTCTCAAATTATTATTAGGCAAGTGAAAGAGAGAGAGAGAGAGAACAGGTTTACATCGTATTTATGATTTTAATTAACAATTGCAGATTATCGTTTTACGTGTCACTACTCAGTATAACGAAGATTTGAAATTCGCAATCATTGTTACAGTTAGTGTTAAACAGGGTCAAACAAAGGTCGGTTTCCTGAACTCCTAGAATTGAGAAGAAGAAGGCTATTTGCTTGCTATTTATTTGGAATTCAAGTATAACAAATTCAGAAAAAGAGATTTTCTCAATTAAAAAACAAACAGAATTTTTCAGAAGAAAAAACATGAAAATGCTGTATGATACTCAATGGTTGAACCTTTTGTTAGGCGCAGGTGTTAAAGGTCAAGATTCAAAGATCAGATCAGGGATTCAGATATTGTTTTCCATGTTATTAAGCTATACCTGTATTATATCTGGTATTAAATTTTAAAGTATGTAGACTTTAAAAATGATTACTTTTGTGTCAACTTTATATGCAGTTCTTTTAAAAAAGTCAAATCTGAATTAAATTGTAAGTTAAGTAAATTGAAGACATCAGTATCGTAGTCAATTGTAATTTTGTGTCATTACTTGTCAACAATTAGAAAATATGCTTGAAGAGATTTCATATCACAACAGAATGGGAAACTGTGTACTGACACCAAAACCATGAAAACAGTGTGAACTTTCATGGCGTTTTCATGGAATTTTCACATTTTAATATTGTGAATATGGATTTATGAAAATTCATGGTTTTCAAACTTTTTAATGACTTAGAATACTTCTGGTTTTCACATTTTTACATTTACATGGTGTTTTCACAACACTTTCATACCATTGTCATAATTTTTCATTTTAGGGTTTAGATTTAGTCGTTTTAAATATTTCGAATTACAAATTGGTTGTTCATCACAAAAAAAGGTCAACATTATGTTACCTATAGCTAAAGTCAGTATCATATATTTTTGCTAATTGGGTGTTGTTTAACATTTAAAACTCAATCTGTAATTTGTTTTTCCAATCCCTCAGCTCCTCCACTACAACAACATGGACGAACGAAAAATCATGTCGTGAACAGGCATTCAACCAAAACAACAGTGATATTAGGGACCAATCCTATGTAACATCCACCTGTCTATAGCGACCATTTCAGTATTACAGTCAAACTGGATAAAACAGTCACCTCTACACCGCGGACACTTGTCTTTAGTGGTCACTCTTTCAAAATCTAAAATAATATTTTCTATTAAATCAACCTTGCATATAGTGGTCACTCTTGCAAAATCTAAAATAAAATTTTCTATTGAATCAACCCTGCATATAAGAAGCCACCTGCATATAGTGGTCAATGTGAATACATCTCATAGCTGGCTGTTACCTACAGGTTCACTGTATACAGAAATAATTATAGTTGGCTGTTACTAATGTTTACGCACATTTATAATTTGTAAACACTTCAATCACATCAGCTAGAAGGGTCTACAAACATATTTTCAATCATATCAATTCCTTTGAAATATGCCTGAAAATAGTTCAATGTACACACTCGAGTGGTGTATACTGTAAACCCTTGAATATTTAATTCAGAAGAAGAATACAGTATTCATCATTCACAATACTGAAATTTGTGCAAGTGCAACTGTTGATAGATTTGCTTGAAAGCTTGAAAGTTAGTTGAAAATGACATGGTTCAGCTCAATAGTGCCATGGAAGTTGATCAGTCTAGCCAATTATAATTCAAAACAATAACTATTTTTATTGGATAAACTAAAAAAGCATGGATATAAAACGTTTCTGTCAAATTACCTGAAATTGTTAACAATTCGTATGATAAACAGAATTTCAAAATAGATTTGTGAAAATGGAAATGCAGTTTTGCAAATTTGAATGCTCTGTTCCGAGAAGTACTGATTTAAAAGAGTCACTTTTATTTTTGAGTTTCATCTTACCATAGCCAGGCCTTGACGGTAAAGAATTTCCTTGAGACGATACACTAGATGGCATTGGCGGCGTTATACGATTCGCTAAAGCAGGAAAGTCCAAATCAAAGCTATTATTGCTGGATGCATTGGAGAGTTGGCCATCACCTAAGAAAAAACCAGTAAATTAGATACAGTCAAACAGACACACTATAGCATGTGCTGAACATAAAAAACCAGCAAGAACACATGATTGTAAACGTGTCACACCTACTGGTCTACAGTAAAAGACAAGAAGTTACAAAACCTTGGTCGTATTGGAGTCTAAATGGAACTCACCTGAAAAGGCCATTGCTAGCGATGTTGATGTCATTGGTGTTAGTAAGCCCTGCAAAATAAAGAAAAGGCAATTAAAACAAAATCAATCCAGAACAGCGTCAGCTCAAATAGCAAAACAAAATAATTCCCCGTTGATATAAATGATACTACCATAATTTTGTTTTACTTTGGCAGGACTTTTATCACCATTATCTTTGAAAATCCAGATGGATTTATCTAGAATACACCATCAACATTTCCCCACAAAACTGACAAAAGTTTTCAACAGGTAATGGGACTATCAATGTAAGTAATCGGCTAAATGCTAGTCTAAATTCGCAACAGTTCTACTCAATTTATTCAAATTTGCACTTATCCAGATATTGTTTAAGAAGGACACAACGACAAAATCATGTATTGGGTTTCACAGCCAGGTTGCAGATAAGTGGGAAGCTTCATTTATCCGAGTTGCATTTAAGCGATTTACCGGTCACATTTTCAAAGGCTTGCTTCTTATTTCTCAAAAACCACTTAAGAAAACTGGACAAAGCAACCATGGAGGTTTTGAAATTTAATAATGAATTCATAATAAGTTGACGCAATTGCATTGGTGTTAATAAAAGTCAAACATCATATTTGCATATGATTAAATACATTTTTGACCTTTGACTAATTAATACTATACCTGCAAAGACGAGGGTCCAACTGATTGGCTTCTTGGCATTGAAAAACCAGAATAGTTACCACTACCTGGCGCCGTCATGCTGAATATGTAAAGGAAGATATTACGATTCAATAAAAAAAATGTAACTTTAACAGTCAATATTAGATCAAGTAGTTCCACTCAACTTGATATCTAACTAAGAATAAGAGTATCATTTGATGAAATATATTTTCTGTTTAATAGCATACCAGCATCATATTTTAGGTTGCGGTGCTTGATAAAATAGATACAGTTGATCTCGGTTAATATTTTTCATCTATACCAGAGGGGGGTATTAAGCCAGTGTGACTGTAATACATATAGCAAAACAATTGACAATCAATTATGAACAGGCAGGGAATCAGGTAACAACATTATTAAATTTCATTGTATTATTAATTCAACATGTATTCAGCAAAAACACTTGAAACAGAATTTCCTGCATTAGTGTACAAAAAACGTTGAGTAGAAGGATGTTTCTAGCATTGAACATTAAAGAAGATTGACAAATAAAAGTTGTCATGGTAACAAAAGCAGTATGCAAATGCACAAATATACTTTCTTACTTTCCTAGACCAGAAGATAACGGTGACGATCGGTTTGGTTTCGGCAAAGATGAATTCCCCAGAAGACTCTGTGATTGTCCACTTGATCCTGACCCAGATGGTAACTGTCCGCCAATTGTCCCTTTAGGTCCCATTGATAATAGCCCGCGACTAGTGAGAAAAAAAGGAACCAATAATTTGGGATATCTCAAAACAGATTGGTTAGAGACAATTAAAAATTATAACTGTTCTAGACCATTATTGGGTAGATTTTAAAAATTTGATTATAATTTTGGTAAATTTTTTTTACTTTAGTTTCTACTGATCACAACAATAGTTTATGAATATTTCGCAAAGGGTTCAACAACAGTTTGCAAAACAAATCGCTAGAAGACAATCAAAATGACATGAATGTGAAAATGTGTTCATTCTCAGGAACTAGTTCATGAGCTGGTCATGAAGAAATTCTGTTATGAACAATTCATGAAAAGTTTATGAAGCACTGAGCATGAACTTCTTTCACAGGATTAGCCTCTACTGTAGTACTGTCAATATTTAAGGATTGGGATTCAATTGACTTTCATAGTCAGGCACTGAGTCCAATCAGGATTCGATAAACTGGAGGAGTCCGGCAAGTTGCTAGCAAAAATTTTGAAGAAACTGGAAGAAATAGTTGTACTCAAGCTTTTACAATCAGTACAAAAATCAAATGCTTCATTTTCTTCGGAAAATAAGTACAAAGTGCAGTTCTTATAATATTTTAATGATAATAACCACTAAAAAATAAAAAGCTGTGGAAACATTTACATGATGTAATCACCTAACAAATTTTGGAAGCAAAAATTTGAATCTTTGAAGGAAAATTATTTGATCAGACCCTGAGTCCAATCATTGTCATACAATACTGAGTACATTCATATTGACTTTACACAAAGCTCAGTCAAATCTTTCAATTAATACAAAAAAAACTTATTGTCATATTTACAAAGTTGTATATATATAATAATAATAATGTGGTATCTAACAGCAGTTGAGATAGTGCTCGATGTCATTTGACAGAGCGTAAATAATAATAATAATGGAGTCAAAGACTACGCATTCATTTTCTGTAACTTGAAGTTTCTCGCTTTATGCGATCATCAGACAGATACTATATATATATATATATATGAACCGTAGATGTAATGGAATGACAAAACACATTTTGAAATTTGGTGCTTTATGACTTTTGCATGTTACAAAGTTGCATAGTTAGTTGCAACTGTTCTAAACAAATAACTGGAAAACGTTCAATTAATATATTTGACCAAGATTACACACATAGGAAACTTACCTAACCGGTGATATATGTCCAGAATTTTGAGATGAACCAAACGGATTCCCAGACGTAGTTAAACCAAGACCAGTGTTATTCGTTTGAAAACTTGAAAACCGATCATTCGGAAGATTAGGTTGTGATATGCTCCGTGAATACTAAAACAAAATATTTAATATCAGAGTGAAAACAGGGAAGGGAACAACAATCAACAATTGGTATCTAATCAAAAATCTAATTTGATTACAATCTTCGATTTATTTTAATCAAGCTTGTTCAGAAGAAAGCCAAAAGGTAAAAAAGATGAATAAATTATGCTTTTCAAACAAAGCATCAAATATTGAAGCTTTCCTTGATCTCTTTGAAAGACTCCTGGAATGTCTATCAATGTGTACGAAATTGAAACATGATCTCTAAGTAAACCGTTTTCCTTACAACAACATAGGGGGAATTGATTATGCATACCGGTAAGGTGTTTTGTTATTGTTATCTTGGAAGTAGGAAAATTCCTGTTTTATTTGTGAATAAAATATAGCAAACTATCTTGAATAATGGGGATTGTTGAATATATTCACATTCAGATTTAGTGTTAACTTGTATCATTATTCCTATTAATCTATGGCAAAGCAACAAACCCCACAATCATTTGATTTCCACCCTATAACATTATAATTACACAAGATAAATCAATTTTCATCCCCAAACATGTTCCATTCAGTATAAACCTCACACAAAATGTTACCTGTGATGAGCTGGGAATCCCCCTTGAGTTACTGAGTGGCGTTTGTAGCGTACTGAATGATGAAATCCCAGCTAAGACAAACGGAAAACATTATTTATTCAAAAAAAGCAACAACAAAAAAACAAAACAATAAATGTATAATTATCTAGGCCAGTCTATTTATGAAAGATTAACACTGTGGAATTCAATGGCATTTAGCTTGAGCCTCAGGTACATCAATCATGTAGAAACACAAAAATTGATTTCCATCTTTATTAGAAAGGTAGGCTGCCGCTTGTCAATGTTACTAATGTGCAAAAAAGAGTTTATAAAAATAAGTATATAATATTACTAAACATAGCCTGCTCGCAGACAGACTTTTCCTCCTATGGTTCGTCTGCGCATTAGCGCCGAATTTAGCGTACTGATTGTTCTTTCCATTACCATTTTTTGGTAGTATGTTGTGATTGGCTAAGTAAATATATGAACAATTGGTAAGTATTTCAAAATAATAGAAATTGAGTAAAGACAGAAAACCACACTTGGTAAATATTTAATTTATATGAATTCAGTACAAGCACTTATTATGCGATACTCAGCGCCAATACGCAGACAGATTATACAAAGGAAAAGTTTGTCTGAACACAGGCTATTTTAACATGACTTTTCACCTTTCGATAAGTGACTACCAACTTGACTTGCTGAGCCACGATTCCATAAGTCTGCCGGCGAAGGATCTAAAATTATTTGCAAAAATCAAAATAGGCATAATTTGTGCAAATATGACGTAATGATAAAGTAAACGTTTATGATTGGCTTAGACCTTGGTTACAAGGAGGGCGAGTTACTCACCCTACCGTAGCTTGCCATATTGAGTAAAAACGTGTTTACAAGGGCAACCTGAGTAACATGACTACCCGAGTTGAATAATTTGAAGCCAATGTAAGCATGCGCGGTGAAATCGAACGATTAGAAAACAAAAGATGTCTAACCCGAGTAACTCTCCTTTCTTATAAACAGGGTCTTAGAGGACTGTTAATGACATACTGTACAAAAGTGACATCTAAACATGATGGGAAGAGTACTGAGGCCAGCAAATTTGAGGAATCATTGCTAGCAGGGAGGGTCCGGCAAAAGTAGGAATCCTGGAATCATAGATATTGGATTAGAGCAAATTCAGAAAACAAATGATATTTCTATGATTTATTGGCCAAACTCAAAAAAGACAAGTCAGAAGAAAATGCTGAAATACCTCTAGGATCCCAGAAGAATAGACCTTTTACCGGATCCTACTACAGTGAAACCTGTATATAACAGCCAGCTACAAGAGGTAGATAAATAGACCATTATAGACAGGTGACCTTTATATACAGGTTTGATTGAATAGAAAATGCTATTTTAGACATTGCAAGAGTGACCATTATAGACAGGCGGCCGCTGTATAGAGGTGACCGTTATAACAGGTTTGACTGTAGCAGGTTTTTAAAAATAACTAATGATATCATGATTATATAATTACTACCTTGACTTAATGATCCACTTGTGTTGTTGAAAAACCCTTGCTGATTTTGTGATGTTAAACCTTGAATAAACAAATATCATTCAGATAGTTCAAATCTTCAGTAACGCCAATGGGATAAAGATAATTTCTATAATTCTATTGGGCAAGTATTAAGATAGGGTGAACTGTTACTCAGTTAAGGGGCAAGTCAAAATTAACCCCGATTTTCATTGCATTTATCAGGGGTGACCTACAAAATGTATTTGTGGCTCTGATCAAACTTTTACCTTTAGAGTGCTGTAAATTTTAGTGACTCAACAAGGGAAATCATTTTATTGAAAATTGCATTACCGGTACGCGTTTAAGAAAATTTGTAATTAAAGGCATAATATTGACCAAGCTTGTAAATGGCCTGATACCTTTCCTGGTGCTAACCAATAGGATTGAATTCTTCTGCCAAGGATTGAACCGAAGACAAAAGACCTTGCAGGCTGAGGTCCAATGCCCTGACAACTACACTGAGGCATCTAAGAATTTTAATTGGTAGGAAGGATTGCACACCAGAATCAGTCACTTTCAAAGTGTTTCATGCAGGATTCGACAAAGGTTCAGCCTTCTTGAATCCTAGAGGCATTTCAACTTCTTCTTCTGATTTGTTTGTTGATATTTGACCAATAAATCATTCAAAATTCTAATTTTCTTCTGAATCTTCTCTAACTTTCTGGAATGTAGGATTCCAGGATTCCTGCTTTGTTAGACCCTGGTTTCATGTAAACTTGAATGTTTTGAATCATAATTATGATAAGCAAATCATTGATAATTATAATTTATCATTAACATTGTGGGGTTAAATGCAGTTAAGTAAATCTATGCTTATATCCTTAATTCAATATTTGAGAAACTTTATTGTGCATATAAGTTAGCTACACTGTACTAGCAAAACATAAAACAATTTAAATGCAGATACCTTGCTGTTGTTGTTGCTGCTGCTGATGGTTACCATAGAGACTTTGGGGTAAGTTTTGTTGAGATATCTGCGCAAGAGATAAGAAACATTAATTTAATATACCAATTGATAGAACTAATGATAATATAGAAATAAATTAACTTGGGAAAATTCTAACATCATGGCAAGATTCTGAGTACCCGCACATTTACAATATGAAACTGATAAATATGTGTTAAAAAGACTAGTCTGATGCGTTAATGTACGTACGGCTGATTCTCACGAACAGTTTATGGACTTTGGGGGGATCTTTCACGTTAATGAACTTATGAGATCTTTCACAGGGTTGGAGGCCGCGATGTCAATTGACCAGTGAATTATAGTTTGAATCTTAACAAAAACTCCCCCAAAAAGTTGAAAATGCAGTAGGATTCAGGAAAGCTATTGTCAGGCATTAGTTTTGCAATTGAATTATACCACAGGTTACAGGTAATTTTTGATTCTAATAATTGGTATGATGTTTTATTAAAATGATTGGCAGTGGATTGGTATCTGCAATAGACTGCTTAAGAATAGAGGTCAACAAATTCGATCTGATCCAATTTTTGCTGGATTTGGATTGGATTTTTTATCCTTACATCAGATCAGATTTCAAATAATTTCAAAAGTACAGTATTATTTGTTTGACAATTACTCCTTTTTGGTAAAATGATCAAAAAAAAATTTTTCTGCTTAAATTGCTACTACTAATGGTTCCATCTTGTCTGACTGACATATCAGAAGATATTTTCGAATAGGGCATCAACATCCACGCAATGTTTGATCAATTATTATTTCTTACAAATAAAGAGTGGCAAAAACATTCCCACAAAGTAAAAACATTCACAATAACTCAAAACATAAATAAACTACAGCAAGTTTAAGGTCCGTGTCTGACTGACACGGACGCTCGCCATTTTGCTAATTGGAGATGAACATTTGTAGATTTCTGCGAAGTGTTGACATAAAGAAGAATAAAATCACTCTCATCATGTTCTTAAGATACTATACTTTACAAATATTATTCATTTTATTAAATACTTTCAAAATATATACGGCAATAAACAAATGTTTCTCGTGTCTGACTGACAGGATTTCGTGTCTGACTAACCTCTCCGAAGCAGTTTGTGTCTGACTGACATAACTTGATATAAAACACATTTAATACATTTTTATTAAAACTTTTATATATTCGTTCCAAATCTATAATCATCATGTAATGTAAATTGGTTGTTCTTTTTGTTCCAATTGTAGCACATATACAGATAATATTCTAAACAACAAGGCCAAATGAACTGCCATTTCCATTTCGCATGCGATAAAACAGTCAACACGCATGACTAAATATTGACGACAGCGACCTCAAATTACCACGTGGTGTGAAGTGTCCAAAACAACGGGCAAGCGGTCACACGGCTTCTTTGATCATATGATCATTACGGCATTAGCTTTGAGACGCCGACTGTTGCGCTTAGGTCGAAACTGTCCATATGAATATTTTCTGTCAGTCAGACACGCTGATTTGAAGGATGACGTTGAAGAAAAGAGCAATCTTTCCCGCCAAATATGCAAATGAGCTATTTTCTACTTTGCATACAAAAGGATTTAGCGATCAAGTGTCACGCTGTGGAGTAAACAAACATTTAAGACTTTTTCGTGTCTGACTGACAACGGCCCGAAGTGATCGAAACATTTATATAATTTCAAGGTAAAATACACTCATTATTCTTTATTTTACTACTTAATAATATAATAATAATACAAGTGAATTCATATTGATTGATGTAATTTTTGTTAGAAAATCATGAACAGAAAAACGCAAATTTTCATGTTTTAGTTTGTTGTTGTTCTCATAAATTCACGAGCGGCCAACTCGACACTCTCTCTAAAACATTAATTTTATCCACATCCAAGTCTATAATCTCAATCAAACATATATATAATGATGGTAAAAGTATCTGTTTTGGAGAAAACAATTGATTTTTGTCTGAATTGCTTGCTTTATTTTTGACGCTTGTAAAATTTTTGGTTTCACTTCTGATGGAATCGCCCTAATTGAGCATTTAATATGCATATATATATTTAAGAAATGACAGTATCCAGATTCAAAACTATTTGTATTTATTGCGCAAAAGTTTTGCCATTTAACAATTATTGGTCGGATCAGATTAAAATATCTGAATTAGAAATTGTAGGATTTTTTACGGATCATTCTCATTCACATTACTAGTACAGTCAAACCTGTTATAATGGTCACCTGTATACAGCGGACACCTGTCCATAGTGGTCACTCTTGCAATGTCTCAAATGGTATTTTCTATTGAATAAAACCTGTGTATAAAGGCCACTTGTCTACAATGATCAATTTATCTACCTCTTGTAGCTGGCTGTTATATACAGGTTTCACTGCAGGGTGTCACAAATGTTTTGGTCTTCTGGGAACCACGTTGCGAAATTAAAAACCTTCCGGATAAAATTGAAAATATTCGTAAATCTGAAGAAATTTTACCAAAATTTGACTTACTTTGAAGAATGATAACATGAAATCCAAAAATTATTATTTTAAATAAGAAAAAACAAAAGAAAATAACTGAAAACCTTCTGATTTTGTGCTGGCCTTCCGGGAACCAGGATCCCAAACTTTGTGACACCCTGTTTCACTGTACCTAATTCGATCTGATGCAGGCCTCTACTCCAGAACAAACTTACATCTCTGTCATTGGGTCTTTGTTGAAACTGTGATTTAAAATATAGTTGACTATTTAAATCATCATCCAAGTCATCATCCTTATAACCCATTTTAAGACTTGATTTCATAGAGCTTGGCATTGATCCGATAGCAGATTTAGAGCCACCTGTACAATGAAACGTAAAATAATAACATTTATTAAAATGTTTATTTGAACAATCAACTGGAAGAATTAATTACATAGTTTATGCTTACAAAACATTTTAAACAACTACTAGTTATTTTTATATCCTTTTATCAATTCAATTCATATCAACAATGCTGTGGAAGTTACAAACGAATAGTAAGTAGCTACAGTTATTAGTTCTAAGTATAAAAATCCAATTTCACAGAAAAACTGATAAGAAATATTGGACATTTTATTTAGACAAAATAGATAAATCTAGCCTTGTGTAAACTGATCATCTTTCTGAATTTTTTGAAAGTGGAGTGAAAGTATATACAGGGTACGCAGGCCTGAGAGCATATAGACCGAGTGTCACAGAACTAAAACAGCAGGATTCTCCGGGCAGCTTGAAAATCACATAAAAGTGTTCATAAAAATATACTGCACCATTACCTATTCATTGTTTAAATTAAATTCTATTGTAAACCCTTCAAAATTCCAATTTATATTTCATGATTCACGGTCAAAGCCTTCTTATCATTTTGAGAAAATGCTGGATGTGAGCTTCATGGTCTTTGATTCTTTTGTTCTCCCAAGATTTTGCGAATTCATGGAAGCATGGCGAAAACACAAATGTATGAATTAAGAGGGTTCTGACCGTGAAATGATTTATAAATTCATCTCTGGTGAGCTCCACAATAAAAATTGACCAAAACAAGGAATAGGTAATTGTTCAGAATATTTTTATGAACACTTTTATGTGATTTTCAAGTTGCCCGGAGAAACCTGACGTTTTTTGTTCTCTGGCACTCGGTCTAATAGCTTGCTAAGGGCTTGAGAAATTCAGAAGGCAAAATAATAAAGTCAAAACCTATGAAAAATACGAAAAACAAAACGTTACTTATACAAGTAGTGATCAATTTTCAATTTCATGGTTTTCATGTAATTAAAATTTGTCAAAACTGTCTGTCATTTGGAATGTAGGTTTGAGAAGTTCAAAAAAAATTTCCAGGCTGTACTAATAAAGTTTGCAAAATTGAATATATTACAATGCCAACTCTGATAGCCCGTCACACATCCATAACATTCATCATAATATTATCTAGCCATTTCATTTTCTTTCTATTATTCCTGAAGAGTAGATATGTCTCTAATCCAGCCAGCAGTCACCATGTCTATCTCATAATCAAACATCCACAAATAACATCCATTTTCATATATTTGGTCCGTAGTATTTTGTCCAAAATAATGAAAATATCGTGTAAACAAATGATTTCAAAACAATTATTATTTCCGAGAATAGGACATGTAATTCAAAGCTGATGTTGTCAAAATATTTTTGAATTCTTTTTGTTTTGTTCAAATGTGGAAACATGCCAACATCTCAATGTTAATGTCAAAACATGTGAACATTGTGAATCATTATAAAGCAACTATAACATTATAAAGCGAATTATAACACTATAAAGCAACTATAACATTATAAAGCGAACTATAACATTATAAAGCAACTATAACATTATAAAGCAACTATAACATTATAAAGCGTACTATAACATTATAAAGTGAACTATAACATTATAAAGCGAACTATAACATTATAAAGCGAACTATAACATTATAAAGCGAACTATAACATTATAGAGCAAGCTATAACATTATAAAGCGAACTATAACATTATAGAGCAAACTATAACATTATAAAGCAAATTATAACATTATAAAGCGAACTATAACATTATAGAGCAAACTATAACATTATAAAGCGAACTATAACATTATAAAGCGAACTATAACATTATAAAGCAAACTATAACATTATAGAGCAAACTATAACATTATAAAGCGAACTATAACATTATAGAGCGAACTATAACATTATACAGCAAATTATAACATTATAAAGCGAACTATAACATTATAAAGCAAACTATAACATTATAAAGCGAACTATAACATTATAGAGCAAACTATAACATAAAGCGAACTATAACATTATAGAGCGAACTATAACATTATAAAGCAAATTATAACATTATAAAGCGAACTATGACATTATAGAGCAAACTATAACATTATAAAGCGAACTATAACATTATAAAGCAAACTATAACATTATAAAGCGAACTATAACATTATAGAGCAAACTATAACATTATAAAGCGAACTATAACATTATAGAGCGAACTATAACATTATACAGCAAATTATAACATTATAAAGCGAACTATGACATTATAGAGCAAACTATAACATTATAAAGCGACTATAAATTGACCTATTTATAGGCAATACATTTCATCTTTCTTTCTACAAATGTACAAATGTTACATGATTTGTTACAGTAGTAATATTAATGTAGGCTATTAATAGTTCCATAATTAGTTTAGAATAAAACACACTTCATAAATTGTTTCGTTGTGTATTGTTGGTATTTTACTTACATTATCCTGCTATAAAAGGTTTACTCCTTGTATCAACTTCCAAGTCAGAAGATTTAAGAAAGTCTCAAGCAGAACAAATGTCACTGTTGTTGTACTCTATTGTTCCATTGTCTCGATTCAATTACGTCATTCTCTCTAGAAATGTTACTATTGTATACCAGCCCAATTTACAACCGACTCTAAAGCGACCGTTATAGACCGAGTTGACTACAATTCTGAATCTACTAGTCTAATTGCAATTAAAATTGGGTTAAGGTCAACATTGAACAGCTATTGAGTTTACAAAAGAGGTTATACATCTACCTGGCGACGATAAATCTTGTGGTTTTCTCTGATAATTTTGATGCCTAGAAATCAAAAATAAAATGAAACAAATTCAGAATGATATAAAATTGTTTATAACGTCTCATGAAAAAGAATCTTTTGTTTTCATTATAAAATACATGGTTATCAACAATATGGTAATATTTTAACAATTAGAAAGTATTTTAGATGCGATGGAATGCATGAAAAATTGCACTTTTCTTTGTGAGTTATGTGAACAGCCTACATATATTCAATATCAAAAGAAAACAATGCAGTTTTTTAGCATTTGAAAATAAAACATGTCACTGTTTGTGTAAACTATTTATCCACAATCAAATGAAACAACAGCATGAGCAACAAAAACAAATCAAAACGAATATTTTAAGCAAAATTATAAAAACCACAGACACATAACAAATCAGAGGAAGCAGACAATGTGTGTATGTTTGAAGTAAAGCAATTTGCTTCTCTTTCGATCTCACTCCTTTCTAAACGGTTGGAAATGTATTCCACATGGTTTTTATTGTATCACTGCACATGTGACACCAGAAAAAGAAATGAGCCTAAGTTGTTTTCTATTGTTCTATTGTTGTGACGTAATATCAGAAATAACGGCACATCGCCTATAACATACTTATTATAGATTCCCCAGGGGTACCGTTCTGTTGTGACTTAGTGTTGTAGCATTGACCCTCAGATGATTAGTATTCATATAATATGTTCATCACAGTTCATAAATAAATATTTCTGACCAACTGGTGAAACAAAACTAACAGATATACTTACAAGCTCATGCCAGAGAATTGCTCGTTAAATGCACGCCCAAACGACATTGAACCCTAATTAAAAATACGTATTTGAAAGTTAATAACTAGTAGGCCTACATTCAAACTCAGTTAATATTCCCTTTTTTATTGTCCCATCTTGATTAATGTCCCCACATAAAAATATTTGTATGTTCAATTCTTAATATAAACTCTCATATTACCACCTAGCTTAATGTCCCATTTTTCATCCGTACCAGAGGGGAATATTAAGCAAGTTTGATTGTAAATCTATCATTATAGCAATGGCATAGGAAATGTTGCAATTCATCTTCAATAATTTGGTATGTCGATTTGTAGAGAATTCAAAATTCCAACACTTTGAAATATTTCCGAAAATCTTTATACTAAATTAGTAAATTAAAAACGCAAGAAAAAATGCGACACAACATGTCCCAAAACCGTAAACTTAGTTGCATTTTTGAAGGGCAAAAACATGTCGAAATTGAAAACCTTCAAATTAAATTAAAAGCCAAATTGTTTTTAGAGCAGATCAAGCGAAACAATTACATGTAAATTGTGCAGTAGATATTTCCATATTATTAGCCAAATTGCTATCTTAGTGCTGCTATATTTTTGTTGATTTCATAGAAAACAGCTAACTCACAGCTCTACACATTAGGGTTAATAAGATAAAAAAAATTGTTTAATATTTAAATGAACATCAACAGTACAGTATGGACTATCTTAATACATTGAGCCTTCTATGTTAGTCAGTTTGTTTGTTAATAGACTATTTGCGATTTGCATCACCGCATCCAGGGACGAATAATACTTGAAGTTCAAATCCTATATTGTTTACCGCTCATATAAGAGCAACGTCTACAAAGTTCTTGGAAAAGAGCTGGCATGTTGGTTGGTCTAGAAACAAAGTAACTTCAAGATAAGAAGCAAGATAAATCGATTAAAATCTCCAGCTTTGAGCTACTAAAATAGTGCAAGCATTCAAGAGCCAAGGAAATATTTCAAACAAGCTAGGAATAGCTATTTCGATTCATAAAATGTTGGATTCATTATTCAAACAATGAACCGTTCGGTTGACTTGAAATTTGGGGGAAGAATTACGTTTTCTAAATGTGCCATAGAGACTATTTTAACTAATCCAAATCCGTCGGTTACTTATTGAAATGAAAGAGAGATATCTTACCTCCACTTTTTCTTACAGTTTGTGAAGCAATGTAGTTTAAAAGGCAAAATACGTCCAATGATATGTTTGATCTAACTAGCGATCACTTTTGTCGTTCAGCCATTTTGGTGTTATTCGTCTCGGCTGGCATTGTCTAATACGCATGCGTTAAATTTCTAATTTCGATCCTCGTTTTGAATGAATCCATTTTTAATTTCTATCAAGATTTGCGGATTGAATTGCTAAAAATATTAAATTCAGTATTATGTTTTCAAAGTGCTGAAGTACCAACATTTGCATCAAATACAGCATATTTAACTTTCATAGGAAATATTTTATTGCAAACGATAACGAAAAAAATACAGTCTAAGGGTTCAACGTTTCGATTTATCAATACAATTCATTTTCAAAGGTAAAAAGAGAGATTATAAATTATGTATGTAAATTAGATTTATCTTAGACCATAACTCATGTAAAGATTCAGAATCTTAATTTTTAGCTGGAGAATGCATTACATAATTGATATCATATGATTATGATATGATTTATTTATCATAATTATTTGCTGACGTGGACCTCTTCCTCATCTTCAAAATATTTTATATCAAAACATTTCTAACTGCATGTAATATACAAATCTGTAATTGGTTTAGCACTAACTAGGTCACATTTTAATGAGAGTTTCGCTCTCCTTTTTTTTTGCCTGTCATTTTTGAGGAATTAAATTAATGAATAAATACGATGGCAAATGACGCAAACACAAGGAATTACCACAACAGTAATTCCGCTTACATATACAGCCATTTACAAAATTGAAAAGAAACGTATAATACTAGGGCCAATAAGCTAAATTACATACAATATAAATAGTAATATAGTAGTACTTAAGCAAACAGCTTACAATTTAAAAATATATCTATTTTACCTTGTGATTTTTTAAATCCTTGAGCTGAACTGCTTTTCAGACTCAGGTAAAGAGTTCCATAAAGAAATCGCCCTGTTACCAAATATCATATATTTTAAACTACATTGAATTTTTGCAGATGATATAGTTTAAATGGATGACCACAGATGTAATATTTATTTACGATATTTTTACAATTGATGGAGGGTAGAGATAGATCAATCGAAACGTTGGACACTTTAACTATCAGATGATTATTGGAAATAGTATTGGATTATCCACCATGATATTCTAAACTAATTAGAGTCAAAAATATTTATATTAAGCACGCCGCAACTACTCTTCCTTTCTATCTGAGTTTTAACGATCAGAGCCTGGAATTAGTTCCGGTGCGCATTTAAAAATATTTGTTGACTCTAATTATTCCAATATCATTGTGAATAATTCTAGACTATTTTCAATAATTATCTGATTGTCAAAGCGTCCATATCTTTTTTTTTTATGGGACTATACTACTACACAGATTGTAGATTAGGAATCAAAATCCGTCGGTTATTTATTGAAAAGAAAGAGAGATGTCCTACCTCCACTTTTATACAGTGTATACATTAGCCTGCGTGCCAGCCCCGAGGTTTTTTTCTGTGGTTTCAGGAAAAGCTCGGGGCTGGTATGCAGACTAACAGTATAACCTTGAGAGTATTTTTTGTTGTTACTGTATATTTTACAATATATTCATATCCATGATAATCATATAGAATTGAAATTGAAAAGTGTTCGGTCACATAATTATAATACTTCTTCAACTATACCGCCAGCCATTACATGCACTTAAAGAAAAGTATTACAGTAGAAACTGGCTATATAGCGACACCCTATATGCAACTTTCAGAAGATGACAAATTTCTTCAGAAACATCAGTTAAATTCATTACGTTAAAACAGTAATCCGTTATAAAATGTGACCCAATAAACAGTTTCTACTCTATTCACTATTTCTACTATTCTCAATCCCTCAATTCAGATCGCTTCCAAGATAATTTATACCTATAAATGCGAATGTCTTTGTATGTGTGTTTGCGCTCCTTTTTCGCGATTTTCTTAGCCATTTCAGAACCTAATGCATCAAATTACATATCATCTGATAGATACTTGGAAATAGTTGTTCCTAGCGGGCTTTGTTTCTTCTAAATTTCTCTTTGCTCTGTAGATGTTACTTCACACACTGATTTGCTTTTTGGGACGGACAGGCTTCGCTGTGTCGTTTTTGTGTTGTTTGATATTAAAATTCACAAATTGTAGTAATGCTGCAAGCAGAGGTTATACCGAGTAGTGAGATGCTTGATAAATCTGGTTACATTACAGAAAGTGCAGGAAGCATATGTGGCTTGGATCCTGAATCTGATAATTACGCAATGCTATATCCGCTATTACGTATCTATCCACATTTCATTGACACCAGAAATGTTGAAGACACGAAGGAATGTGAGTAACAAGGTTTAGAAAGTTACTCACCGGCCTAGGAAGCAGTTATGGCAAGATTCCTGGTAGCTGTATACAATGTAGCTGTAAAAACCGTGTTAAAGTTAATAGTATGACGCGTTAATGTCCGACCATTTCCCGGAAATTTCCAGGGGATCTGGGGGCCGTGATATCAATTGACCAATGCATTAGAACAACCCTCCATTCTCGCAGAGATAATTTTTCGTGCAGTTGCATTAGGCGAACACAACACATATTGCAGGTTGTGTGCAGACAGACTTTTCCTTTGTGTAAATTGTCTGCACGCAAGCCACACGTTTTGGAGACTTAACAAAGTTGAATTGATAACATGCATGATTCTAATAAAAAATATATTTAATATACAATTGTTATATTTATACAAAACCAATATCATGATACGAATGAAATTCAAACGGTGCATGAGACTGATATAACACTGGATCGGCCCTAAATTCAACAGTTATTAACGGCATATAACCAAAGACACGAGTGAATCTAGATAGACATTCTGAACGTTTAACAAAATGACGATGGTCTGACCATAATGATTCATTCCCACCGCATTGTGAACATATGAACCGTTTTCTAGGGGTGACCTGAAATTAAAAAAATCAAAATTAATATCTGAGGCACCAATTTCTTTTCGGGGAGGGGGTTCCGTTATGTTTCAGTTAGATTTGTAATACATATTTCATTCCGAAAATCGACAAATACTTTAAAATTTGAAGTCATCAAATCCATATTTGCAATTTTTAAGAATAACAATTCAAATATAGGAACACGCTGACAAAATTGCCAACATTTCATGTTTCATCAGGGGAATCTTCAAATATTCATATTTCATTCGACTTGTGGACCAATATTTAACATTTCAAGACTCGTATCTGAAGGGGAGTAAAAATAATTGCGAAAATATTCCCAACAATATAACGTGGCTTTAGAAATGACTTTACTGATACCTGCGTACGTTATTTTGTACACGAGGAAATCTCAATGTCCAGTGTTAACATGACATAGGACTATATATACTCAGAGTCATCTATTTACAAGAGTTGGGAGACTCTTCTATGTGTCGATCTCAGCTCCAATTGGACAGATGACAGTCATGTGATTTCATGGGCGCCATTTTCGTTCTGTCAAACCCAGGCACGCGAAATTTGAAGAAAGCCGACGAAAAAATATCATGAATTCGAAAAACTTTTTGTTCAAAAGCAAAAACTTTGTTTTCAATGGAACGAAAATGGCGATATTCGAGCCCGAAAAGTTGCGTGTCCCAAGTCTTATAAATAGATGACTCTGCGGCTACTACGTCAATTTAATGAAATCGAGCTTGAAACTTGGCCTCAGACACATTTTTGAGCTACGTGGCAAAGATGGTTTGTTCTTGTTTCGATTAGACAGGGGCATGTGGTGCGACAACAACTAACCTTTATAGGAGCTTTTCGTGACAAATTAGCAATAAGAAAATTGATGGCAATATCTTCACAATTCAATCTTGCATCGACAAAATTGCGAACTTGTCTTGGTAATTTATATGTGTAGTAATGTGCATACATCTGGTAAAGAAAATAGAAATATAAACATTATAGTGCATGAATTATGCGTCACAGGAGGTTAATTAAGATCAAATTTTATATATTTTTTACAATTATAAATGTAGAAGGCAAAACATCAATAAAAGTGTTCAAATGAGAAATGTAGAGCGATATAGAAAGGTATACTAGAAAGATTACGAGTTTATTACTTCTGAAGAGCGTTATTACGTGATAATCAGAGTAACGGACTTCATATTTTACATATAAAATTGAAACTATTACATCAACAGGAATTTTAGTAAAACTCGTTTTTAAAAATGACGTTCGTCAAAATAATGATTGAACTTTTGTGTTGTATATTTTAGTTTGTTAATCCAGTACGTTTTCCGTAGGTTTTCAGATTTTCAAAGATCACTTTAATGCACCATTTAATTTATATAAATAAATCTAATTTATAAAAAAATTAGCTCTGATGTTGAAAACTGAATGTAGGCCCTACTAATAACAAAATAATCCAGTCTCACAAAATTCAAGGCAAATGAATGTTTAAAGTTCAAGCTGCAGTGATGTGTTATCCTGTAAACAAATTTACAGAGTTTACAAACAATTTCTGCACAATTCATGCGAGGTTTGTGAATATTACATAAACAGTCAAAGTTCATGAATAGTTCATGAACAGTTGATGAACAAAAGGGCCACAAATTCAAAAAATCCTGGACCGTTTCCAAATCCACAACGTTCATGAACTGCATTTATAGAAATTTTCCATCTACTTTTGAATCTGATCGGTCTAATTCCTGTGGCTTAACAACAAACTGATAGGACCGATCAGCTTCAGTCGAATCGAATTCTTCTAATAAATCAATCTATTTTACTTGCTTCACAGCTCAGGATGACATTGCAATTCTCCAACTTAACTAAGGCGCCGTCCTTTGTGACCAAGGAAAATCGATTGAGTTAATAGAAGAAAAATTCGATTCGATTGAAGCTGATTGGTGTATCAGTTTTCTGTTAAACCACAGGAGCGTGAACTGAGATCCTGCCAGCGTTTCGCAGACCTTACTTTGACAAAGGAAAACAGTAGGTCTGCACGCAGACTACTCTTTCCACAGAAAGCTCGAACTGTTCGATATCATTTGAGATTTTTGATGTTAAAATTTCATAATCCGTCATGAAAATAGGAAAATATGCGCTTGATCTGAATTAATTTTTTTTTAAATCAATAAAAATGTACTTTTTATTTATAAGTATTTTATTAAAAAAAATTATGAAATAATGTGTTTGAAATTGCTCAATATGAACACAATGTAATTTTGTAGTATATACCTTATGGTAAAATGCAGAACCAGTCAATACCATTGATATTTCGTTATCCCATTCAGAATCATATTTGAATTGTTGCCTTAAACCATCATGCCTAACACTTGTTGATTCTATAATATGATGACGGCCAGGAAAACCAACAATACGATCAGGATGTTCACACCAAACCTACACACAATTAAAAGTATATGATCAGAGATACACTGTACGCTGGACTGGTAAAAAAAAAATGAAAGTTTGAAAGTTGAATTGCATTCTTGATTTTATTGTTCTAATGGGTAAGAAAATCATAAGTTCGAAATTTGAATTTAAAAAAATATTGGGAAATAGGCGCTCAATGCCCCTCCAAATTAATACACAAAGTCAATGGGGAAAACGTTCAATATGAGGAAGGTATTTTTGAATAATTTTTCATGACTATGAAGGTAACAATCTCAGAAATATTACTGCGGCATTTTAAAGTCTATTGGATGAGAACCTATACTGAAATTTTGTGTTTCAAAGTGATGCAATTGAATGTATCGCTTCCAATGTGAGTGGCCAGCTCACTTTTTTGACCAGTCTACTGTACGCATTATCAAACAGATTAACAGATAATGAATACCTTTTGTACAACATCTCATATAAACCTCATTAAAATTCATAAAATAATAACTAATTCAATAACTAATTTTCTGGTTAACATTCCATAAAAGTTTCAAGAACATATATATATAAAAAAAAAAAAAACATGAGAGAATATTGTAGCCCAGTCATGGCGAAACAGTTTCTCATTATCTGTGTTCAACGAAACAATAGCAGGCATAACACGTGTGTTTGTTATGCTATACGGCCTAAGTTACGTTGACTGCTATACTTAGAATTAAAGCTACACTTTGTGATTATTATTATTTCTAGTAGGTCAATAAATAGTTACATAAAGATCAGTCAAAACTTACCTTATACCCAAATTCAATTTCATCCAACGTTAACATTAAAATATCATCATCAATGGCAAAAACTGCTTCAGTGGTAATTTCACGATACGGATAAAACCTATTGAAAATAACACAACGTCAAAAGTAAGAAAAACTTGACTGAAATTTAATCTTGCATTAAATATTAGACTCAAATATGGGTCATGTATAACAAGCGAATTGAAAGCAGAGACAAATCTGATAAAATCGGTAAAGTACTTAATGTAGGTTTCACCAGTTAATGTTATTATTACCATGACAGACAGTCTATGCTAACTGACAAACTATTCTACTTGAGGCCAATTGCTAATAAAACTTGTCTACTAAGTGTGGACAAAATAGTTGGACATGAAGGGCTGTTATTGAAGAGAAGAAGAGTTACTTCCTCAAATGTTTAGAAATCCACAAAAGTAATTATAGTGTGACTAATACTTGAAACTTTGCAGAACAATAACTTTTTGGATAGAATCCAAGCAAATACGTCAAGGTACAATAATCGGCAAAAAATAAAGATTTATACTAACTAATATTACTCTTGCGAAAAATAGTTCATGCACTTCATGAAAAGTTCATGAACGCTAACTAGCCTCATTTCTATGAACTTCTTCATCAACTTTTTATGGAAATTCATGAACCGTTCCTAACAGTTTATAAAGATGGGGCCATTTAATGTTCATAAACTTTTTATAAACTCATGAATTGTTTTTCACAGGGATGATTATACACTCAATCATTCAAGATGAACATTATATTATGAAGTAAATGGCCTGGTATTGCTTCTGGTGTAACATTTTCAATATTTTTTATTGGGATTGACGATTATATTGGACAATTCTACGTGATTTCAGACCAAACATTATACTATGGCCATTATGACAAATAAGGTCAGCATTAAAGTTCAACTGCATTAATGTATCAATCAAAGCACCAGTCATTACCCACGCGAAAAACACTTCAGGAGAGTTAAATGGCCCCAAATTTTTCATAAACATTAAATGGCCAAAATTTTTCATGAACTGTTCATGAACTGTTTGCGAGGGTTCATGAACTGTTCATGACTCCTGAATTGTATTTTTCAGGGGAAGTCGATAGCGAAAACCAATGCATTTTAAATTTACCGATTGCTGAGACGATTCGATTTTCTATGTATAATAACAAACGGAATTCTCAATTCTGGCCATTCGTCACCTAACAAATATTAATAGCATTGTTTGAGTTGATATTGTAGTAATGAAATATTTACTAAAATAGATACATAGAAAGTATTTGCGAAAAGACACTCATACAGTTAATTAAGTAAACTTGACTAATTAAGTAAAGTAAGTTAGGTTATGGGTTACATACAATTTACTGCAATCATTGTAAAAAATGTATGAATGAAGGGAGTAAAGTGCTGATAAAAATGGTTAAAGCATCAATCAACGCATATCCAAGTTACCATTCAAAACAGTGATACTTCATGTTCAAATATAATGACATAATTGATCTACCTTGGGGTGGAGTAACATCTGGATTATTCCAAACAACAACAATCTGAAATAAACAACTTAAAATTGTATGAATACAAGTTGCTATGTAAGCTTTACATACTAAAGTAAAGTGTAGTAGAAAGTAGAAAGCATTGGCTGAGAGTGAAGTTCAAGAATGTATGTTGCTGGAATACAGTTTTACATGTCAAAAAGCTATTCCAATATCATTAGTATTGAGCTATAAGTGTCTTTCAAGTTTCAATTCATACACTACACAGGTATGTTATCAAGTTAAGCCAGTTCAAGTATTGCTAATTTAAAAAGAAAAGCATTTGAATAGATCAAGTGTACAACAAAGTTACATGAATTCAAGACAATTTCAAATATGCATTTATGATTGCATACATCAGAGGTTTGGACCAGTTTGAATGAAAACTATTGTGATATAATCTAGATATTGAGTAAGGCTACGTTTACACGAGAGCAAAAACCCAGGTTTTCAAAAGTCTTTCAAAAGTCCACTTTCAGAAAGTTCAGATAGGGTATCAGTTTACACAAGACTAGATTCATCTATTTTGTCGAAATAAAGCGCTGTAACTTCATCATTTCTTATAGGTTTTTCGTTGAAATTGGATTTTTATAATTCTTCGATTCTGTAGCTTCAGATCGATATGTTCTTTTTATTTAAACCATTCAAAATAAGTTTTGTTATTCATATCTAATTGAATTCCATTGGAATTGATACCGCTTTTGTAAATTATACATTTTAAATACATGTTATTCGCGATTTTATCTTGTATAAACGGATTCATTGAATAGTTTCACTAAATTATAGAATTTTATCCTAAAACAGAGCCAAGTGGTTGCCAATATTTACATGCCGTATCGCCGCAAAATGAAAGTGGACTTTTGTAAACCTGGGTTTTACATAAATCTCTGTTTAGACGACAGAAAGACCCGGGTTCTGCAAAGTCTGGCTTGAGAAACCCGGGTTTCCTATCCTTACTTTCAAAAGTCCTGATAGACTCGCTAAGCGGACTAACTTCCTCTCGGGTTTCCTGTTTATGTCTAGACGCGAGGGCGATCCAGACTAAAATTCACCCGGGTTTCGTAAATCAACTTGTCATGTAAACGCAGCCTGAGATGATGACCCTAATTTGATATATGGTAAATGCAAACTCTTTTAGAGATCGATATGGATACGATGAACGAGTGAAAATAAAATTCAATTAAACAGAACTGAGAATTGGATCAACGGAAAATGGAAGAAATGAACTAATATACAACCTACGAATATACACAAATTCATCATATGAACGTGTGATTTTCTAGGTTATAACTACCCGCTTTGAAAATGGTTCATGAATGTTAAATGGTCCATTTTTTATGAACTGTTTATGAATTGTTCATGAATATTATTCACAAAAAGTGTATGAGCTGTTCATGCAAGGTTTAGGATATATTTTAATTAATGATATCAAATGAAGTATCAAAGGAAGTTTATTGTTTTGAAACAACATCAAAAAATCATAATTTTCATACCACAAAATTGTTACTGTACAAGGTTATCTCGACACAAAAATGTTTGCATAATTTCCTGACAACAGAGCTGATTATCTGTATTATTTAGCCAGTGAGACGTACGTAAGTCGCGGACAGACCACAAATATTTACATATAGAAATATAGAAATAATCTATTTATAAACACACACTACTATTAACATAGAGATTATGTTGTACTATCATCTATTATGTATTGTATTATCATGTATAAGGTATTGCATTATAATATATTAACTCCCTAAAATAATCAATAACGGGGTCAGAGAAAACCTGGTACTGTTTCAGAGCCTTATCAAAATTCTGAAGAAAACAGATTTTTCTTCTTCGTTTCTACCCAAATAGACAATTGATAAATTTTAAAGGACACTTTTATGGGAACAATGTTTGCAGGTAGTTTATGTAGTATGGTAGTATAGTATCCTCATGTTTATGAATGGATAAACATTTGCTGGTCTCTTGGTCAAAGAAAACAACAATGGTGTGCTCCAGATTCTAAGATTATTTGTTACAAACCTTTGAAAGACTAGGCACATCATTAAGTTTCTTCATCAACTCAAATAACATTTTCAATCGGTTGTATGTTAACACAACAGCAGTAAAACCTTCGGCACTTTTTACTTGCAAAGGATAAAACACAGGTGGAATAGAACCGGTCTATAAAGAAAGAATTTTACCAATTAATAAAATATCTACACGCTGCGCCGTTAATTATTCATTAATTAACAGTGGTTGTTTAAAACAATGATTACCAGTACCGTAGTCAAATGTGGGACCGAAAGGGGAGGAAGCTTGTCCTGTTTGAAGAGAGGTTGCTAAATACAACACTTTTGTATTGTTTTATTCAACGGTGACCAAAATCGTGGTTGCTGATGAAGAGTGTACGCTTAATAGGAGTGGTCGCTGTGACCAGTTTGACTGTAGTTATAATATAATGTTCTAGTTAAACAAACAGTGAGTAGTGAGTCACACAAAAAGTGATGAAAACTCACCATCCAACCCAACAGGTGATTTGACTATCTTGAGAGAGTAACTTGAGAGTTAATATAACTCTACAGCCCCATTAACTGCTCTATAACACACAACTACTACATATTGAACACTTTTTGTGCAATATGGGCTATATAAACATGAGGGCTTCATGGCAACTTGAGTGTTTATGTAACCTATAATGCACAGAAAGTGTTAAATACGTGATTTATACAATAGCAATATCTTATATGTTTTCAACAAATCCTATCCCGTGCATGTATGATCATATGTACGTTCAATATTGCCGCAAAGTATCACCATATTATACAATATTGGTCGGAAATTATCACGTGTATACCGGTAGTTCAATATTTTGAGAAAATCTGGAATGGTCGAACCATGTGTCTATGAGTCAAAGTTACCGTTACAGTTACCGTTACAGTTACCGTTATAGTTACTGTTTGTCATAGCCGAATCATGACATTCAAATTCATTAAGAATCACAAGAAAAGTGTTTGAGTGGAGTTTTATTTAAAGCGTTACGATATTAGGGTTTTAATGAAAGCTTCACTTGTTCTATTTCATCAACTGTAACAGTTATACAAATTTCTATTCCGGCTTAATTTACAAAAATGGGAAATTTGTTTGCACTGAATAAACTGAAACAAGCCTATTCAGCATATCAGAAATAATTTATTTTGTTGTTTATATTAATAATATTTATGAGATAAAGCGTTGTACCTTCAACACGCTCCTAAAAAGTGAGCGTGGCCAAATGACTTTTTATTTCTGCATTCATTCATATCATTTTGTTGAATTCAACAAATTTTCTATTCAACAAAATCATATGAATGCTGGCAAAATAAAAAGTCATTTGAGCAGGGCTTAGAACTCATGAAATTTTAAAATGCTTTTCTAGTTATTTGATTGGCTAACTTTCGTGTTGGGTCGGGCAACCCTTTTCAACTTGGACATCATGTTAGTAATAAAAACATCCAACATTTCCAAATAGTTGTATATAAAAAATTGAAATATGTTAGAAAAATAGTTCAGGAGTTCATGAACAGTTCATGAATGTTAAATGGTCCCAATTTTCCTGCTGATATTAACACTTCATGAACCCTCACAGACAGTTCATGAACAGTTCATAAAACTTTTGGGCCATTTAACGTTCATGCACTGTTCATGAACTCCTGAACTGTTTTTGCAGGGGTGGTGATGATATAGAGTTCAGAAGATTAGAATTTAAATCATTCTTTGTCTTTTTGTGTCATCTGGTTTGGTCATATTGGCTAATACGAGACAAAAAAAGCTTCACAAATAAGTTCATGAGGTCATGAACGTGAAATTGCCCAATTTCAATTTCACATTCATGAACTCTTCGTGACTGTTCATGAACTGTTCGTGAACCCACAAAATCTATTCATGAACTGTTCATCAGGTTCATGAATTGTTCATGAACTGTGCATGAGCTATTCATGAAGTTCATGAACTCATGGATCTTTTTTACAAGGGATTGATAAAGCTTGAAAAACAGCAGAAATGGGAAATGAGAAAATCAAATCGTAGCGTTCAAAGGATATGAAATTGGTTTGAAAGTATAACATCTGGACCTGTAATTCGAAGAAAGAAAAAATATGACGTAGATGTGAAGATTCAATCTGAATTTGAAGCTATTTATATCTGTTCTACTTATCAAATAGCCTTTATTGTGGAATAATCAAAAACAAGTAATATTTGCATTTATCTGGGCATTTGGAATTTGATTAACTTACATGATATTTATTATTAACAAATGCAGATGGTGCTCCGTTCCAATCCTGAAACACAATAAAACATGATGATTTCTTCAGATGGTTGTGTTCATTTGTTCAAATATAAGATTGAATTAAAATTAATATCAAATTAAAGGAATTTGCAAATGTCAACACGAAACTGCCTATACATTAAACGCTGTGACAGATGAATTATCACTCTGATGAACACAGCATGCACAGAAATAGAGACCTAACAATTTAAATTTTGATTGAGTATATTCGACGTTTACCCACAGAATCTAATTCCTGGAAGGAGAACATTGATGGGCACACAAGAATACTGGCCATAGCAATAATACACACTTGAAATATCAGGCCAAATCAGCTACTCATTTACCAGAGTGAAAAATAGCTTGACCGCTAAATCTCTAGAATCTAAATTAACCACTGCAGGTACTTGGCAATATGGAAAAAAACAAAGACAATCTAGAAACAATCTAAACTTTGGACAACAAAATTTCTTAGAATAACTACCATTCTTGGTACTGTGGTATAATCAAACTACCACTTAGAGATTCAATTTAACAAAAAAAACTATAAATATACAACATAACAACTTGTTCACATAACAACTTGTTCACATAACAACTTGTTCACATAACAACTCCAACTAACCGACTGGGTAGACAGATTAAGTTTAAGCTAAATCTATCAATTATAACAAAACATAGAAACGAGGGTTACAACATTAAAATGACAATACAGTAGTAAGTAATATGGCAAGAACATTTGGTATATTATATTTGAGGTGATAAGGCTGGTAGATGCTATTGGCAATTCATTGAAATCCATTAAAAGATGCTTATTGTTTGAGTATGATAAAAACAACAACAACAACATGATTAACCCATAAAAGCTTACTTCATAAGATTTGGCTTTCTGTTGCAAAACAATTCCATTCAATATTTCCAAAGTTGAATGTGTGATCACCTCAATTGTAGAAAAGTAATTGACCCATAAATATAAAACCTGCAAAAAATGCCATAAAACTTATCTATAGGCCTATTCTGTACGATCACCTGTTTAAAACAATTAATGAGTTCATGAACATTTCCTTCTGGGTTTTATGACCAGGTTCATGAACGTTAAGTTACCCAAATTTCTATGAAAACATAAAGATTGCTTAGCATGAGGCCCGAGGAAGGAGCAAGAAAATAAAGAGTTGTTGCGGCAAGTGATCTTTTGAATGCCTCTCATAGTAACCCGAGTGCTTATATAACCCATTGTGAAGAGGAAAATGTTAATACTGGATTTATAAAACAGAAATATCCTATACGCTTTCAACAAATCCTTCCCTTTGCATGTGTGATATCACGTATCATTCAATATTGCCGTAAATTATCACACGTATCGTTAAATATTTTAAGAAAAGCTCCAATCGTCGAGCCATTACTTTTTTGCAAGGTCAAATTACGGTGCTTTATCTACAAACTTCACGATATTGATTTATTGTTTGAGTGCTAAATTGAGAACTGATTTAGAGAATTTCATTCATAAACACAGTTGTCATACCTGTCTTTATAAAATACAACAAATAAAACCTTCAATACAACCCTAATATTGTAACACTGTCAATAAAAAACTTTTCAATTTGTGATGAAATGAATTTGACTGTCACGATCAGCTATGGTGAACGGTAACCGGGGTAAACAACAACATTGCTTCAATTGAATTGATTTGTCGCAACTACAGTGGAAGCAATACATTCACATGCATCACTTTGAAGTACAAAATTTCAGTATAGGTTCTCATTCAATAGAATTTTAAATGTCACAGTAATATTTCTGAGATTGTTACCTTCATAGACATCAAACATTATTCAAAAGTACTTTACTGAGATTTAATTATACATTTTTGAAATTTTGAAGACATGAAATTGACTGGCAACCTATTGTGCTCAGTCTTTGAAATGGTGTCTGATCCATTGATTCACAACACTACTTGTGGTTTGAAAAGTGGAATTTACTTTTAGACCTTGAGCTTGCAAGGCCTGACAGTCAATTTTATGCCTTCAAGAGGTGACATCAACAATGCCAAGTAATTGGACAACATAATGCTTCAAGCCTTCAACTGTTGAAATAAAGCTCCATATGTAGAAAATTAAAAAATGTGAATTAGCTTTTGGATGTTGTTACATAAAACATATATATAAGGTCAGATACAAAGATCCTTTTATTCATTTTCTTATTTAAATAAATGATCATGCGCAATAATACGGATTCAGATTTTTCAAATAGTTAATCAAGACTAACAAAGGAAAATCGTAACGCTTTAGATAAGATTAAAGTTTGAAGTAAACACTGACCTGTCTTCTCATCTCTGAGATATGTGAATGTGTAAACTTTGAAAGATGTTTGATAAGAGAAGGGAATTGATATTCATTGATAAACACCGCAGCTCTAAAATAAAACATAATCATCATTGATATACTGATTTGTTATTATCAAGTCAACAATTTGCATATATGTGAAGGCGAAGAGCAGTTCATATGAAAAGTTTGTCGTCCAATATACTCTTCATCAATTCAGTTGAAATGATGACATTACTAAAATACGGGATCGTGCTTGATTCAATTCATGAACTTCTTGAGACACTTGTGAACATGACAATAACTATAACGTTACCTCATACTTGTCATGCTTGTATTCATATTTACTACAGAAGACGCAAGTGAAGTGTTGAACACATAAGCCACCACGATGAGTGATTTCAACACTACCTGAGTGTCTTCCAACTTTTCCTTTTGTAGTAAATATGAAATTATGAATACAAACATTTGCAAGCGTGTGTTAACCCTTTTCTGAATTAAAACTCAGTTCAGAATAAAGTTTGTTTATATTGAGAAAGGTCAGTTTAATTTTGCATCAATGATTTAAATTCAATATTCATTCACTGTTTTTACCAACCGATACTGTTTTTCTGTAAATCTGTTTTTGTCTGATTGAGCTTAAAAAGAAGCCATGGAGAAGCAACAACATCGAAAAAGTTCGATACATTTTGAACAAAATGGGTCGAATGGATAACGAAGACGTTCGATAACAAAAATCCTTGGACAGACTTTGAAAATGTTTGATGGCCATCAAACACGATGTGACAAATAAAATACACGACGTCCTCGAATTTAATAAAATTTCTGTAATGTTAGCCTTCTTTAAATAAACACAGCTTTTTTGCTATTATTGATTTTATAATACGTAGCAGTTTGCTATTCTTCTTTAGAGATGTTCCGATTATAAAATTGCTGATTATTTTGATAATATTGTCAATGGACAATAAAATAGCAAGCTTTATGTACAAAAATGATTAAGATTGTCTAAAAAATAGAAGTGACAGATACGCTGCACCAAATTACTGAAGTATCATAGAACAGTTTTAAAGCAGAATTCACCATATTATATCTCACTGTGATATCGCCGTCTTCAAATTTCAAAAGTGATGCGTTGTAAACAATCTGGAATTACAATTTCCGCTTTTGATAAATGCTTGGATATAATGGGCTGATCCTTACATAAAATAAAATATTCAATCGAATAGTGACTGTGGTGAAAATATACCCAAAACATGCGCTTTTTAATACGGAAATTTACATTTTACAAACATTTTAATGACAATAATGAACAGAATAATGTACCGATTGTGATAACAACATCGGCCGATTACCGATTGTGGAAAAAATCATGCAGTTAATTTGTTAAACGGATTATTTCCGATAAATCGGAACATCTCTATTCTTCTTCAGTTTTCAGCATCTGACAAAAAAATTGTCTTCAAATTTTTTGGGGATATTTTGAAAAGTGCTTATTCTAAAGTTCCAAACACATGAACCAATCAATCAAATTGCAGGATTACATTCGAGTACAACGTCATAATATTATAACAACAATACCTCATATACTGTACATAAAAATGTAACTAATATTTCATTCACCTTTCCCAATCTAAAACCGATGAAAATGGTAAATATAGTCCAGTTTTAAGAACAACAGGAATACATCCCTAAAATATAAAATTAGCAATATATAATGAACAAACAAATGGAACTTGGCAATTCATGTATACCAATGTTGTACCAATGTTAAATACTCTCATGATCTTTACAGATTCATACGTTCATCTCTCGGTCCCAGTATCAGGCCCTATTGAGTGACTGGTCACAAGGGCTATCTATTTATAAGAGTTGGGACATGCAACGATTGGGACAATAAATTAAATGGCTCCAATTTTCATGAACTGTTCATGAAAAGTTCATGAACCCTCGCAGGCAGTTCATGAACAGTTCATGAACAGTTCTTTAAAGTTTGGGCCATTTAACGTTCATGAACTGTTCATGGGCTCCTGTAATGTTTTTCGCAGGGGTTGAAAACAAGGTTTTGTTTTTGAACAAAAAATTATATAATTCATGATACTATTTTCGGGCATTTTGTTCACATTGGGTATGGGTATGATGGAGCAAAAATGGTGTCTGTAAAATCCTGTGACTGGCATCTGTCCAATCGGAGCTGAGTGCTGTTCATGAAAGGATGTCCCAACTCTTGTAAATAGATGGATCTGTACCCCAGGATCTCGGCCCCATTTGATCTATCTGTTACGGAGTATTTCTTGTAAATTTTCAGTTTTTAGTCTGATAAGTTTTTCATTAAGGATTCCAACTTATTGCTGGTTATTACACCATGTTAAAGTTCACAAAGTTTTCTATTTAGGGGTTATAGTCATAAAAATATGTTTAAAACTGCAAATTTAACTTCCCTCTGTCCAAAGAAAATGAGCATACAAGTTTCTTCCAATTAAAGATATTTAAAATACAACGTTTTCTCCACTTTGTTCAGAAGTTTGCTGGCCTTCCAAGAACTTGGGTCCTATCATTCCAGCAATTCCCCTATTTTGTGTAACAATGCTCCCTTAGTTTCTTCAGAAAATTTGAAAAAGCATGAGAGCTATGTTTTAGGGATGGATGTCTGATTGGATAGGCAACAAGTTAGTTATCTCTGCCATAACCAAATGATAATCAAAACAAATATTTTGTTGTAATTTGATGAGTCACAAACACATACATCAACAGTCAAGAGGAATACATTAAACAATGTCCTTATAGAATAGTATAGTATAGTATAGTATAGTATAGTATAGTATAGTATAGTATAGTATAGTATAGTATAGTATAGTATAGTATAGTATAGTATAGTATTGTATAGTATAGTATAGTATAGTATAGTATAGTATAGTATAGTATAGTATAATATAGTATAGTATAGTGTAGTGTAGTATAGTATAGTATAGTATAGTCTAGTATAGTATAGTTTAGTGTCTTGCGGTCTAGACGCCTATTGTCTTGATGTCTAGACGTCTATTATCTGGATGTCTAGGCGTCTTTTGTCTGGATGTCTAGATGTGTATTGTCCGGATGTCTAGACGTCTACTGTCTTGAAGTCTAGACGTCTATTGTCCATATGTCTATAGACGTCTAGACGTCTAAATTCTGGATGTCTAGACATCTATTGTCTGCATGTCTAGAAGTATATTGTCTGGATGTCTAGATTACTATTGTTTGGCCTTTGTTTGGTTTTCTGTCTAGACGTCTTGTCTTCAATCTAGACGACTGATATTCCGTCTAGACATCTATTGCCTGGATGTCTAGACGCCTATTATCTGGATGTCTAGACGTCTATTGTCTTGCGGTCTAGACGACGATTGTCCTTAAATTAAAGACATTCAAAGGTTTAACATACATTTAGGAGGTATCATTTTCTTTTTCATCATAGTGATTAAGCTATAGCCTACTAATTGAATACCTTGCAATTATTTTAATATTCCATTTCTGCGACCAATGTAGAAGATTGAGCATCTTCAATTGGAAAATAGACTAAACTTAAACTAAAGTAAACAAAAGACTAAATGAAATTGAAATAAACTAATAGATTTCATAAGAGATTATATCATAGCCTACCATCATAATTGAATCTAAAAATGCAGGACTCCAGCTTTTAGTATCTGAGAGAACAAGACAAAATGTAGCTTTCTGTAAAATTTAAAATTAAAAATATGATTAAGACTAATAATAAGATATATTAGGAACCATATAATTATAAACAACATTGAACAATATACATATTATGCAGGGTCCAACAAAAATAGCAATCCTGAATTCTAATTTCGTGAAGGTTAGAGCAAATTCAGAAGAAAATGGGTATTTTTGGTGATTTATTAATCAAACATCAACAACAAAAAATTCAGAAGAAAATTTGTCGGACCCTGATATTAGGAGATATATGCTGTGATATGAGAATATTGTATTGTGAATTGTATTATTTACAAGTTCTTTGTCAGCTATGTCTGACCGTGATTTGTGGTGTTCTTTGTGTAGCAAATATGTTAGACAAAAGAGGGACGACAGATTCCAATAACGCGACAGTCTATACTACTGCTACTACTATTACAACTACTACATACTATGTACTACTATATGAGATAATATGACAAGTATGCCTACAGATTAGATATTAGAATGCATCAGACTGAGCTTTTATTTTTTATATGCATTACACTTAGAGTTGGAACATGACTTTGAACATTTAAAGAAGCTTTGTGACCAATCTAACAATTATTATCCATAAATCAAGCGACCACAGAATCAATATCATAACATCCAGGGTGTGACAAAGCCCAGCAACCTGGCAACTATGTTCCCAAAAGGCTGGACAAAATTGAGAATAAAATTGGTTTGTTTCCTTATTCTCCTCAAATTTAGAGAAATGACAATAGTATCAGAAATCGTTCAGATGAAAAGTTTAGAGAGGTTGTTTGAGTAAAAAGTCAGGTTTGCGGAAAGATAAAACATTAGTCGGAACCTGCTGACATTATTCAAACAATAATCTGAAGGAATAACACAAATCACGGCCAAAACCTTTTAAGCACTGTTGGCCTTGCTAGTAAATTAAAATTTTGCATGGGAAACTATAAAATTTTTCTGATACAAATTCTGACTGGCAATGGAGTGCATTTGATCAATGATTTGTTCCTATTGTCTACAAAAGCATTAGTAGGTCGATAGGCCTACAGCAGAATCATATTACAAATCTGAATCCTAGCCCTGATGTGTATCTGTGTAGATTAAAGGTGTGCGTCAGATCGGATTTACAGAAAATTGATTACGGGTACAAATGCAATAGTGATCCGAATCCGATCCGAAACTAAAATTTCTAAATTAATCCAAAAGTTTTTGCATGAAATCCGAAAAATCCAAGTTCCACAGGGCATCAAAGATATGTAAATCATGTAAACTTCCAATATTTAGCCAACACAATTTAAAATAGTGGCACTTATAAATGTATACACACTTGCTTGATATCCTAGATGCAAGGTCTCAGACACACGGCCAGATATTTTTACACTTGAAGTCTTGATGATATACCATACTCATTCCTATCAAGCTGGGTTGATGGACATCGGCCTACTACATCAAGGATAAGTGGTTTTGAATCACTACAACTACAATGAAATACAAAACCACCACACTCTAAAGATAAATTCAAAGACATGAATATTTGACGTTTGACGTACTAAGCTGTATAATGAGAAGAAAGAAAAGTGGAGGAGAATGTGGGACACAATACACATTGAAATGTTGTACAATTAATCAAGAAATATTAACCATTTCCGGCTTTCATAAAATTTTAATTTATGGCAATTCAATTGAGTCAGTTGAACCAATTGTATAATTGATACAGAGAACGGCCTATTAACGTAGCTATATTTACATGGACATTTTTTCTGTGTTGAAGGGAAGCTAGAACACAGTAATTATTACAAATTACAAATACTCAGTAAAATTTTTGAAATCCAAAAGAATTCAAACAAAAAAATAACGCTACAAATCCGACCCAATCTGATCCGAAGACCTAAAACATCAACCCGAATCCGACCAGATCCTAGGTTTCGGTAAAAGTTGCGATCCTACGATCCTAGATCGCGGAAGGCTAACCTGAAATCCAAAGGCAGGAAAAAATTAACGTTTTTCTTATAAGTATTTCGTATTTCTTTACGAGTTTAAGTTTAAACAGGATGGAGAGTTAACAATTAAATCAATAGCAGACCGCCTTGTTCTGACAATTTATATAAAATAGTTCATCACATGTCCAGGAAAAAATCCGAAGGTTTCACTTGGATAATCTTTGGATCTCAGAAAACAAAAACTTTTATCGGAAACCTTGTAAATTTGCTGTAAAGCTACATAATACAATTAATTTCTAATTTTGAAGGCTTTGGATTTGGTTGGTGCGATTTGTTCATTGAAGGAACAACCCATGTGATTTCCTTTAAGGAACAACCTATTGACAACTTGCAAGCAGCAAAATTGTGGGTTGATTCTAAATAACCGCCTCTCACCTCAATAATTGTGGGATAGATATGTTTCTTTGTTCCAATACATCGCATAGAAATTTTTTCTTCTACAGTAGATCTTGGACAGTAGCCCATAAGTGTAATCTGATTTGATGCAATTGCCAAATTGTTGAATAATTGCTTGTGTTTAACTTTTAATAACGTCATGTCAACAAGCAGAAGCAATTGTCTATTCAACCTTCAAAAATAAAATATGATTCCATTATCTTCATTAGTGTTTAATGTAATCTATAAGTCACCGCAACTATCGAGCATTCTGTCGTAACTAAC
Source organism: Haliclystus octoradiatus (assembly GCA_916610825.1). Taxonomy (NCBI): domain Eukaryota; kingdom Metazoa; phylum Cnidaria; class Staurozoa; order Stauromedusae; family Haliclystidae; genus Haliclystus; species Haliclystus octoradiatus. Next base: position 31,551,040 of record OU744447.1, on the reverse strand, counting down.
AACAACACAATTTTCCATTATTTCGTTCTTACCAATGAATGTATGATAGAATTTGCCAGGATCTTATCGTGCTCACTCATTGAGATAGGGATTTACAGTATGAAGTTATCACTTTTTCAAATGCTTATTTCTCAAAAAAATAGTTATCCATTTATCGAGAAAACTTGGCAAAGTAACAAAGCCCTTCCTTAGTAGGCCCACAACAAATTGAGTTATTAAAATTATAACTTTCAATTATTTATGAGTTGACCATATTGCATTACTCAATGAGTAGGCTAGGCCTAGCCGCTGTGCATCATTGCCCATTGACAAGCGACGCATATCTACCATGGAATCTGGTGCACTTAATCTGGAAAACACATAATTGTTGATAACAATACTACTAGTAAGATCTAATGTACTTAATCCCAGTGCTTAACTGTTACATGTCCCCATTCGACTTACCTCCATGGACGTCTTTGAACTTCCTTAAAAGACTTCACTGTGAGTGAATTGAATGATGGAATAGAGATATGTTGACCAGAATAATTATCACCATATTTTCGACTTGAAAATGCTAGCACTGCGTTTTCTCTAACATTATTCAAAGTTACTGGATGATTTTTCGATTGAAACATATTGAATAGTAGGTGGTTTCTACCTTCATTCCACCTGAAAATATAACCAAAACAATTATATGATATATTGTTGCTGATAATTTCTTTCACAGTGATTTATGTAATAAACAGGGGCATCATTTACAACTTGATTGGCAATAACAACGTAATTCTTTTGTTTTCTTTTTTCTTGTTTGAAGATATATCTTGGGCTTTGTCTACAGAGTCTGGCATGTACCCTCTCAAACTAAAAAAGGTTTGGCTGAAAATATTAGTTGTATACCAATATTTTGTTTATGACAAAATTGGATATTTTATTTTGTTTTTACAAGCTCCGTAATTACAAAGTTGAAAAGAAATAATTTACGAAATTTATTGGTGGGTCGTTGCTCCGGTTGCCCCACCATTGTGGAATCCTTGAATATGGAACGCCGGATATTTACGTCAAAATAATGCCACGCCAAGTCAGCATTTAAGAATACACCAAAAAGCCCATTAGAATTTAGTTGAAAATTAAAGAAAATTATCAAATTTCCAGGCCAAAGAAATCAAATTGGCGTAAAATCAACTCGAATCAACTGATCAGTTCTACACCGGATATATCCGGTGTAACATAAATGGATTCCACTATGGTTGCTCCACTGTTAGAGCCATCACTGGTAGGCATACAAATCTTTAATTTTAATTTTTATATAATCAGTCTGTACATATGTTTTATTTTAATTTAAATGTATGGATATATTTGACGGCCCTGGGTGATTTCAGTCTTACAGCTTACCAGCTCACCCTCTTTAAATGAGTGTGGCCAAAGTGCCAATAAGGACAATGAATGAATGAATGAAAATAATTTTAACAGTTTATGAAGTTTTTCACTTTATCAAACTCACCATTGACTCGAGGATAAGAGTGAAGAGCCACCAGGCAAATTAATATTTTCTTCTGTTAATGTATCGATATCAGTAACAAACAGACATGTTTCATTCAAATTTTCAGCATAGAATCTACTTGATCTAATTGCAGATAAAATTGACTTGTATTCTGCAGATGATTTGAGGTATATTTCATCTCCTGATTCATTAAAATATCGATTTGAGTATATATAGACACCAATACTATCATATTTCGTTTTGTTGCAGCTTTTAGAGCTGATAAGTTTGATTTTATCAATGTTCTTCTGTTGAAACGAATGAGAAGACGGTACCAAAATATCCGTAAAGATTGAAGACGCAGACTTTGATTCCCAAAACTTGTTTGTATCAGCGGTAGTAAACCCTGAGGACCAAGCATAGATAGTCAACAATATAATAATACAGCATATTGCACCAAGTATTGGAGCAAGCCGTAAACGTACAACCAATGTAGATGTTCTAAAGATCATCTTTAATGAGATTTCAGTTACTCATTTTCATATCACGTCTGACGCCATTTTGTTTCATTTGCCTGTTGAATCCCCTATAAACCCCGCTTTGAAAAACTGGAATTTTTCATGAGATCACCCACTCACAAATGGGGCAATTTGTTGGTGGCAAAGCTGGATTGGAAACTTACGATTTCAACCTTTTCCTGGACTGGAAATTGGAATACGAAAATAACATCTATATTCTACAATACAGCAGCAATATATCATCATGATCTGATCTACATCAGACAATGCCTTTGGGGCTGTTATAGCCTATAACTTATAGGTAAGGTTGCTGATGTGAGATAATGTCTTTTGTTTTTATGGAGACTGACCACTATAAACAGGCCGGTGACCTTTATATCAAAAGTTAGTCCAGCAGTAGCCTGCGCGTAATACAAAATTGTTCTACAGATTTTTTCACTTTTCAAAATAAAGATATACTACAGTAACAGAAGCAGAACTTTGAACTGTTAGATGGAAAATGATGTGAAAAATACAAAAAGAATAAGGTCTGGACACAGGCTAGTTCAGTAAACATATGGTGATATTCAGAGTTTGCGACTGTTAAAGGCTTGGGCAAACGATACGATTTTGTTGTACAACATCATACAACTTTTGTTGTATTCAACATGTTGCATCGTTTGCCCATCCTATTTATACATTGTTGTACGCAATTTAATGACCAACAAATTGTTGTACAACACGAAAAAGTCCATGACTTGAAGTCATGAACATTTTCGTTGTTGTACGGAAGTCGTGGAATTTTTACGAGGTTGATGCCTCTGAAGCATTCATTTGAAAAGAAGCGCAGGCGCAGTAGCCTTCGTTGCCGCGTTTTCGAAAAATATTTATTGTATCACAGACATAAAATCACTTTCAACGAATATATCATACCACATAGAAAATAAAGAACAGTATATACAATTTGAAGACATGACGATTGTACCAAATTATTAGATTTTATTGGCATATAAATAATTGTGAAATTAAATTAATATGATGCTTTAAAAGGTAGTAACACGATAGAAAATAGCAACTCTTTGAGCCAGGACAGCATTTGGTAATTGTTAAAATTAAATCATTATAGAGACTGCTTTTCCTGGCTCGATTGGTTATCATTCTACGCATTTTATATGTTAGTATTTGGTATTTGGTTGGGTATTTGATGCAACAACTTGAAGCTTCATTTATAGTCCAGTCAATCTAAAATTTGACCAAGGACAAATTGCAACACAAGCTTTTTTTATGGAATATAGGGTAGAATTTTATGCTGAGCAACATATCAAAAATCGAGAAAAATCGAAGTGGCGGAAGGTGCTCAATTTTATAGAAATTAGTTACGGTCGGCATGAAAGCGAGGCTGTGTCATTTAGGGCTAAAAACTGAGCGATATTTCAAAAAATAAGAGAATGTACGCAATCAAGAAGAACACACTCAGTGACACATTATAATTACAGAAATAAAAAATCATAAGTTGATCAGTTATAACAGAAAAAACCATAACGAGGCTAAAAATTATATTAGGGAATTTACTGAACTTTTATTGTACTATCACCAATAACAAATGCGCACTAAACGAGGCTTGGCATAAGAACACGCATTAGCTCCTTGCAAATAGAGGCAAATCGACCTAATGATTATATTAATTAACTACCAGACAAATATTGAAATATTAAATTCTATTCAAATCGGCAAAATCAAAATAAATCATATATAAATCAAGTAGACCATCCCATACAAAATAAGGATGCGTCTAATCACCCTCAGTAGTGAAATGGGTATGGTCCAAGAGTCCAATACCAATAATAGGAACATTCCTGACATCATAAAATCATATCTAGGTTAGATAGAATGTATATATAAATCCATCCCATAGGCATCACAGATACATCTAACCCCCTCAGTAGTATAATAGGTGTGGTCCAAGAGTCCAATACCAATAACAAGAACATTCCTGACATCATAAAATCATATCTAGGTTAGATAGAACGTATATATAAATTAAGTAGACCATCCCATAGGCATCACAGATACATCTAGCCCCCTCAATAGTATAATAAGTGTGGTCCAAGAGTCCAATATCAAGAACAGGAACCTTTCTGACATCATAAAATCCTATCTAGGTTGTATAGAATATAAATATAAATCGAGTAGACTATCCCATATGCATATTAGATACATCTTATCACCCTCAATGGAATAATAGGTGTGGTCAAAGAGTCCAATACCAAGAACAGGAACATTTCGGACATCATAAAATCATATCTAGGTTGTATAGAATATAAATATAAATCGAGTAGACCATCCCATATGCATTATAGATACATCTAATCACCCTCAGTAGTATAATAGGTGTAGTCCAAGAGTCCAATATCAAGAACAGGAACATTTCTGACATCATAAAATCCTATCTAGGTTGTATAGAATATAAATATAAATCGAGTAGACAATCCCATATGCATATTAGATACATCTTATCACCCTCAGTAGTATAATAGGTGTGGTCCAAGATTCCAATATCAAGAACAGGAACATTTCTGACATCATAAAATGATATCTACGTTACATAGAATGTATATATAATTCAAGTAAACCATCCCATAGGCATTACAGGTACATCTTATACATATATATATAAATCAAGTAGACCATCTCATAGGCATTATAGTTACATCTCATCACCCTCAGTAGTATAATAGGTGTGGTCCAAGAGTCCATAACTTTCACCATCATAAACTTTATCTATGATTATAAAATAATATAGATGTTGAATACAATGGATGTATATTTCTAATAAAACCATTCAAAATAGATTGAAGAGACATTCAACCATTGTTGCGATAATTAACATGTGTGGTCTAGGGGTCCACAGAAGATAACAAGAACATCCTCAATGGCTCAAAAGATATCTAGGTTGCACGATACCAGACATGCAATGTTTGTAAATTAGGGGTTGAGCAACAGTTGGGGCCTTTTACGGCTCATCAGGAAGTGTTATTGCCCTAAATTTTGTCTGTGAAATCGTGAATAGGCATTCTTATCTACGTTATTGCTTTATCGATGATTTTTGCGTTATATAAAAACAAAAACATGAAGTTTTACAGAATATTTCAGATAAAATCATAGCAAAATTCCCTATTTGGGACGCCAGAATTCAAAAAGTTCTTAAGGGGGTGAATCTCCAGACCCCATTTCAAGACTTCAACCCTGTTTTCCTATTTTTATCATGCAAAATTTTTATTATTTGCAAACACCTTGTTCACCATTCAAACTTTGCATGTTCAGCTAAATATTAATAATATGATTTAAAAGCAGATAGGTCTGAATTGAATCAATTTCAAGAAAGCTCTTTCGTTTGAATGCATGAAAATTGAAACTTTCATTATGCTATGCGTGAAATTGTACAGATTGAGTACGTAAATACGTTATTGCCATGGCATATAGGGGGCCAACAGTTGTGTGCACTGTTATACGGGGTGCATTAATATGCTGCCAAACTATGTCAGAAATAAAGATAATAGGCCAACAAATGTTATTGGTCCTGATTTGGATCACTCAGCAGAATTGATGCTATCATGTGTAATACTGTTACAGCAGAGCCCATAGGAATTGGCAATTGTACATGCATTTACATCCAAATATCTGGAAGTCTTGCATCCTGTCTAAACCACTATGTCTTAACAAACAACTGAGAACTGAATCCTTATTCCTTATGATCATTTTTATTTTCACATCATGAATTCATGATCATGCTACATATCGAACAAACATTAGAATAATTGAATATAATTCATTAAAAATATGTTTCACTTACTTTTAATTAAAATACTGACCTTGATTTTGGAAAATAGAAAGCCAATACAATAAATGTTAGGCCCTATTGAATATCTACAGATTTTTGCTTTGAATTATTACCTTGTCCTTGATAATGCCTGTCATCCTTCGTTTTCCTCTGCAACAAAACACTGGGAGAATTTTCGAACTGATAACATTCCATTATGAATTAATTCGTGAGAGAGTTTCTTCGAATCAAATATCTTTGAGTACCAAAATTAAGAGGAAAGTGTACCATTTCACCATTAAACCATAAAAAATCATACGCAAACCTGAATGATACGCGAACGATGTCTACCATCTTGTTGTATTGTCTTTCGATCAAAATTTGACAGTTTTCCGAAAACATGTCGCGCTCAGCCTGTGCGCAGACGTTTAGATGGAGGCATAATGGCGTTTTAGAAAGGGTTAATAATTTGTGACTTTAAATGCAAATGAAGTAATGTTCCGCCACCTCGATTTTTCTCGATTTTCAGTATGTTGTTAAGCGTTAAATTCTGTTCTAGAATCTGTAAAAAAAGCTTGTGTTGCAATTTGTCCTGGGTTCCGTGTTTTTTCGATCTAGATTGACTGGACCCATACTGGAATACCTGTTTTTTGTGCGCCGAAGATTACGCCAGCAGAATTTGCATTGTTGGAAGCCATTATTCCATCTCTTGCGCCAAAAATCAAATTTCCAAATTTTTCACTGACGTCATATTTTTTGGTCTCGTTTTCATTCGATTGTTGTTCTTGTCAATTTTGTACATTTGCCCATGCATTTGCCTTCTTCAAGACGTTGAGTCAGCGTTGAACAGTGCAGTGTGAACCTTGCTGGCTTGTTATGTTTGTACTAAAATTTTATGTACTGAATTTTATGCTTGATTTCGACTGACCATATTTTGAGTTTTAGCTGTTCATGAGGTTATTCAATAAATTTAATGAAATTCAACTTTATTGAAGAATGTGTGGCCCAGTGGTTATCACGTGTGACTGTTTTGCAGAGGGTCGCGGTTCGATCCCCACACCAATCAACAGTGCCGGATTAATATTATCAGTGGCCTTAGGCGATTGATTAATATGGGGCCTAAAAAATATTTCAGGAAATTTGGTGAAAATAACATAATTATACTGTTTGTTGGTCTCCCCCTTTATTCTGCTTTTATATGAGCAATGACAATCACTCTCCTAGGAATATAACTTTTTTAGTATAAATACAGTATTACTGTAATAGAATGTATGGAATGAATGTCCTTCCCATTCTAAAGTCAACTTACTTGTTGTATCAGTTTATTAGTTGCATTAGTTTTATTTGAGCCGCTGCGATCGGTCGTTGCCATGGCAACACGATCTTTTTGGGATCATTTTTTCACAACAGGAAGTTATAAGTCATAGCAAGTGTAATTTCATCTGGAAATAGCAATGCTGTCACCAAAATTATGAGACAGGAAGAAAATTCAAAATCGTTATGACAATTAAATCTTGACCTTTGTAAACAATTTGATCAACTGGGCTTACACGACAGCTGCAGTCTGCTCCAACAGTCCAACGCACTATATTGACACTTCAAGGTGAGGAGGATTTGATTTTGTGATAAAATCATAGACATATTCTTCCTTTTCATCAAGTCAATGATTTGAGCTGCGCCAACAATTTTCCTTTCAAAAACATTATTTTGCGCCACGCCAAAACAGACTGCGCCAACAAATCAGCAAAATTTGCGCCGAAATGCTGGCGCAGCATCGTGGCGCTGCGCCGAAGATCTTCGGCGCAACATGCCACTTTTCCGAAGTTTGTCTTTATGGAGAAAAGTTTAATGTAGAAAAGTTTAATGAAGAAAAGTTTAACGCCGAAAAATCCGCCGCGTTTGAAAAATGTTTAATAGAGAAAAGCGGAAAAATATCGTAAAAATGCGATTTTTTTTCAAAATGTGGGAAATAATTTAAGTAAATGCGGTTTATTATAACAACAATTCGAAAACATAGTTAATGGAGAATCTACATTGATTAATCGAATTAATAAATATAGATTAAACTTTATGAACATGTTCTTATCAATTATACTGAATCTACGAAGTTTGCAACGAATATCATTAACGTGTGAAACAGTAGGGATTAGATCGGAAAGTTTCACAATCCAGGAATAAGTTTATGTCGAAAATGATTAACCATCACAATATAACCATAATCGTTATAGCTATTTCTTCATATAAAGGTACATCAGTATAATACCTTGCTATAGTGCACAAAAGTTCGTATCTTAAACAGTTTTATCATCGACTTCTTAATTTTCCTCATTAAACTTATCGGTACAATAGCCGATATTCTTTACTAATAAACACGTATAATTTAATCCAAACAAATTCATCGTTAATAACTATAATTCGTGAGTAATACTTCATACAAAGGTGTATCCGTATCATACGTTGCTATAGTGCACAAAAGTTCGTATCTTTTACAGCTTTTTCATCGACTTATTCATTTTCCTCATTAAACTTATCGGTTCAAATCAGGATTTTTTACTACTGAACACGTCTAATTTACCCCGATCTTGATCAAAACAAGTCATTTTGAAATAACTCCAATTTGTAGCTAATTCTTCACACAAAGGTGTATCAGTATCATACCTTGCTATAGCGCACAAAAGTTTGTATATTAAAGGGTTTTTTCATCGACTTATTCATTTTCCTCATTAAACTTATCGGTTCAAATCAGGATTTTTTACTACTGAACAAGTGTAATTTACTCCGATTTTGATCAAAACAAGTCATTTTGAAATAACTCCAATTTGTAGCTAATTCTTCACACAAAGGTGTATCAGTATCATACCTTGCTATAGTGCACAAAAGTTTGTATATTAAAGGGTTTTTTCATCGACTTATTCATTTTCCTCATTAAACTTATCGGTTCAAATCAGGATTTTTTACTACTGAACACGTCTAATTTACCCCGATCTTGATCAAAACAAGTCATTTTGAAATAACTCCAATTTGTAGCTAATTCTTCACACAAAGGTGTATCAGTATCATACCTTGCTATAGCGCACAAAAGTTTGTATATTAAAGGGTTTTTTCATCGACTTATTCATTTTCCTCATTAAACTTATCGGTTCAAATCAGGATTTTTTACTACTGAACAAGTGTAATTTACTCCGATTTTGATCAAAACAAGTCACTTTGAAATAACTCAAATTTGTAGCTAATTCTTCACACAAAGGTGTATCACTATCATACCTTGCTATAATGCACAAAAGTTTGTATATTAAAGGGTTTTTTCATCGACTTATTCATTTTCCTCATTAAACATATCGGCTCATTTCAGGATTTTTTGATCAGTACTAAACTCATGTAGTTTAATCCACGCCAATTCATGGTTAATCGCTATAATTGCTAGCTAATACTTCACACAAATGTGTATCAGTATAATACCTTGCTATAGTGCACAAAAGTTCGTATCTTAAACGGCTTTTTCATCGAATTATTCATTTTCCTCATTAAACTTATCGGTTGAAATCAGGATTTTTTACTACTGAACACGTGTAATTTACCCCGATTTTGATCAAAACAAGTCATTTTGAAATAACTCAAATTTGTAGCTAATTCTTCACACAAAGGTGTATCACTATCATACCTTGCTATAATGCACAAAAGTTTGTATATTAAAGGGTTTTTTCATCGACTTATTCATTTTCCTCATTAAACTTATCGGTTCATTTCAGGATTTTTTGATCAGTACTAAACTCATGTAGTTTAATCCACGCCAATTCATGGTTAATCGCTATAATTGCTAGCTAATACTTCACACAAATGTGTATCAGTATAATACCTTGCTATAGTGCACAGAAGTTCGTATCTTAAACGGCTTTTTCATCGAATTATTCATTTTCCTCATTAAACTTATCGGTTGAAATCAGGATTTTTTACTACTGAACACGTGTAATTTACCCCGATTTTGATCAAAACAAGTCATTTTGAAATAACTCAAATTTGTAGCTAATTCTTCACACAAAGGTGTATCACTATCATACCTTGCTATAATGCACAAAAGTTTGTATATTAAAGGGTTTTTTCATCGACTTATTCATTTTCCTCATTAAACTTATCGGTTCATTTCAGGATTTTTTGATCAGTACTAAACTCATGTAGTTTAATCCACGCCAATTCATGGTTAATCGCTATAATTGCTAGCTAATACTTCACACAAATGTGTATCAGTATAATACCTTGCTATAGTGCACAGAAGTTCGTATCTTAAACGGCTTTTTCATCGAATTATTCATTTTCCTCATTAAACTTATCGGTTGAAATCAGGATTTTTTACTACTGAACACGTGTAATTTACCCCGAATTTTGATCAAAACAAGTCATTTTGAAATAACTCAAATTTGTAGCTAATTCTTCACACAAAAGTGTATCACTATCATACCTTGCTATAATGCACAAAAGTTTGTATATTAAAGGGTTTTTTCATCGACTTATTCATTTTCCTCATTAAACTTATCGGTTCAAATCAGGATTTTTTGATCAGTACTAAACTCATGTAGTTTAATCCACGCCAATTCATGGTTAATCGCTATAATTGCTAGCTAATACTTCACACAAATGTGTATCAGTATAATACCTTGCTATAGTGCACAAACGTTCGTATCTTAAACGGCTTTTTCATCGAATTATTCATTTTCCTCATTAAACTTATCGGTTGAAATCAGGATTTTTTACTACTGAACACGTGTAATTTACCCCGATTTTGATCAAAACAAGTCATTTTGAAATAACTCAAATTTGTAGCTAATTCTTCACACAAAGGTGTATCACTATCATACCTTGCTATAATGCACAAAAGTTTGTATATTAAAGGGTTTTTTCATCGACTTATTCATTTTCCTCATTAAACTTATCGGTTCATTTCAGGATTTTTTGATCAGTACTAAACTCATGTAGTTTAATCCACGCCAATTCATGGTTAATCGCTATAATTGCTAGCTAATACTTCACACAAATGTGTATCAGTATAATACCTTGCTATAGTGCACAGAAGTTCGTATCTTAAACGGCTTTTTCATCGAATTATTCATTTTCCTCATTAAACTTATCGGTTGAAATCAGGATTTTTTACTACTGAACACGTGTAATTTACCCCGATTTTGATCAAAACAAGTCATTTTGAAATAACTCAAATTTGTAGCTAATTCTTCACACAAAAGTGTATCACTATCATACCTTGCTATAATGCACAAAAGTTTGTATATTAAAGGGTTTTTTCATCGACTTATTCATTTTCCTCATTAAACTTATCGGTTCAAATCAGGATTTTTTGATCAGTACTAAACTCATGTAGTTTAATCCACGCCAATTCATGGTTAATCGCTATAATTGCTAGCTAATACTTCACACAAATGTGTATCAGTATAATACCTTGCTATAGTGCACAAACGTTCGTATCTTAAACGGCTTTTTCATCGAATTATTCATTTTCCTCATTAAACTTATCGGTTGAAATCAGGATTTTTTACTACTGAACACGTGTAATTTACCCCGATTTTGATCAAAACAAGTCATTTTGAAATAACTCAAATTTGTAGCTAATTCTTCACACAAAAGTGTATCACTATCATACCTTGCTATAATGCACAAAAGTTTGTATATTAAAGGGTTTTTTCATCGACTTATTCATTTTCCTCATTAAACTTATCGTTTCATTTCAGGATTTTTTGATCAGTACTAAACTCATGTAGTTTAATCCACGCCAATTCATGGTTAATCGCTATAATTGCTAGCTAATACTTCACACAAATGTGTATCAGTATAATACCTTGCTATAGTGCACAGAAGTTCGTATCTTAAACGGCTTTTTCATCGAATTATTCATTTTCCTCATTAAACTTATCGGTTGAAATCAGGATTTTTTACTACTGAACACGTGTAATTTACCCCGATTTTGATCAAAACAAGTCATTTTGAAATAACTCAAATTTGTAGCTAATTCTTCACACAAAAGTGTATCACTATCATACCTTGCTATAATGCACAAAAGTTTGTATATTAAAGGGTTTTTTCATCGACTTATTCATTTTCCTCATTAAACTTATCGGTTCAAATCAGGATTTTTTGATCAGTACTAAACTCATGTAGTTTAATCCACGCCAATTCATGGTTAATCGCTATAATTGCTAGCTAATACTTCACACAAATGTGTATCAGTATAATACCTTGCTATAGTGCACAAACGTTCGTATCTTAAACGGCTTTTTCATCGAATTATTCATTTTCCTCATTAAACTTATCGGTTGAAATCAGGATTTTTTACTACTGAACACGTGTAATTTACCCCGATTTTGATCAAAACAAGTCATTTTGAAATAACTCAAATTTGTAGCTAATTCTTCACACAAAAGTGTATCACTATCATACCTTGCTATAATGCACAAAAGTTTGTATATTAAAGGGTTTTTTCATCGACTTATTCATTTTCCTCATTAAACTTATCGGTTCATTTCAGGATTTTTTGATCAGTACTAAACTCATGTAGTTTAATCCACGCCAATTCATGGTTAATCGCTATAATTGCTAGCTAATACTTCACACAAATGTGTATCAGTATAATACCTTGCTATAGTGCACAGAAGTTCGTATCTTAAACGGCTTTTTCATCGAATTATTCATTTTCCTCATTAAACTTATCGGTTGAAATCAGGATTTTTTACTACTGAACACGTGTAATTTACCCCGATTTTGATCAAAACAAGTCATTTTGAAATAACTCAAATTTGTAGCTAATTCTTCACACAAAAGTGTATCACTATCATACCTTGCTATAATGCACAAAAGTTTGTATATTAAAGGGTTTTTTCATCGACTTATTCATTTTCCTCATTAAACTTATCGGTTCAAATCAGGATTTTTTACTACTGAACACGTGTAATTTACCCCGATTTTGATCAAAACAAGTCATTTTGAAATAACTCCAATTTGTAGCTAATTCTTCACACAAAGGTGTATCAGTATCATACCTTGCTATAATGCACAAAAGTTTGTATATTAAAGGGTTTTTTCATCGACTTATTCATTTTCCTCATTAAACTTATCGGTTCAAATCAGGATTTTTTACTACTGAACACGTGCAATTTACCCCGATTTTGATCAAAACAAGTCATTTTAAAATAACTCCAATTTGTAGCTAATTCTTCACACAAAGGTGTATCAGTATCATACCTTGCTATAATGCACAAATGCAATGAAAACCTTTGGCAAATTTGACTTGCACTTAAGCGAGTTACGCTGTAGCAGCAATCTAGGTCAACCTAAGTGTGATTTCACCACTTTTCAGAATTTGAAAAAAATGCTGGTTTTTCACTTTTTCGACTTTAAATGTCTCTCACACTATAACCGCCGATACAATTCCCTATTAATTCGCTGTTATAGTATATCATACGCAGGCATGTATCGAAGTGATTTAAAAAAACTGAATTAAAAAATATCAAGTCTATATTTACTAGCAGCAATCTAGGTTGATATTGACATCAGGCATAACCTTGTAGATTTATCAATAGATAATCCAAGTTAATACTACCCTATAATACCCTGGTGGAACAATCTGACGGGTGATATTTACATCAAAAACTATTGCTCAATTCAAGGAGAAACTACGATCATTGAATTTGTCATCATTTTGCAAAGTTATTATATAGATAAATTAATCAGTCGTATAGTATTACATCACATAGCTAATGTATAGATACATATCTTTACATTCATAGTTGTTAACCTGATACTATATGTCATATACGGTATTTATGCATATAACAAATTAATAAATGATAGGGTCATATTCATGTTTTAACTAGAAACCTTTAGATTTATGACAAAATATAATGATTATTTATGATTCAACAAAATGACAAAATATATCATATCATATCATAACATATCATATCATATCAAATCATATCATATCATATCTCTAAATCCCTCGGAATCCCTAAATATCTCGGAATCCCTATCTCACCTTTGCCTGTTAATTATTTCTGATAACATAGTTTTCTTTATATATATATACTTTTTTTTAAAGGTCACATGTAAGTGAGGATACATTTAAAAATATCCTCCTTTGTTTATTTGCCTGTTAGCCATTGTGCTACAAAATACATACATAGATACAAACATATCATACCCATTAGAAGCCTTTCAAAAAAAAGTAATGCGTAGTATGCTAAATGCACCAAAGAATGTTACCCTGACTGCGATACGCGGTGACTTAGCATTATTACCATTAAATATCGATGTTAACGTTAAAATAATTAAATACTGTATTCATTTGTTAAACTCTGATCAAAATTCACTAGTATATAAAGCTTTTGGAGAACAAGTCTTAGATAGTTCCCCCCTTACTTGGCTTGCAAATGTCAAAAATATTTTGAGAGAAGTTGGAGTTGATTTTACACTCCTTTGCAATAAGGATTTATCAACCTTGACTTCTCAAAACTTATTTATAAAAGCAGTAGAGCAAGATTTGACGCATAAATTTATTCAATTATTTGAAAATAATCTCTCCGCTAATCAAAACTCTAATCAATTGAACTTTTACCGAAAAATTACATCAAAGTTTCAAATCGAAAACTACCTACTTATACCTCATACAAAAGCTAGGATAACGTTAACTAAACTGAGAGTAAGTTCTCATAAATTAACTGTACAGACAGGACGCCATATTGGTATCCCATACGAAGATCTCCTGTGTCCAGTTTGCAACAAAGATGATATTGATGACGAAATTCATCTTCTCTTTTTCTGTTCTTCAAACCATAATAATAGGATATCCTTCTATAATGCAATAAATAGAATGTATATAGTAGTTTTAGCTCGTCGACAACTGAAGAAAAGATTCACTTCTTATTCTCGGATCCACCTACTATCGTGAACAATGTTCTTGGGGCATTTGTACTCAATTCTTATCGTGCAAGAGGCTTATAAAATATTTAAAAAAAAAAAAAAAAAAAAATGATATTAGATTATACTATATTTTGGTTGTATTAAACAATGGTAGAATAATTAATAATTATCACATATTATACCAGATTTGTAATAATTGGTCAGTTATTTTATTAGGATTGTTAATAGTTACTATCATTGTAAAAAAATAATAATAATAAATAAATAAATAAAATAAATATTGTATATACATATATGTTATATAAATAGAACATAATTATGTAATTATCACACATCCTGTAAAATTGGGTATATTGATATTAAAGTGACAACAACAACAACAACAACATATCATATCATATCATATCATATCATATCATATCATATCATATCATATCATATCATATATCATATCATATCATGTCATAATATATCCTTAAAACCGCTCTAGTCATTCCACTTTATAAAAAGGGACTATCATCAAAGAAACAGAACTATCGTCCAATATCTCTAACATATGTATTGCCTGTAAAGTAATGGAAAAAGGTCTACACGATGAATTACTTTGCTTTCTTCTCAGTAATAATCTTATCACCGACAAGCAACGTGGTTTTTTTCGCCGAAGATCTACATGTACTCAGTTGTTATTAACAATCAATGAATGGTGTGACGTGATCAACATACGAGCGCGAGTAGATGCAGTTTATATAGATTTCAAAAAAGCATTTGACACTGTCACTCATTCAAAATTACTTTCAAAACTCAAAGCATACGTTTTGAGCTTTTGAATTGGTTAGAAAGCTATTTAAATGGTCGTTCGCAACAAGTAGTTATTGGAAATTCTTTATCGTCATCAAAAAATGTTACTAGCGGGGTACCGCAGGGCTCTGTTTTGGGACCTTTATTGTTTCTAATTTATGTAAATGACATTGATTCTTGTTTAAAGCAGAATTGTGAAGTTGAACTTTTCGCTGCTGATGCTAAATTTTCAGTTGGTCGTTACAATAACTCAGACGATAATGCACTCCAATACACGCTTGACGCTTTTTGTGATTGGGCAAATGCCTGGCAACTTCAAATCGCCATAGGAAAATGCGATGCTATCTCTTTTGGAAATAAGAACTTATCCATATGCAAATATTATCTGAATAGTGAAGAAGTTGTTAGAATAGATAAAGTTAGAGATCTTGGTGTTATTATATGTTCTGATTTAAGGTCATCAAGTCACTATGCTAAAATCGCTGGTAAAGCTCATTCAGCATCTTACCTTATATATATATATTCAACTGTTTCTCTTCTAAAGACCATAGATGTCTAATAAAAGCCTATACAACGTATGTACGTCCTATATTGGAGTCTAACTCACCAGTATCATGCCAGTATGGAGTCCTTATTTATTAAAAGATGTTAAATGCATAGAAAAAGTTAAACAGAGATTTACAAAACGCGTATGCCGAAAATGTTCAAATTCTGATAATTCTGATTATTGTACTCGACTTAAGATGCTAGGTTTGGCTTTCTTTAGAAGTTCGGCGAATTTACGCCGATCTATGTATGGTTTACAAAGTTGTTAATGGAATGGTTGATTTAAAAAAAGAAATGTTTCTTGCCTCTCACAAAACCAAAACTAGAGGACATTCTCAGAAATTATATCAAAGGCATTTACCTGTTAATAACACTGTAGCTAATATATTTGCAAACCGCGTAATACCAATATGGAACTCATTACCAGAATCATTAGTTACTGCCCCTTTTGTTACGTTTAAAAAAACTTTAGACCGAATAAATTTTTCAAATTTTTGTAGAGTTAGCTTTTAATTATTATCATGTTGTATTTCAAATTTAGGCTCCAATGTAAGTGTAAGCTATATGTAACTTACCAGTGTTTGCCAGTCAAACTATTATTTCATTTGACAAATAAAAATCAATCAATCAATCAATATCATGAGGGGTATTTTAGGTGTTTTTCTTAATGCTGGTTTTCTCACTTTCCCCAACTTGTATCTCTCAAATCAGAACGAGGCGTGCTGATGACTCCATACTACTATATATGCTCTTAGTATAGATGTTCATCGTATTTAGAAAGCTTTCATGAAAATATATTATGCTTCTATTCAGATACAGTCATTGCAGGTTGTCCCTTTCTCCAACTTGTAGTAGGTCTATCCAATCAGTCTTGTGAAAAAAAGCTTTTAGCTTATTCAAGTTCTGAATAAATGATGATGATGATGATGATGATGATGATGACGATAAATGGATATATTATTATATGTAGTTCTTAGATGTGTAGTCGAGACAATGGAAAAGATTTTTGAAAATACATCATGTATTTATCATTAGATACAGCCAATGGAGTTGATCTAGGTTGTATCTTAGGGTTTTTCAAAATGCCGGTCTTCCATTTTCTCCAAAATTTATACGTCTCTGAAATTAGAATGAGGCATTACCGATGAATACATATCTGTAAATGTAGTTTTTAGACTGTATCGGATTTAAGTAGAAAAGTGAAGTAATAACTAGCAATTATAGTTATTTACCATAATCATTCCATAAATTAAATGCTTCGATTAAACTACAGGTGATAAATAGTGACTTAGAATATCGCGATAGGGAATTAACCGATAAGTTTAATCAGGAAAATGGATAAGTTGATGAAAAATCCCTTTAAGAAACGGAAGTATTAGCTACCAATTATAGCTATTTCTAAATTACTTGTTTTGATTAAAATCGGATTGAAATACAAGTGTTCAGTAGTAAAAAAATCCTGATAGCCTAAGTTTAATGAGAAAAATTAATGAGTTGATGATAAAGCCGGTCAAGACACGGACATTTGTGCACTATAGCAAGGTATTCTATTGATACACTTATTTGTGAAGTATTAGCTACCAATTATAATTATTAACCATGAATTTGTTTGGATGAAATTATACGTATTTAATAGTAAAGAATATCGGCTTTTGTAGCGATAAGTTTAATGAGGAAAATTAATAAGTCGATGATAAAACCTGTAAAGATACTAACTTTTGTGCACTAGAGCAAGGTATTATACTGATGCACCTCTATATGAATTATTACTTACGAGTTATAGTTGTTAGCGATGAATTTGTTGGATTAAATTATACGTGTTTATTAGTAAAGAATATCGGCTTTTGTACAAATAAGTTTAATGAGGAAAATTGAGAAGTCGATGATAAAACCCGTAAAGATACGAACTTTTGTGCATTTTAGAAAGGTATTATACTGATGCACCTTTATATGAAGTATTACTTACGAATTATAGTTATTCACCATGAATTTGTTTGGATTAAATTATACGTGTTTAATGGCAAAGAATATCGGCTTTCGTATCGATAAGTTTAATAGCAAAGAATATCGGCTATTGTACCGATAAGTTTAATGAGGAAATCTATAAGTCCATGAAAAAACCCGTAAAGATACGAACTTTTGTGCACTAGAGCAAGGAATTATACTGATGCACCTCTATATGAAGTATTACTTACGAGTTATAGTTGTTAAGCGATGAATTTGTTTGGATTAAATTATACGTGTTTATTAGTAAAGAATATCGGCTTTTGTACAAATAAGTTTAATGAGGAAAATTGAGAAGTCGATGATAAAACCCGTAAAGATACGAACTTTTGTGCATTTTAGAAAGGTATTATACTGATGCACCTTTATATGAAGTACTACTTACGAATTATAGTTATTAACCATGAATTTGTTTGGATTAAATTATACGTGTTAATAGTAAAGAATATCGGCTTGTTTCCCGATGAGGTTAATGGGGAAAATGTTTCCCGATGAGTTTACCCAAAGCAACGGTAGATGATAACAGAGTAAAACGACGTGGCGCATTTATTGGAGTCATTTTTCAATTGTTTATTTAGACATTTCCCGCTTTTCTACATAAACTCTTCGAGAAAATTTTAAAAATCGCGCGTGTTATTTATTGTTCTCGCGCGGGAAAATTTTAAGTTTAACGTAGAAAAATTTACAAAATGGCGGTTATCGTGGAAATTTAACGTAGAAAATCGCAAAAATAAAATTTTCTACATAAAACTTTTCTTCATTAAAACATGTAATCCACTTTTCCACTATGGGACTGGACTATTAGCCACCTCATGAAATGGTCATAAAACAAAATCACAAAAGATTTCAAAGTCTTTTGTCTACTGTTGTACAACAAAATCGTATCGTTTGCCCAGGCCTTAAAAATTCAAATCTGAGCAAAGTTTAGACAACAGTAATTATTTCATACGCTAAATTTCACTTAACATATTACTGGGTATACAATAAAAATGAGGCTTTAGTCAAAACATCCTTATTCTGTTTCACAAAAAACCTCTGGATTACAGGTTAATACATCAAATAATTTTTAAATAAATAATGATTAATATTTGAAACACTGTAGGCCTAATAATGGTATAGCAGGGCTATTTAATACAATTGCAGAATACAATTGCATTATTTATTTTCATGTTTTTGTGTGTGGATATAAAAGTTGTTAGACCTATATGTGTTTTGTTGGTTGTTTCCATTCAGACAATTACAATCCAAGCCATAAAATGCCCATGTAAAGATTTCGTCATTATTGGATCTACTTATGTCACTTTATCGACAATATGCAGCAAATCAAAAATTCCATATCGGTGACGTTTTTGTAGATATGCATAGGACCTATCTATGTTCTCCATTTGTCATGTAAATTATCACACTGTAAAATGTCTGTCATCTATCGCATCTTATTGTCATAGTTGCGTTTGTGCCTCAATTGTATCAGATAGGTCTGACTAACAGCCAAACCCCTGCAAAAAAGTTCTGGAGTTTATGAATGACTCATGAACTGTGCATGAACACTGTGCATGAAAATACTCAATTTTCATGGATAAATTCATGAAATGTTCATTAAAAGTTCATGAATAAGAATGATAAAACCACCTAAAAATTGGGCTAGTTAGAGTTCATGAACCGTTCATGCATTCATGAACTGTTTTTTTTTTGTAGGGGTAATATCGATAGGCCTATCAATTGTGTTGTTATATTATCTGACAGAAATGTGCAGGTTGAAGTATAGGCCTACAAAGAATAATTCTACTAAAACACAGGGTAGAGCTTTGATAAATTATTCTTTGTGTAGATCTTCAAATGGCACATAGTAGGCTATTCATAATATAGGCCTGCGTTTAAATGCTTCCAATGCAAAAGTATATAAATCTGTGTTTCAGATCCATACTTCTCAGAGCTTATTCACTGTTTCGAATAACCAGGTAGAAGACTTTGAAGATACGCTCTATTTATTGGTTTATCCACATCAAAAATACGAGATCGATGTGATTGTGATCTTCTCGGTCCATCTTTATCGGGTATTTTTAATTCTGAATTACGAGCAGGTAATGGCGGCATAAAGAAATATCGATGTAATAATGCTTCTTTAGCAGAGATACGCATACCTGATTGATATACAAGAAAACATTTTAATAATTCTAATGCAAATTCAGAAGCATCCGGAACAATCTTTTCAAGGGGGATTGGATCCATATGAGGGAATGTGATTTTATTATAATCTGGTAGATCCTTCATTTCTGGCCATGTCTCGTTATTGGGCGTTCCAAGAGTACGTAATACGCAACATAGTTGCTCAATATCATTTTCACCAGGAAATAATGGGGAATTATTCAATAGCTCACCAAAAATAGCACCAATAGCCCATAAATCAACCCCCTCGTCATATTTTCTTGCACCGTATAGTAATTCTGGTGCACGATACCAACGTGTAGCAACTTGGTGACTATATAAACGATTTTTATTATTTTCAAATACGCGTGCTAATCCGAAATCTGCAATTTTTAATTGTCCAGTTGAGCTTATAAGTAAATTAGCTGGTTTTAAATCTCGATGCATAATATTATTATCATGACAATAAGCTATCCCATGTAATATCATTAACATATATGTTTTGACTTGTGCTTCAGTCAATGGTCGGTCACAATCCCGTATTAGTTCTGATAAGTCAGACAGCATATATTCAAACACAAGGACAAAACCAGTTCCATGGGGAAATACTTCATGCAGTTTAACAATGTTTTCATGTTCATCTATTTCTTGTAACGCTTTAATTTCTCTTAAAGCAGTATTTGGTATGCCATCCTCAAGTCGACGCAAAGGAACTTTTTTCAAAGCAACAGTATCTCCACTTTGTATATGTTTTGCTTTGAAAACAACTCCATGGGCACCTTCTCCGACCCTACCAAGAATAGTATAATTCTCCATTTCCATTCATTTAAGTCTCAACTCTCAACCAAGTTTTGTTTATACATATACAACTAGTCACTAGAACCTTCTCCGAAAGTAGACAGCTGGCGCTCTGAAAATATTAAAAATCAATCTTATATTGCACACATTTTCGGGTAGGTCACCAACAAAAATTTAAAACCATCTGACAATTCAACGAAGTAGAATTCTGAAAATTATAAGAATATTTGTTGATACGTAGTTAAGGATGGTCAGCCTTATGTCAAAGCGGGTTCGTCTGGTCATCACGTGACAAGTATTATGAACGCATGCGTACTATCATTCGTTCATTTGAAAAAGTAAAATCGATGATTGTTGGACATTTTTATATTCTTATCAAATATTCTTACAAATTTGGAAGTTTAGAAAGTACTAACAATGGAATGCAATTCGTATACAGGTTCACCACAAGGTAACAGTTAGCTGTTTTTTAAGTTATTTATAAGGTCTGCCCGGCGTATCTTAACCTAAAAACACATAAATAGCTCAAAAATAGATAGTCCTATCAATTAATGTTTTCCAGGCAGCATATGTATTCCAACTTTCTTCTGCGAAAAGACTTCAAACTTGGAGGCAGCAGAAGTGTGTTAGGCTAATATTATCAGGTAAAGCACCAAGTTGTTTCAGCAAATCTCATGTTGTGAAAACTGTATCCTGATTCCTTTGCCTTGCAGAGATGAAGAGCTAGTGCTAGCATGGTGCTAGAGTGCAACCAGGACCAAGAACTGAATGATTTGAATATGAGTAATGTGTCTAGCTGTTTGTATTATAAACTATTTTGTCACTGATTAATGACTCCATGGCTTTTTATCTTTCAATGTGTTGTGTTTTATATTGTACTCGACGATAATAAATTCTTCGTCAGACACCAGTTCATACATTTTGTTTTACATTGGCTATAAAATTCGATTGCCAGCCTGCTTAAAATTGAGTCTACTCTGTCAGTATTCAGTTATCACTAGCCTATCTATAATTGAGAAATGTCATTATTAATTAAATGTTTATTTAACTTGATTTGGCAATGCTTTCACTGTTGGACTCGGAATAAATATTTAAATGAAGACATAGGCAAAAAATTACAACAGATTGAATCAAAACATAGCCTACTCAAATAATATATGTGTATTAATATAACAAAGTCTGTTGAACCCCTGCTTTCAAATCAGACTGTAACTTGAACTTGAACCTTTGAGGGTTTAAAATTTTAAAATAGAAACCATTGTGACAAATCTTATACTCCATGTATGTTTATGCATGTAATTGTTGTTTGTAAATCGATATAGGCTGAACTGTATGTTTTTCATTATTTAGTTTATTTGTCTGAGGATTGCGTAAGCATGAAACTATTAGTTACAATTATGAATGTGTAGTCTTTGACTCCTTTTATTATTTTATTATATTTTATTATAATTGTAAATATATATATTAACTACATCACATTTGGTTTAGAAATCAGATCTATGTGATAACATTTGGCAGATCCCTACATACTAAGCACATCCAGACAGTAGAGGCAGAGTGTAGTTCAGGATTAGTACCAAGGTTTTCTTGGCAGGTTCTGTGGAACTCTTCTCTGCAAGCAGAACATTTCAGTAGTGGCTTTATCGATGTTCTTGGCAAGCGGCAAGAGCAATGTATTTCTATTGCCAGAAGAGTATTGAATGAGGGTTTGTATTGGCGGTGGTTGTACGGGAAGGGTGTAACTTTTTTATTTTCAAGGCAAGATTTCAGATGGACTCTCATGGAAATAGGGTCCAAAGAAATAGCTCTTGCATTGATTTTAAAGCATTCAGCTGTGGCAAATGCCAAGGCAAACAAGCCACAGCTGAAGTTGTCATCTTGCCTCTGTACTGGTGGTACTGCAACAAGCATCATAGGATTGCTGCACCTTATCAAAGAGGCCAATGTTTCCTGGCTACTGTCATCCAGTTTACGTGGCTGCATGCTATCATACAATTTTACCCCGGTACCACTTTTGAGGCCTATTGTGCTCACAGTGGCCCAGTGAGTACCGTTGCGATTAATGACTTGAACAAACTGGTTGTTATTTGAACTGGCATGCTTCGAATTGAGAATCAGAGTGTCTTGGAAGCCTGCCAGTTCGGGAAATTGATTCCTCAACAAATTCTGAGTGGCATTGATGATGTTGTCGTTCAGCATGCCCTCTGGAGATATCAGTACCTGTGGATAATCAATTGTTGGTTAAATATTGATGATGTAAAGCTGCTGCAGATGCCAGCGAAGCAATGTTGTTCTTGAAGTTGTGTGATTTTTTCAATTATAAGTTTAGTTATTTGTAACTACCTCCTTATCTTTTCTTGATAAATTTATCCCTCCTGATTTTATCCATTGATTAGGGTCATCTGTGTCTTCATCTTCTGATTCAACAACCACAGGCCTACATGCAAATTTCTCAGCTTCAAACTGTAGAAAAAAATATAGAGCACATTACCGCTTTGATTTCCAATATGCCTAACAATAAAATAATAGGTTCCTCTGCAATACCTGTGGTTTCAAATTCAACTCATTTTTGTTTTTTTTGCTGTCTGCAGTTTAACTGATGTTGTAGCTATGCAATATATTATAGTAAATATTTATCAAGTGAACAATAAATAGCCGCATTTACCAATGAGATGAATAGGTAAAATCAACTAATATTGTCTTGGGGCCTACCTACCATTAACTTTTTGGAAGTCTTTCTTTGTTAACAGTTGATGATTTGCTGAAATCCCGATGGTGGTATAGTTTTCTTTGTTTTCAGCCCCTACCCCTAAAATGTAAGCCGCATCGCATTAGAGAAGATTATAGGTCTAAGTAATGTCCTATGTAAGCTAAAATATTGTTGAATATTTCTACCAAATCGTTTTTGCTTTTTCTTTTTGGGCATCTTCAATTGCTTTACAGTTAATTGAGATGATGGTGCCTTGTCTTTATGCTTCTTTATTGCTGGAAAATCTTATTAATAATAATAAATATTAATATTACACAAATATAGATTTATCTTATGGCAGATGTAATAGTGCTTAGTGCTAAAAACTGCCAGAGCTGTAACTTATATAACAATTGTGAATGATAATTTTGCATCTGCGTGAAACTTCAGTAACAGTATTTAAGAATTAATTTGTTTTATTTTACTCAGTGACCATCCTTTATAATACTAATAGTAATTTGCCAATTTATATATCTCTTGGAGTCTGATCAAAAACCCTCAAAACAGGCATTAATTAAAAGAGTTGAAATTTAAAAACAAATAAAATGATTTAAATTAAAAATCTGCAAAGCATCATGCTTAAGGCTAAATGCTAGTCTACACTGGAAGCTGTCGTAAACAATACCTTTTAGTTGGATTTTAAAAACATAAAGAATAAATTTTTTGATTCACCTTTCAATGGTATGTTGTTGTCTTTAAAGCTATGTTGCCTGGCAAAAAACAAGGTCTCTGAAATCAAGTGATGTAACTCGTTGATTGAATCGTTGTCTCTGGGAATGTATAATTCATCAAGGAGGGACTTGCATAGGCGTATGCAATCATCTTTTGATTTGCTAGAAGCTAATAGAAAATGGAAATCAAAATTATTTTACTAGTCCTGCTGTTAGCCTATATATATAACTTGGTAAATTATGGAGGTCAAATACTAATAGGCCTAGTGGGCCTACATATCGCAGTTTCTTTAGGCGTACTGTGACAGTAGTTACAACTGTATTACTGGTCATAATATTGCTGTCCTTTTATGATATTAATTATTTTGTAAATGTGCAATGTGGATATATTGAATTTGAAATTAAATGTTTAATTACCTGAAGTTGATTCTGTAACCTTTGTTGTTGATTTTCCTGTTTCAGGTTTTACGTTAATTTCAATTAAGTCACTGATAGCCTCATTGCATGTTTCAATGATGGTTATATGTGGTGCTTTTTTCAATGGTATTTCTCTGTTTTCAGGTTTAACAATCACTGGGTCAAGATTGAATAAGGGATGGGATTTAAAATGATCTCCAATTGCTTCCCATCCATTTGCTTCTCCCAATAATCAGTATAGTAAGTTTGAAATTTTTCACAAAGCTGCCATTCTAGACTAGTCTTCATCTTATCTGAGTTGGTGTTCAATGTTGCTTCGTCATGGCTACCTGCCACAGCACGGAGGTATTCAAGTAACTTATCTTTGAATTTATAAGCACCGTGATCATGTTTCGAGAGCCACTCTCCCCACGCTTTTTCTCGATGAAAATCACAGAGATGTATATGTGAATCTTAATAAAACATAAACAAATCAATGTACTGCTACACACTGGGCATATACATTACTTAAAGTGTTGTGAACACAGTTCATGAACTGTTTGTGAGATTAAGAAATTTTTGCACAAGTTTCAAAGAGGGACTACCGGTATGCACTATTCCTTGAGCTGATCATGTATGATATGTTTAGCATTGCAGTAACATACCTGGGTGACAGCATTTCAAGGCATTTATCTCTGATAGGGAGAAATCAACAATGAAATTTTTTGGTTGCCATTCTGGGTTATTACTCTTGAGTATTTCTAAAGCTTCTGCCAGTGACTCTTGATCTTCATTCTCTGGGATGAAAGCTCCCACAACCATGTAGCATACATTAGTTTTTACACATAAAAAGAACAGTGGGACTGCATATCTAGATAGAAATTTGAATATGCAAGATTAAGTTTATAACCACATGCTACTGTTTTCCATCTAATTTGGAAAAGTATTACTTATCTGATCAATTTGAAGAGCTTATTTCGTTGATATATACTAAATTGAACACTTCAAAAATATATTGAATATTTAGAACAAGCCTATTCAGTTTAGATCAGATATTATAAGTTCTGTATTCAGCCAGTGCAGTCATACATAATATATTAATACCTATGAACTTGAATGACCATCATGTGGCAATAGTAGAGAAAGTGATTCTACAAATGGTGGATTTATAAATGTAGGATGCTTATGTGATTAGTTGATTTCACTTATTGTTCATTTATTTTTTGACTAATATTATATCTTTGCAGTTGTTCAAGAATATATACCTGCAACACCGATATGTGGCATCAAGCAAACACAATTCTTGACCATACAAAATCAGTAATCGCTTCATCCAATCAGACTGATATGTAAATAAGAACTTCTCGTTTGGGGATGTTCCCTGTGAAAAGAAATAATCATCATAAAGAAGTTCTCTGTAATATTCATATTTCAATAAATCAATGGATCAGTCAAATCAAGTTCAACTACCTGACAAGTTACGTCACAGCCTTCCACTTGTCCCCATTCATCACAAAGAATTTTGAGATTTTTGAGGTCATCTGGTGAATGGCGTTTGCCTCTCCTCTCTAGATTTAAAATGTTCCTGATGTCATTTTTCAATGGGTAAAACCTCCTGCGCATTGTGGGCGGTGGTTGACGGTCTTTGAAGAGATCATTCACCACAAAGTTTTTCAGATGCCTCTCAGTTTCAGCAACAGTATTGACTCCGATGCTGAAGAGCTCTTTTACCTTTTGAACAATACATTTATCAATGGGCTCTCGAATATATGCCGCCTGTAATGTAGATGTTTGAAAACTAGTTGTTACATTAAATATCATTTAATTCATTGTGATCTCTATTGATTTTTATGTAATAATACTTCACCAGATGTTGAATGGTATTTGTGACTGCTTTGATTAGGTAACTTCAAGGTATATAGTTCTTTAATTTCAACATGAATTTCATTCTTCAGTGCTTCTTTGAGCTGTTTCATTACTTTTTCCTTTGATGAATCCATTTGATATCCTTTGAGCTCTGGGTTTACCTGCAGGTTAGTAATGACAAGGTTTTACATTCAGAATAAGTGATAATTCATATTATACATATTCATATATTGTGAAACGATTACATCGAATACCTATATTAAATTCAGATTACACTATAGCAAAAATAAATTTTGAAATTCTATGTTAACTTCGATGTTCCTTTAGACTATGATTGTTTGAACTTTTGCAACTATACACATCCGTCAAAGTCCTAATGGTATCATTGCATTACCTTATATTGTGGGAAGGTGAATGTGCGTGACACATAAAGCTTGCTTGGACAACCAAGTTTCTTACTACATTGCAGCATCATTCGTCTCTTCACAAAACCATGATCACCATCCTGATAGAATACATTTGCATATTAAAGGATCAATGATTTTCCATTTATACTACTATAGCCACTAGTCACTGATCGACCAAACAAATCAAAGTCCCTATAGATAGAGACCACCTGTCTAAAATGGTCAACAGTCAGAAGACAAGTACAGCACCGTCTAATGACCGTGTGTAGACTATAGCTGTGCTTGGAACTCCATTTAAAAAATTAATTTAAATTATAATAATAAACTCAGATACATCTCAGTGGATTGAACAGGATTTTATTTTTGATCCTAGACCATAATATATACCAACTAACCTACACTGAAGGGTCCCACGTAATTCGAAATTGTCTGTTTCAACTCTTGCTCTGAAAATTAGAAAAATACAACTGATTACATACCTGTTTCGCGTCTCGCTCCCTCTTTCGTTTCTCTTTTGTTTTTGCGTCAAAGTCTTGGCCAAGCTGGCATTGGTAGTAACTGTTACCAGCACAGACGAAAGGGACACCGTCGAAGGGATGGTCAACGCCCTCTTTGGATGCACTCAATGACCAACGCAGTCTTGCAGATTTGACGAACTTGGGTGCCTCCTGCGGGCTATCATCTAGAAAATGAATTATCATTCCTTAACATCAAAATGATGGAGTTCCTTTTGCATAGGATCCTGTCCTATACAGGAGTCCTCATTGGATGGCATAAACGCCATGGTTGAACTAAAAATTTACCATAAGTTTTGTCTTTGTGATAACTTCTCCATCCAGAGAATGTGTCAACTTTGAACTTTTCAATGAAGTCCTCCAACTCTTCTCTATTTGTAAATGAATGTATTTCGTACATGTGCTCTTTCGTAGCTGTTTCACAACCCGGACTAGTACCCTCAGTGTCAATACTAGTAGCCATAGCATATGAAGAAAAACTGTATGTCTGTCACACTAGTGTCAATTTCCTAAGAGACTACACTTGCCTTTACTTTTATTCCATTCATTAAATACTAGTGATATTAGTGTTATTGATATGAATAAATGGATACATATTTCTATGAGCAAGAGACAAACAAGGAATGATCATTGATCTCTTTCAAACAATCGAGTGAACCACGAGGGTCAATTGATTTCGAATAGCCACATGCTATTGAATTTTTCCCGCGAAATTAGGAGACTCGTTGACATGCAAGAGAAGGGTGACAAGGGTGCTTTCAATCGTCATGCTTCGTTTTAAATTATTCAAACACAATTAAGACAGACCTAAGACCGACCACTTTGAAAATTATCAAACAATATTTCATTTCAATAATTAAAAACAATTTTATTTTATGTTATATTTTTATGAAATATCAAAGTTGGCTATTGCATGATTAAGAGAGTTAACAGAAGTTGTGCAGTCTCCCCGGAATCTTTTACAATACACTTTCTACGCAAGCCGCTGAACGCTGATGATGCAGGCTCATCTTTGACGTCACGACCAGACGAACCCGCTTTGACATAAGGCTGACCGTTAAGGATAAGAAGCCATCTTTGAGAATGGAGTCTACTCCTACTGCAAGAGCCGCCGTGATAATAGTCACATATGTTTTCAGTACTTTTGTATACTCAATGCGTTGCTCAATGGGAGGTTCATTTAACAAGATTTGTCACGGCTACAATTTCGTTAGCTACTCAAGCTGACCGTAAACATAACAGGAAAGAAAGAAAATGAACTGGGATCTGGGAACTATCAAGGCTGGATTTTCAAGACAAATCGATTTTTCGAATGACAAGTTGTTGGAGATTTGGAACTTCAGTGAATTTGCAAGCATGCATTAAAATCAAAGAAAAATGGAAGGTTTAGAAAATGAACTTCATTCATTCATTGAAAGTAATTGCGGGGAATTTGCAGAAGGAGAGGATTTGGATACAAGGTTGGTAGGTTTCGGAATAATCCATTCCATTTGCAAGTCTAAAATATAGGCCTAGGCCTACGTCACGCAATGAGCACCAAATAAATTGGTCAAATTAGAAATAACCCCAAAATTCTTTACTTAGGAATGCTTTTTTACTCTTAACCCAGCAGCATGTGTAGGAGCTCATTTATACTGACTTGGTTTATTGAAATAAAATGATTGCCTTGACATTTGAAATTTAGAACTTATTAACGCCAAAGCATAGAACTGCAGTTCAGAGCTATTGGAAATGCTTTGGGCCCTGTTTATAAGGATCATGTGTGATATATTGATATGTAGTAATATTTGATCTTGAGATCAGGGGGGCGTGTAGGATTTAGTTATGATATTGTTTATGGTAACACGTCTTCCTGGTCTCAGTTGTATATCTGTGTGAAGTGTTGTAGTGACGAGGTTTTGAATATGTGATGTCATGTAATATTTTAGGTATTTATTGGTTTTGGACCGCGGTACACTATGAGATATGTAATTACTGATAATGTAATTATTTTGTGCTGAAAAATTGCTTAAACATCGACCCCTGCTGAAAATGTGATACAATTATGCTGAATAAATTTCAGCAGTTTAAGAAAACTTACTGGAAACCTGCTGAAAAAGCGCTGAAAGTCCCCAAAAAAATTGTTGCGTACAATTGCACATTTCACATGCTGAAAATCTTCTGAAAACGATTCCAGCACTTTCTCTGGGGTGCTGAAAAACTTCTGAAAAAATCGAAAACAACGAAAAAGACGTTTTGCCTCATTTTGATGAAAATTTGGCACGAGAGGCTTTATAGACATGGCGATTTACCCCACGCTGGCTGTGAAAACATCAATATAGTTATATATTAAGTTTATATTATGTTATATTATGTTTACGAATTATTACTTTGATCTATCACTTCAATGTCTATTACTAGAATGACCGTTAGCGTTATGGGATGAGCATGGAGACTGGAGAGTCTAATAGTAATCTACAACTCAACAGAACAGTGAACTGACTGACCGACTGAATTTTGGATATGCTAGAATCTGAAGGGAAGATCTTAAAAACGATAAAAACGATTTGCTATTTTCACCAAGTAAAAACTAATAATAACCCATGTTTTGATGTGATGTTGGTGTTATGATATTGTCTCGCTTGTGTTGGCATTTAATTTTAATATCGACAATCGGGAAACAGAAAATATACACAACATTATATAAAGTACGATATATTAACAATTAACGATTGAACAATGGCATTTATACAAAATTTCAAAATAATAAACAGCTAAAAATAAATACTAACAGTAATCAATAAAATATAAACAATCATCCATGGCACCAACAGCAGCAACACAGACAATATTTGATAACTCCACTGTGAGGTTTTTCTTTTCACATATTCTACGAGTGTATTGATGTCTTATATTTTTACATACCGAAGTCTTGACAAATGCACTAATACTTACGTACACATTTTCAGATGCATTGAAATTGTCGACTGCAATAAAATGATTAATTAAACCGTACATCACAGTTTTGTTGAAGAAAAATTTTACACATGATTCTTTGGAACCAAAAGATCTGTTTAATTTTCCTATCATTGTCAACTCCTTGTTGCTATTCTTGAATACACAATTGACTTTGCTACTGAATGTTAAGGAATCAAAAGCGTCGCTACGAATTGATGGAATAAATTTTTTTGCGTTTTCTTTCAAAGTTTGAATCATTTGGGAACATTTGATTGCCTGTCCAGCCAGTGATAAGTCTGGGAAAGGGTTATTTGGATTGCCTGTAACGTAAATAATATTCAAATCTAAGCACTCTGGCACTCGGACATTCAAAGCAAAGTTGCATCATGCAATTGTTTCCGTTACACTCACTGTAGTTACCGAGATTTTCGTGTTGCAGATCTTCGACTAACTCTTTTGGAATGTTGCCAGTTAGCAACTGGTAGTTACACCAATCAAATAACTTTCAAGATAAAACAAATAATTTAATCAAATTATGATGGGTTGTCTATCATGCAGCATACTCAAAGTTTGAAAAGTTACCCTGTACGTTTCCATGACAGTACTCTCTGGTGTCTTTCTGTTAGTGACCCGTCTGCATATCCAGGAATTTAAACGTTCCATTGGGAACATCCAGTTACATTGAACTGGACCGTTTGTAATAATACCATCAACGATGTGATGAACAAGATGAAAAGAAATGTCCTAAGCAAGTAAATTTTAGAAATTAAATGACAAACATAATTTAACAAATACATTTACTACTAAATTTTACGTCAATGCCATATGAATAATGCTGCTAGTCCATATCAAATCTCGTAAAATCTAAGGCCAAAAACGAATTTTGCAACTTTGAATCTACCCGTGTGACCAGTGTCTCTATGTCTGACCACTTTTACCTTGTATATCCTTAGTTTATTATTACAGTCATTCACATGATGGAAACTTGTCGTAAAGCGGTTTCTGAATAAACTATTGATGATGATGAATCTAATGAAACTGAATATAAACAATTATGATTGTCTATTAATATGAATGTTCAATATCTTCAAAGTAAATTATAAAAATATCTGTACTATACAGCGGCTAGAATGCATACCTGGATCGCAACAGGAAAATCTCGTTCTAACAAAGAAAACGATTCACCTAGTCTTCTTTTTTACTGATCTAGTTGATTTGAAACGTGATGTTCTTTCATGATATCAGAAATAAGGTTGAGGAAATTAATTAAAGTGGCTTGCTGTGGTTCTGGTATAAGGTCCTTCAGGCAGAATTTCATGAAGCCTTTGGTCGCAAACTAGAAGCGGAGAACGTCATATAATTACATGGGAATATTTGTTCAAGTTCGGACAATGATGAGAGCAAAGCATACCATACCTCTATCAAATCATGGCACTTCATGTATGAAATCGACCTGAATGGGTTGTAAGATTTGATTCCGCATTCTGTTGGCGCAATTATTGACGCTGCTCTTTTGGCTGCAATTGACAGATTAGCAGTTGATAAAATGAAAGGTGGACATGCGGTATCAAACGTATTTGTTTTAAACTTTTTTTCGTCGCACTTCATGTCTTTGATCGATATGTGATATTTGTTTGTTATCACTTTCAAAATTGTTTTTACCACATTAGATATAGTGTGCATTGGGTCTGGTTGTGCTTGCATCATGAAATCATGATTATTTGTATTGAGAAAACTGTACGGATTTTTACAGCCGGTTCCAGACGCAATCAACGTTTTATTAATTTTTGATTTGCATCCTTCATATGCATTATGATAGTTTATCAAATCTTCCATGGTGTTTTTTAACGGAGCTTCTCTCGTTTCGACTTTGATGAAAACCGAGTCGCTTCGTAACGTGTGATCTTTTACCAAATATCGTCTGTTTGCTATCCAGACTATCTTTCGACAATTTGGACATTTGGTTCCTTAAAAAATTAACAATACAGAACAAATTAAATAACATTTCGGAGATCTCTTAATCTTATTTCAATATCTTTTATAGTCGCTTACCCATGTGATTGCACCAACAACAGCCTCTGTAAGCCGAACCACCACATGTGTTAAAGACTTTACATAAACCAGGATAATCCAAGCAGTAAGAATACATTTGTAGCTTTAACTTAAACCGCTCCCCGCGGAATGCATCGAAAACCAGCATGTCTTGTAATGAATCAATTTCATCAACCAGGATTTTAATGTATGCTTGCAGAGAATGGGGTTCTTTTCCGTTGTTTGATGGGATGATCCCCAGAAGCATGATAGTTGAGATAGTAAATCTGATGCGTCGAGGCAGATTTAAAATTGACAGTGTCATCGGCCACATTGACTTACTCATGCTAGGCTTTTTAAAGGGGTCCACCCCGTCAGTGGAGAAAAGAAATGATAGTCCTCTAGGGTCATCTTCAAAAAAGCCATTGCTTGAATACTCATTTTGCCATCTGGATGTGTCGTGTGTATCGGATATGTTGCCATCGTTGTTCAAATTCAATAAATGGGATTGCAACAGTTCTGCACTTAGTTTACAGTTGAATAACCTGATGATTCTATGCTTAAGAGGAAAGTAAGTAAAAGTCCTTACAGGTTTTCCAAAAGCATCAAAACGAGGTGAATTACAACTTGGGCACATCATATCATTTTCCAAATTGTTACGAAAAGCAACACAATCATTTGGGCACATGTCGATTTTGATTGTTGGTAAGATTTCATGTTGAATTAATCTTCTTGCAGCATCATAGTTCCCAGCCATTTCATTTGGTACTGACAATAGTCTCTTCTGTAGCTGTAGATGTTTTGAGAAGGTATTTTTACTAATTGATGGGCATGATGTAAGCCATAAAAATTCGGCTGCCAAAACACTATTCAAAGTAAAAGGACAACTGTCGGAAATTTTTACCATCAAATGTTCTTTATTAGCTGGTTCATGAAATTGTTCCATTGTAAACTCATTTACAGGCTCGCATAGGCCCTCGTTTACATCAAATAAATCACTACTATCATCTGAATCAATCACATTATCGCATATATCCATATCTTCACAATTGTTAACGGAACAATTATCAGATTTCTGTTGACCGGATTCATTTTCATATATTTCATTTGGTGTAGTGAGCCCGTATATCTTGACATGTTTTCTACGTATATATATACTTGCAACGAATCCTGCACCATCGCATATTTTACATGGACATCATATACTCATAGTCGTTTAAAAAATAAATAAAATTTGAGTAGTAAAAAATATAATCAATATATCAAATAAAGTAAAATATGTAGTACTTGATAGTAATAAAAATCAAATACAGTAATACGATATTTGTACCTTAAATTGATTCTATTGTCTCTTTGTTTAAACAACAATTAGGATAAAAAAGGTAACGGATTTATTTTCATTTAGACAATAGAAAAATTTAGCGCGAATATCAAACCTGGTTCTTTGAGTTAATTGCCAAATATGTCAAATCAATTAAGCCAATCAGTAAGTTAGCGAATACCTTAGTCACGTGACATTTCACGTATACGTATGTTGCCAAAAGCAACAATTTTTTACTCATACGCGTCATTTGGTAAAAAAGAAAAAAGTTTGAAAGTATGGACTACTAAAACTAAATTATTTTTGCAAATTTGCAAACTTGGACATCTAGAAGAAAAGTTATCCAGCTTGGACGTAAGTAACTTTTGAGTAGACCGTAATTCATTCTGTAAATTTGTACTTTACATGTTTTTCTTAATTATTCGTAAAGTCAATTAATTGCTTACATTTTAAATTTGTTTTGTTTGCATGAAAAGATTAACACCTGGGATCATATTCTGTTATTGAAAAACAACATTCAGTTTATGCAACGCTTCAACCTCAAATTAATTGATGAGTTAATGTTAACAAACGCTGTTCGTTGTATCAAAGAAGAAGATACTGTGAGGTTGTCCATTGTGCCATTGTTTTACTTCTTTTGTTATGTAAATAGTCAAGGCTTCATTGGTTTGCAATAACTGTGTATTGTTTTCATGTGGTACGTCATTATTATTTAGCTCACCAGAAGAAAATCAATCGGCAGCAGACGGGTTAAATGTTGATTCCGAACCATTCAGCGAAGATGACTTTGGCTGCATTGAAAGTTTTGGTACGTCATTTATATTTATTTGCTTGTCACAAAACCATGCCATCTTCAACTTTAGGGATTTACTCAACACAATCTATGTTATTATTTTTGATAAACAGGCTACCCTTCAATGCCATTAACACCACCATCGATGGCTTGCCTCCCACTCCCGCTCCAACCACCACCAAAGGAAAAAGTCGCGGAGTGCAGCTTGAAAGTAAGTGTTGGATCTATTACCACAGTGATACAACTACATTCGCTTTAGTCGTAACTTTACCAAATCTATTGTGTTACAGTATTCAATCAGGGAAGCTGCAAAAATGGAAGGGGTGTTTTGCACAGCTTTCAACAGCTTGTGACTTTTTAGAAAACTCAAAGGCGAATCTGACAAATATCAATATTTGAATAAAATCAAATCAACAACAACAACAGACATATCCTTTGTTGTGCTTAATCTATTCACTATAATATCCTTTTGTAAATTCTAATTTGCCCTTTGGCTAAACCAAACTAAGTTAACTCTAAAACATAGTAATCATAAAATACACCCTTTTGGAAACATGTGCTCTTCTATACTCTAGCCTCACATTCGCAATTAATACATCTAAATGAGACTAGTGAATAATGTTCAATTTAAACATTAAATATAATCAATAACAAATTATGCTAAACTGAAGAAAGTTGAAGTCATAACACTCCCCCTTAGTGCAATCTTTAATGTACGATATAATCATGCACTTCATAGTTTATACTTTCATCAGTTTCATTGAACATCTACAATAAATTGTTGTTCTCGTTCTGGTAAAACGATGTTATCCTTTAGTTCAGCGGCCGTTGCAATCAAGCATAACTTTGTGATTGGTCTTTGATAAGTACCTTTTCTTGACTGCACCTTCACTTTTCTTACCATTCCATCTGCACCTGGATACGTATCTCTGATTATACCCAACTCCCACATTGCTCTTGGAGCATCTGAACCAACGTTACTCTTGTGCAGTATAACCAAATCTCCAGCATTGACATTTTCAACTTTCTCCAGCCATTTTGGACGTAGAAGAAGAGAGCGAGGCATATTCTGCATCCAAGCTCTCAAAAACGTTTGAACTCTTCTCTCTATAGCATCAACTCTTTTTGGTAATACAACTGCACAGTCATTGGTAACCATTGATTGTGGAACACACTCTCCGTGTCCATGGAGTAAGAAATTTGGAGTTATTGTTCCATCTACTTCAAGTGGGTCTTGACCTCTGTGTGGCCATAATGGTCTTGAATTAATCAAGTAGGAAATCTCATAAAGCACCGTACTCCACTCATCTCCAGATAATAATTTGTCATGATAGCCGACAACAACATCTAAGGCATATCGAACAGATCGAATAAGTCTTTCCACGCTTCCATTCATATGTGATGCTGTTGGTGTGTTCCATATCCACTGGAAATTTACTCCTCTTTTCTCATTTTCTGTTCTGAGTTCTTTCACAATAACTTGGTTGTCCCAATTTTCTCTTTCTTTTGCAATAAAATCCTCTGATCCTACAAAGTTAGTACCATAGTCCGAATACATGGTTGACACTTTGACACCTTTTAGTGACACAAATCTTCTAAATGCAGATAGGAATTTCTCGCTTGACATTCCCTCACCTCCTTCCATGTCGTAACAAAATTCAATATGAACAGCACGAACTGTTGAACAAGTAAATAAGGCAGCATGTCCATTCATGACTGATCTTCTGCCAACCTTGGTTTTAAATGGTCCAAAAAAATCTACAGCAGTGTGTTTGAATGGTGGCTCACCAATTGCAAAACAGAATTCAGGTATGAGTCCCATTTGTTGACTCAATAACGGATTCCACCTCTTTCTACATTCAATGCAGCGATTTTTAACGTAATCAAATAACTTTTTAGCTCTACAAATCCATAGACCACATTGTTCAGCCATAATTTTACATCGATTTGATCCTCCATGACCAACTTGACTATGAATGTGTTCCGCCAGCAATAACAGAATGTGAAATCTGTCTGCTTCTTCACATGTGTTACCTTTTGGGAATTTTACGGTGGGGATGATAACTGGGGCTGCAACATTAAGATGGAATTCCTCTATAGAATGTAGTCTCCCGCCAACTCTCACTACTTTGTGTTGTGCGTCATATACAGCACATAGTTTTCTATACTTGAGATCTGACTTGAATTTCTCTGTACCTTGCATGGCTTGTAAGAGCAGCATTTTGGCTTCTTCTGTAGTTTGAACTTCGCTGTGTTGTTTCACTAAGTCGACTGCTTCAATCCATGATGTTGCTTTTGATGTTGTTTCTAAGATCTTTCCAGTTTCTTTAATATCACTAATTTTCTTTTCATTATCTTCAGTTAAGTCTTTAAATTGAGCTACTTGGATTCTTGCATTCTTTACTTCTTTCTTCGTTTCCCTTCTTTTTTTCAATTTATTCTTCTTTTTTCTTGGTGGTAATACTTCTTCCAGTACTTGCTCTTTATCGATGGCTTCTTTTACTTCTGCTGATTCAAATTGTGGGATGATTTCTTCCTTCAAGAAGCTTGGTCCTTCATAAAACTGCTCCAAGTCAGGCTGTGGAGTTTCTTTTGTCAAAACATCTGCAATGTTTTTGCAGTTGGAACATAACGAAATCGCTCACTGTCCACACTCTCTTGAATTTCGGCTACTCTTGTTTCTACAAATACCTTGTTTCTGTTGCTATCTTTTGCACGGATCCAATGAAGAACAACTTTCGAATCTACCCAGTATGTTACTGACTTAGGGTCACAATGTAATGATTTCATCACTGATTTTACCAGTCTTACCATGACTAGTGCTCCGACCAATTCAATTCTCGGGATTGTCCAAACACCTCTCACTGGTGTAACAAACGATTTAGATGCGAAATAACGAGTTTCTATGCTTCCATCATCAGTTTGCCATCTGAAATAAACAACAGTTCCATATGCTTCGCTGCCACCATCCGAAAAAGCATGTACTTCAACATCTCCTGTGCTATTATTTGGTGTCAAACTTCTTTTGATGCATGAGTCAAGATATGTTGCTGCATTTATCATATTTTCTCTCCATCTTTCAGAAAGTTGATTACCAAGCTTGTCATCCCAATCATAATTGTGTCGCCACAGCTGCTGGAATTGTATTCTTAGACCAACCATTACAGGGTTTAGAATGCCTAATGGGTCCCATATGCTGGCTATAAACCCAAGTATATTTCTTTTCGTTACTTCTTCAGTTATATTGTGCTTTCCTTTTCTCAGACTAATCAGATCTGTATTTTTATCCCAGCAATGTCCCAATACATTCGTCTCTATATTATCACAGGTTAATAACTCTTTGTTCACTTCTTTCTCCACTTGGCTTTTGTTTGAATGCCAATATTTTATACCGAATTGTCCTTTCGCAAGAATATCATTTACTTCTGATATAGTCATTTTAGCATCTTCTTCATTAGCACATGAACCCGCAACATCATCCATATAGGTGTTGTTCATGATAACTTGTGAACCATCAATTAGTTCTTGACCAAAATTTGTAACCAAGTAATTCAATGCATTTATTGCCAAATCAGGACTGGGTGCATCTCCAAATATTAGTCTTTTCCATTCATAAGAGTAAATGTTCGCATCTTCTCCCCACCACAGGAATCTTTGAAATGGTCGATCTTCTTCTCTTAGACTGACCATGTTAAACATCTTACGAATGTCACCCAAAAATGTGTTCTCTAAATGATATTAAGCAATGAAATAGTTTGTTTAATAGGTCAGGGCCTTTCTCTAAGACATCATTCAAGCAAAACCCAAGTGAGTTTCTTCTGGCTGCATTCCAAACGATCCTTACTGGGGTTGATTCACTTTCATTTCTAATAACATGTTGGTGTATAATGTAATATGCTGATTCTTAGGGCTTTGCTTCTACTAATTCCACAAATCCAGATTGTACAAGTTTTGCCATTTCTTTAGAATACAGTTCAAATTCAAGAGTTCTTTTCAGTCTTTTCTTCTGTCGATGAAGATCTTTTGCTGCTTCATTGTAATTGTTTGGAAGTCCTTCAGGATAACCTTCTTTCCATGGCAAGGCAACTTCAACCCTTCCTTCATTATTGATCGTTGTGTTAAGCTCTACTGATTTAATAAAATTAGATTCAATGATTTGATTATCTGAACATACACATTTCTTGGTACAGTCAAATCTGTCTATAACGGCCACTAAATAGCCGATCGGAAATTGGCCGCTATATAAGAGTGGCCGTTCTGTCAAAAACAATAGAATCATAGAACAATATAATAGAACAATGGACAAAGCAAACCAACACAAAGATATTTCAAATTCATCACAGATAAATAAATGAGAATTGAGAAAATGAAAACTACAACTGTAGGCCTAGTATAATTATTTGTTCAATTAATAAATTACTTTATATTAAATAACAAAAAAGTAAATGTTGATAGAAAATAGAAAAGTTCAAGCAGAGTTGAATGATAAATTAGAGTCAGCAAAAAAAGATAAATAAAATACAGCAACAATTAAATTTATTTCAAAAAAGATGAGACTTCTTCAGTTTAATGATATTTTGGTTAGAATAACGAGAGCATGGTTAGAGTTGTAAACTTGCAAGAAAGTATTCTCTCCGTGTTTGTTTGTTAGTCGCGTCGCTTTAACATTCATTCAAATTGCTCATGTTTTCTTGACATTCACACTAATGTGTTGACCTTTCACACTTGAACAAACAAAAGAATTCAACGCAATTCGATCACGTCGGCTTTGAATTACATAAACTATTCATGCAAACTATTGTTTTGAAATCGCTTGTTTACAAAATAATTGTATAACTTTCAAAGAAACACGGACAAAATATACAAAAGTGGCCGTTGTATGAGATGTTTGGATACAAAACAAATGATAAAAAGTGGCCGCTGGCCGCGTTAGAGAGATGACCGCTCTATAGGAACAGAAAACAAAAGAAAATGGCAGGAGAAATACTTAATGTGGCCGTTCTGTATGAGTGGCCGTTCTATCAGAGTGGCCGTTATAGCAGATTTGACTGTAGGTGAAACTCCAGTTAAATCGGAAACAAATACTGATTTAACTTTGTTAACACAATCTTCTGGTTCCAACTTTGAGATTCTGTAAATCTTTCTCTGTTTCTGTTTCTCAATTACTCCTACTATGGCCCAGCCCAATGGATATTTAATGCCTATTGGTGAGTGCGGATTTTCGATTTCCTTCTCAGCCGGTGGTGTTATGAATAAGGTTTCTTGGATGAAGGCTTGTGCATCTCTGCCAATCAAAATGTCTATTGCTCCACCTTGTATGTCTACTTTTTCTTTGATCCCTTTCAGATATGTATAGTCTTCAAAGAAGGTTGAGTCAATTTTTGGGATTTCCTCACAGATTCTGTCCATAGAGTACACAGTCAATGTTCCCCCATTAATATGGTCGCTATCTTTGATTTCTATATCTAATTCTGTAGATTTCTCTGATTGCTGTCCACCACCTGCGACACTGTAATATAGTGTTGTATTTGTACCTTCGATTCCTAATCTTTGGGCAAATTCTTTTCTTATCAAAGAAGTATCTGAACCTCCATCTATGAAACATCGTGCTTTCAGCCATTCTTTTTCTTTCCCTTTGCATTTTACGTCAATGATGACTACTGGTAGTCTAGTGGATTGTTTTGGTGCGTGATTAGTAGATTTAAGTATCAACGCATTGTTATTTGCAGTCTGACTGCTTTCCTCGTTGTTGTTGCTACTAGAAGAAATATTTTGTGTAGATTGATGTGTATTTATTTCATGGTTGTTGGATGACTCTACAATCATACACAGAATATCATTGTGTCGACCATTGCATTTGCTGCATTTTGAACAAGTATCTTGTCTTCTATGGGATGTATCCAAGCAGCTGAAGCAAAATCCTTTTTTTCGAACATAAGCCAAACGATCCTTTGGTAACCATCTTTTAAATGCGAAGCAATCTTCTAGTTTGTGTTGATGTTTACATTCTTTCCTTCCACAGAGATATTTTTCTTCAACATCATAGGACTTTGTAATTGCATTAATTTTACTAGATCTGTTTTTGCTTGTTTCTTGAAGCATTGGAGTAGTACGTCTTTTTTCACTGCTTATGCCGCTGTAAGTTGTTGCTAATTCTCTTAAATGGGCAATGATCCTCTTTACATCTAATTCAATTGGACTCAAATTATTTATTGTTCTTGTTTCATTTGTAATTTGCAACGATGTCTTTATTGTATTTTGGAAGTCTGCTGGTAGTTTTCTCATTATGTCATTGGTGAATACAATTCCTTTTGCACGTTCATGACAGCCAGCACTCGCAATCTGATGACAATAATTTTCAATACTGTTAATAAAAACGAGAATCTCTTCTCTGTCTTTGATTTTTATTGCCTTTACTTTTCTGTATTCGGTTTCAATGTCCTGGATGATTCTTTCCTTTGTTAAGGCGATCTCCATATTATCCCATACATCTTTAATAGTCTCACATGTATTTATGCATAACTGCCATTCATCTGGTATTGATTTTTTCACCCAGTGTATAATTATTGTACTTTGATGGATTGCTGCAGCTTCCATAGTGTCAGTAAATGTTTTCTTCCAAAAATAATATTTTCTTGGAATCCCATCCCATTTAGGGGGTTCAAATCCTGACAACTTTATAGTGCTATAATTGCGCTTTGGTTGTTCAGTTTTACTGTATTCCGGCTTGCTACTTTCTTGCAATCTGACTTCTAATTCCATTTTCTTAAGTTCATGCTCCATCATCTTAGCATCTTCAATCTCTTTGTTTTTGTATTTCTTTCTTGATATATATCGTTTTAGCTTGTCCAGTACAATCCCACATTCTTCTAGAATTCGACTTTCTTCTTCTTCCCACTTTTGTATCTCTTTATCATATAGTTCTTTGGTAATTTCCCCTTTCTTTTTCCCAATTTCTGAGAAGTAAATTTCAACATTTCTCTCTACATCTTTTGCAGCAGATTGTAGGCATACTGTCTTCTCTG
This sequence comes from Haliclystus octoradiatus, assembly GCA_916610825.1. Lineage (NCBI taxonomy): Eukaryota > Metazoa > Cnidaria > Staurozoa > Stauromedusae > Haliclystidae > Haliclystus > Haliclystus octoradiatus. Next base: position 31,509,340 of record OU744447.1, on the reverse strand, counting down.
TTGCCTCTTCGAGGTCATGACAGGTTTCTTCATCCCTTGGCTAAACCAAACTAAGTTAACTCTAAAATATAGTAATCATAAAATACACCCTTTGGAAACATGTGCTCTTCTATACTCTAGCCTCACATTCGCAATTAATACATCTAAATGAGACTAGTGAATAATGTTCAATTTAAACATTAAATATAATCAATAACAAATTATGCTAAACTGAAGAAAGTTGAAGTCATAACAAGGGGCGTGGTACTTCCACAGAGATATCCCCCACATGAAAATGTTGGGCGAAAAAGGCACCAAAGCAAAAATAATTAAAACAGTAAAACAGTGTAGTTTACAATTACTTACTTGCAATTATAATGATTACGATTTTAAATTATTCCAAATATACTATTTACAAATTAAAGGTACTCAAGGGACATCCGAATTCAACTATAGAAAACATTAACAAACATCTCATTCGAAGTCTTTTGAACAGAAGGGCTTACCTGAAGAAAAAATCCAAGGCAGCAGTGAGTATTAATTATTCCTGATATAACTCAATTATATTGTAAAGGAAGTAATGACTTTAATAACACAACGTCAACAGCCACTGTATTACAAAATGGGGAAAGGTAATTGATAATTAAAAAGACAAAATCACTTTAAACACTTTAAACACTTCCAAGTACGTATTTTTCTGTATAGATCAAACAACAGTCAGGTCAATGACAAACAGCAGCCATCGGAATGCAGCGCTAAAGAATTTTTTAATGGGTAAGAGAGGCATGACTATGCCAAAGTTACAATTATATGTTTTCGTTTATTATTAATTCGTTACGATTTTGTAATCTTTATTATCAGACAAGAGTTAATCGTTAGAAGCAATCGCGGGGTAGAGTTGGGGACAGCCGTGTTCGTGTCAAAAAGTAAAGGGGTGTCGGGAGGTAAGTGATCAGCTTTACATACTTAATTTTCCACAGTTATTATAGCCGCCGAAGTGGTGTAGCGGTTAGGGACTAGAGCTTCAAATTGCGAACTTGCGTCAAATGTTGGTTCAAATCCCTCCCGATGCTGAGCTTTTATCTTTTCTTAGATAAATTCGCTATCTTAATATTGAAGACGAAGAAGCAAGGAGCAGAGGGATCGCTGCCTGTTGCAACCAAATCTCAAAAATATACTTTTGAGGAATTGACGGTAAGCAGAATATTTATCCTCAAGTATACATATCACCGTGATTATTATTTTATTACCAGGCCAGTAAAAGTTTGTTTTGTTTCTTCGACAGGAGAAAGAAGAATTTCAATGGAGTTTGAAAAATCGGAAAGTTGTAAACAACAAAAGAAAAAGGAAGAAAAAAAAACAGCACAATGTTTAATTAAATTAATTTATTTCTGTTAATCTGTATTTTAATCTGTATTTGTTTTGTTTATTATTTATGTCTTATATTATATAATTCTGTTTTCTTTCTCGCCGTGTACTCGGAGCTTTGTTTACGAATTTCGTTCATTTCAAATCATGTTCAATTATCAAGTCTAATTATGACCAAAGGCAAATTTACCGACCGGTGATTATAATTCTGTATGCAATATCAATACGAATTGGACTCTGTTTCAGCAGGTTTTCAGTTTTTTACCAGCAATATTTCATTAGATAGTCAGCATGTGTCCCTTATTTCAGCACATTTTCAGCAGGTTTTAAGTACACATTCAACATAATTCCATTTTAAAAGCATGAGATTCCCATCAATTTCAGCCTGCTGAAAAGGTGCTGAAGTATGCTGTTTTCAGCATGTTGCATATGCTGAAAAAGGGATGAGATTTCAGCAGATTTTCAGCATGTTTCCAGTAATTTCGACCTCATAGTGGTAGTATCCACAGAAGCTACTACGGTCCGCTGTCCGTTTCCCTGAAATTTAGGGCATTAATAAGCCATATGACCATTGTCACCACACCATACACATTTCGATACACGCGGTCTATTTGTACGGTTTTGACAATCTTTAGCAATATCCCCTTTGGTGCGGCATGCGTAACACGGACGTAGTTCCATTCTTTCAGCGTTGTCGACAGGATTATTCGTATTATTATAACGCTTAGCCGCCGATATATTAACAGGAACAATATTGTCCACGCCACGTGCCTCAAGCAGTACACGTGCTTTAGTTATTAACTCTGCATCCGACGCATTAACCATTGATCTTAACTGTAAGCCGACGTCCTCAGGCAATCCGGTAACAAAAATCACTCCAGGGCACGATATGCCTGCCAAGGTACACAACCGTTTGACGTCAGCAAAATACTACATGACATCACATATTCAAAACATTGTCACTACAACACTTCACACAGATATAGCATGGTAGTCAAATCTTTTGTAGCCATTTTGAAATTTTTTATCTTGAATATTGTTGGTATGAAAATGATGCAGAATTCTTTGGTATGATCATACAAGTCAATCCGGAAAGAAAAAACATTAAAAATGTGACACCGGATCTAGTGCCAGGCTCTTTTCATCCAAATAAAATGGGTCTTCTTAAAAAGGTCTGGTGTAAAATTTCTTTGCATAAATCTTAATTATTTTTGCTTATAATTGTACCTTGACATATTTGCTTGGATTCTACCGTGTGCTTTTTTTGATTTGAGACGATACAAAAAAGTTATTCAATCAGATGTTTAGAAACTTTCTAAAACAGCTGGAGCGTGACTGCTTTTTGAAACTTCAAAACACCACAACTTTACACTTTTGCTTTTGTTTCTTCACATCTTGTTTTTACACGGTCCGACCTTTTTAAGAAGACCCATTTTATTTGGATGAAAAGAGCCTGGCACTAGTTCTGGTGTCACATTTTTAATGTGTTTTCTTTCCGGATTGACTTATATGATCATACCAAAGAATTCTGCATCATTTTCATGCCAAAAATATTCAACATAAAAGATTTCAAAATGGCTACAAAAGATTTGACTACCATGCTCACAGATATACAACTGAGACCAGGAAGGCGTGTTACCATAAACAATATCATAACTAAATCCTACCCCCCCCCCCCCTGATCTCAAGATCACATATTGCTACATATCAATATATCACACAGATCACCATCAGGCTACCCTAGTCCTAGTACGGGATAAACGTTTTGATCTGTAAACAGAAATAAGAGGGCAACTCAGGTAGATGGATCAAGTTCTTAATTGTTCCAGACATTTCCTGTTGCAAATCTTTTGTTCTCTTCTAAGGGGGTGTTTATATGCGATGGCAGGATGAGGCGACACCTTCGAGTGGGATCGACATCCACTAATGTTCTCTATTGTTCTACTGATGTGCACTTATATGCTTGCTGGGTTAGCCCACCCAGGTGGAATCTCACCCGATGAACAGTGGGATCCCACCTGGACCAGACAGAAATTCTCCACATAAACACAGTTTAATGGGCCAGCCCTGGTCATTGCTTATCTGTGCAAGTGCACCAAATCGACAACATTGAATTTAAATGAGTATTTATTAATTATTTACAATAAATATAACGTTTTAGATGAAAACATTACCATGAAATTGAACTAATTATGCCTAATTTATTATTTGTTATTTTTGTTAGAAAACATGAACATATAAACTGAAATTGATAAGAGGTTTGAAAAGCAAGGCCGTTCTGGTGATTTGTGCCGGGCTGAAAGTGGGATAAAATTGCCCTATAAACAGGCCACATTAGTTACAGCCCTCTCACCGCAAGCCAAACTAGTTACTAGCCCGACTCATATAAACACCCGTGCCTTAGAAATCGTTGGATTTCAACGCATGCATGTTTATGCTACCAACTCGGATGGGCTGGTAGCTTGCGTCACAGACAGAAACATTCCGAGAACATTTCTATGTGAACAAGTTTTTAAAAAAATGGAAATAACGATGAAATCGCTCGCGTCATAAATTGTAAAGAACATGGTTCTATAACTATTTGTTTAACATCATTCTATTTCTAGTGTTTGAACACAATTGCCTAGCCTATTCCCATAACAATGTGGTAAAATTTCTTGTTACTGGTGCTGTTTGTCGCTTTAATCGATGCCTAGTGGAAGAGTCATGCAAAGTATAAGTAATTCATATATTTAAATTTTTTTATGAGCTTGCATTAAATTGACCTTACAGTTTGGGCTCTTTCCCAGGATTTGTCCTTTCTGATTGCTGCAAGTCCTGGTTTCCTTGGACTCAGTGCAATTGCCTAGTAGGCAGAACAATTTTTTGCCTTGTAGGCTAAACATGAATAATTATATGTTTACATGTTTAATGACCTTTTCAAATCTCTTCTAAACGCAAATTAAAGGTGCACTATCTTGGTTCTCATTATATTATCTTGGTAATAACAAGCAGCACACCCATGACCCGCATGCATAATTGCAAGTTTTATTGAAGTAGAAAACTGTATATAGGTAATATATATTTTTAAATATCTTTTCTTCTAGTGGCTTAGATGAGATTGTATTGAGTTATGTTGGTAATGTTGTAGAAGAATTGCACAATAGTCTCGAGGACGAAAGTAGTTTTGATTTGGACGAATTTGCAGAACTAATGAAAGAATATATCCCAAGGTTCAAAACAGTTGACAAGTAAGGATGAATTAGTAAATTTACTCCTTTATTTTGGTTTTGTTGATATAGTCAACATTATTCTCTATAATCAAATATTGCTGAAAGCGTAGGCCTAGACATTTTAAATGTATTTCTGTTTGATTGGATTTGTGCAATGATCTTTTTATTTTTCAATATCTCATTCAACTCACCAAAACATGAACAAGGCTATAAGCACTTTTCTGTGATTTCTATGCTAGGCTAACTAATTTTTCGTAACCTGTAATTAGTAGGCTTTGATAGTGTAGGCTACATACTCAAATCACTGCACCGATCACAAGCTACTTTGCTTTCTGTGATTGACTTAATTTTTCAGTAAAACTATAAAAAAAAGATGCACTGTAGGCTGGGTTGGAGAAAAGGTTTAACTTTCCGAATTCGTTCGTTCGGAATTTTGCCCTGCAGCGTAGCCTACCAAAAGACACAATAAATATCTTCATTAAACTATATCCAATTTGGTGCAGATTATCTGACCTCAACTGAGACAGAAACTTTTTCTACATGATCAACCACCCCCATCACAGCCTTAAAAAGTGTATATCCCTGATATTGGGAGTTTGTTTATTTGGATAGTGAACAAAATTCTATTCGTACATGTTGTTCTTATGTTTTTGCTTTGAGCAATCATTAGGCCTACCCCTTTAAAAATCCAGTGTAAATGATCGTCAAAAGAGTGTTCCATTGAAAATCGTCAAATTTTGAAGCCACTACATATGACAATGTGTGCTTATTCTACCATAATGGTGACTGTTTAATTATAAAAGTCAACATCAAATCAAACATTTCGACCTAATCGAATATTTTGTGCATATGCCTACTGGAACGGCCGCCATAAAAGCTTCCACTTTTGTCTAACTAGAATGCTCTACCCGGTCTTTATATAGATCAGTCGCCAGACATGAAACAAACTACCATTAGCAATCAGTGGGTTTAAATGTGACTTACAGTCGACTTTAAATTGATGTTGGCCTAACCCTCTTTAAAGTGCAAATGGCTAAAGCTAAATGAAGAAGAATGGTGACAATGATTTCTTAATTTGAATGTATCAGCTTGTTTTTTTCTATGGGTTCTAGTCAATATGTTAAGAGTCTCAATATTGTTTCTGTTTTATTTTTCACAGTAAGGTGATTGGTAATTGGGTTCTTGAACTTGCTAAGAAAATGAAAGAATACAAAGAACATTTTCTCCAAGAAATGGAAGAATATGGTAAGCAAGTCGTCTACGCAAATTGAAACTAAATGTAACTCTGCTCAGGTTTGCTGTCGAATCTTGAATATTTTGATAAGATATGCATTGATTTGGATTTTGACATTGCTTGAATACACGTAGCCTATAGCCTATTATTTAGTAAATTTATCTGATGCAACACCTTTCTACTGTAGTCTATCAAAGCTACAGCATTTATTGCCTTATAGAAATTTCTTGATATTGGAGTGAAAACTTCTGTCAACACTTGCAACAATTAGAGAGGTTGGAATTAACTCAAACAAGGTTCAAATTTCTGTTATTTTCTCGTTAGATTTTATCTAACTTACCAATGCTACTTGTAACTATAATAGCTTTGTAGGAGTGACAGTGCAACTCTTGGTGTTAATAATTGTCTCAAAATTGTATTTTTTATAATTTCTAATGTCAATTTTAAATGCTCAGATCAATACAATGATGATGTTTCTGAACCAGACACTGCAAATTCAGAGGCCAACGAGTCTAAATCAATGAAAGAACAAGCCCCTATGATTCAAAATGAAGAACATTCTGATCCTGTAGAAGATAATGTACTTAACATAGATGAAAAGTTAGTATCATGGTATATATTGTAAAATGTCCAAACTTTTTTAATCTCAATTTAGATAATTTGACCATAGGTCTATGCTACCTATATGTAACAGATTTAACTAATTATTAGGAAATAATCGGTTACATCGGTCAATTAATTTATTTTATTGACAGGTGAGCTGATCATATTGTAAACATTCATGTAGAGTAGAAGTGGCAGTTTTTATTGTTCACATTGCATATTTTTGAAATTTCAACACATTCTGAGGATGGGAGGACTAGCTCAGATTGCAGAGCAACCGAACGTCAGAACATAGATTATAGAATACATGGATTGGCAACTCTATATTGTTCTCGGTCACGCGCTCAGATTATGTTGAATTTCGCGCGAAACGAAGTCACATGATCTTGACCCGAGACAAGAATTAAGCCAAGTAGTCAAAGCCTTGTAATCTTCGTAACTTGCATACTGCTGTATCCTAAGTTGCTCAAAATATTGTTGAAGTTTTTTCTTTTTGACAATGTTAAATAGAGGTTATAGTGTAGCTGCTAATTGTTTGAACGCAGAAAAAATTACCGGTAATAGGAAGAAGAAAATTTGTTAGCAGGGGTAGTTTTCATGATTCATCGCCTACCAACATATCCAAAATCCGCTAAATTCCCACATTGGGAATTTCTCGTATGGCCGATTGAAAATTAGGTGATTTCTACTGAAGAAAGATCAAAAGTATGCCGCTGAAAACTAATATCACGACATGAGACACCTTTCGAAACAAAAATTTATGGTGATATTGTTACATATTCATTAAAAATTATCCAGAAGCATTAACAGCTACAAAAATACAAGTATTTTAAAAGTATATCTACAAAAACAGTGTAAATGAAAATAGCATTATTAAATTTTATAAGTATATTTTTGCAAATGTAGCGTAATGTCTAAGTTTATGCTTATATATTTATTAAAATTCTCGGAAATCAGCTAAACTAACAGATACAAAAATATACAAGTATAAGCTAGTAAGAGAATAACTGCAACAAAAATTGTAATGAAAATACCAATACCATGTTGAATTTTATAACTATATTTTTGCCAATTGTAACATAACATAATTTTTTGTTATGTAGGCCTATTAAATTATCTGACCGTGATTCTGTTTGAATTGGACAATGAGCAGTTAGCTTTCATACTTTGTATATTATTTAACCTAAATTGACAAAATCAATTGTTTAGGAATTCGTTTAAATTCCTTATATGAGTTCAAGCTATACCTAGTTCATCGTCAGCGATAAGCTGCTCTGCATTATTGCATGTCTGTCCTTTACAATCTGCACATGTCACTACACAGTTAAATCCGTTCTTTCTACACAAGCAAATATTTGTATTGCATGGACGTTTAGAAGTGGAGCTGCATTTGCATCGAATAAATTTCAAAATAGAATCAGGAGCTGGGGCAAGGTCAGTCATAATTGCTGAAAGATGTGTGTTATGAACCTTCCATCCCCAAAGAAATGGATCGATGCTGTCAATTGAGAGATTTTTCCAAATGATAACCTGAAGATGTACTCGTTGGCTGTGGAAATGAATTGCTCTTTCACTTTTTGGGAGGTTCTCTGGTATTATAGTTGTTTTAGAAATCGCAGCCATCTCCGTAAACTTGTCGTGACGTAGCTTCTGATGCGTATCACCTCCTTTACAACCGTAAAATAAAATAGATGCCAGGGCACATTCTCATTCTATTTCAGATTTTTAACAGTTTGCGTCTGAAGAAACCTTTGCAATTTCTTGAAATTCGATTGATGATTCAAATTTTTTCACAAAGCTTGATTTCCCAAACCAAATGTAGCAGATGGTGTGTCACATCTGCTCCAAGCATGGAGGAATAGGATGTTTACAATAGTTGAACTTTTTTTATTTTTAACAATGTCGGATATGTTCCATAACTTATTTTTTCCCTGATTTTGAACGGAGAATAATCTCCGTCATTGAATCTGTGCAGGGATATACTAACAGTACCATGATGTCTGTTCTAATACTTCACACATCGTATTTCCTTTCGCTATTTCAATTGCTGTTGATACAATAAACGTGTCTGCATCACCCTTACTCTGCCTAACTTCTATCTGTTCTTTTTTGAGATATATTCTCAACAGTTCAACAAATTGAGCTTTGTTTCTTTTATTGGATAGAAATTCATTCTGTTTAGGGTGCACGTTGAGAGAATTCACAACTAAAATGTCTGAAGATTGTTTTGACATTCTACGTTGATGCTCCTGATCCTTGATTGAAGGAGCGTCAGAATATCCGTCGAAAACAATAACAGGATGGCTATATCTGAATTTGATGAAGTTAAAATATGATCAATTCTTGGTATGTGCCTGTTTTTAATCACTTCACTTTGTGCAGAAGTGCTCCTCCATCTACTACTGTCTTTGCAGTATGAACTATGTGTTCAACTGTGTCAACTTTTTTAAAAGAATTTTACGAAGATCAGCCTTTGCAGGTTTTCTCATACTTTGCAGGTACAGTAGTTAGCTCATACTTAAAATACTGAAGCATGTTATCTTCTCGCTGCAAAGTGACAATAAGGCAAGTAAATAGAACCAAAGATTAATGGAGATTATTTGTTTTTCTATTACATCCGGAATTTGAAGAGAATCAAGCGATTTAATCTGCATTGACCTCTTTATCGTAGCTTCTGGAATGCTTATGTTGTCAAGCGAAACTTGTATTTTCTAACCTATTTCCTCTGCTGAATCTCAATTCACAATATCATTATCTGATGCCATTATTCCAGACGATAAGGAGCGCAGTTGAGGGATGTTGGTGTCAAAGGGATTGTGAGTATCTAGCCACGCCTAGATTTTCATCATATGACTTTAATCTCTTGATTTTTGGGCTTCTCCCATGTCAGCGTGTTGCCGACTTGATTTCAGTTGGCTGTCTGTGACTTCTGTCATGGCATGATGTACAGACGCTAATTCGTGCATTCTACACACCCACTGGGGTCTAACTGATTCAGTCATTCCCCTCCCTGGTTAAACCGCCCCTGTTCTTTATTGTTCGCATCAACGTCTGCTCTATATCTAGGTCCGTCCATAAACCCAACCACCACCTACTGTTCCGTATGATGAAATATAATTAAAAATAATAATAATAGGCTAGACCTAGAAGCGTCAAACCTACGGGTTGTCGTAGCCTTATGATATAGACAGTTACTACGCGCCTAGACTTTAGAACTTTTGTAGACTATAAAATATAACCACGTTTTTAGTATTAGAATAATTATATATGTATGTTTATGTTTTACGCCTTGTTGAGCAAAGTTAATTGACTTCTATTGTTCTATTATGTAAAATAAGAAGAATAGATTTGTAGACACCTTGGTTATGTTATTTTGTATATAAACTCGTTAATATGCCGGTAAAATCAATTAGTAAAGTCGAAGAAAGAAGAAGGCTAATTCACGAAGACAGAAGAAGAAGATCAACACAGAAAGATATGAAAGACAGAAAACCCGTGGAAAATTACCGATGTAAGAATCTATAATAATACTGTATAAATAGACAAGTTTCATAAGAATAGTATAATCACATAGTTAATAGCATTTATTTACGATTTGTATTTTGTTTCATTATTTAGTGAATTTTACAGTTTATTATAATCTCAGTCAATCTACGGCGTCTTTAATTTGGCCTTAGACTTCAGAACACCTACTGCTCCTACTCACTGAATGAAATAATTTCCCAGTAAAACATTTATGCAACCAGGGAAAAAAAATTGGCAATTCGTTCATCAATTGCACATATAGCCGTGCACTTTTTGCATGGTGAATATGTCCTGTTGCAGCACACAGGTTTAGAATCTTCCCGGTAGCTAGCAAATGCAATTCCCATTCACCCGTCCTTTCCGCAAAAATGAATTGCTTTACTAGGTCGACATAATTGATGTAATGTACCCATAATTTTGCTGTTCTTGAACTTTCGGATAATCGTATTTTAGCGGCTTCTATAAGGCTGCATAAACTTTCACTGCTGCTTCTTGCCTGCTGACATTTGCAACACTATATTCCCCATCAAAAACCTTTCCATACATATTTTGTAGCTGATCTATATCATCCTTACATAAAATAGAATCCTTTGAAACATCATCATTCCCCCTGGGATTCTTAATGGCGACATTCTCCTCTATTTCACTGGCATCACAATCATTATCTTCCAAGGGAATTAGACTATCAGACTGTATCAGACTATCCTAACAATTTTTAAGAATTACATTGTTTGTGATACCAACATTTCATGCTGTATTAGCTAATATATAGCATACTAGGAGCTGTAAATATTCTTCTAAACATGTACATTATTTTATTTATCAGTGTTGCTAGAGAGTGACGATTCCACCCTTAGTAATTTTTTCAATGCTTTTTGGTGCATAGTCAGCTTTTCTTTGAGTTTGTAAGTGGTGACAATGTCTTTTGTGAATGAATATGATCTCACACGAGGGTCTGGCTCTTATCGATACTTCAATCTTCAAGGATTGTTTCCCAGGCATTTTTACCTTACGTTGTTGAAGTATATCTGCTTGAAGCCTCAGTCTGTAACAGAATTTGGAAAGTATAATCTTTTGGGTTTCATAATTTACCACAAGATAAAGAACGTATGTAATCGTTTGTCTCATCTCCTCAAATCATAGACAAAAGTAAAGCTGGAAGCTGTTCTGTTTATCAGTTTGTTTCTTTGACAACTTACTCTTTTTATGAATATATACATATTTTATATAATATACGGTAATATATGATAGTGAGACATGCTCTACTTTTTAAATTTTCTTGAATGCTGGTATTTTGTTCTTTAAATTGCCACGTTTGTAAAACCCCACAACGAATTCAGGCAAATGTATAAGCACATGATTGTAATATGCAGTTGGCAGCAATAATCCCAAAACAGCTCATTATTTTTATTTGTAAGCTGGTAAAATCTTGCATATAATTTGTCTTTGTCGACTTTTCAACGGTAGCATTGATATAACTCAATAATAGCAGTGATTAATACATTTAGTGGGCTTCAGTGCTGCTTCTTTGTTAATGTTGCTTTCAAACCATACATTTTCGATGATGAGACCTTTTCGATAACTTTCTCGATCATTTCAGATACAACGTCTTCACTTATTGCTGCTGCTGGCAACTTATTAGAAGGTATCTGATCTGGCGAGTAACACCACCTTTAGATTTACAAACTTTAGAGCAGAAAGAGCAAGCAAATGATGTAGCTTCTTCGATTTTATCAACACTTTCGCCAACACAAGAATCAACATCTCCTTCGAGTTCTTTATCCTCATTTTCTTCATTTTCACAACGATCTCATTATTTTTTAATATCTCCAATTGTAGACATGTTGATTAATAAATTCCACAAAAGAAATCTTTATTGAGAGTTAAAAAGCAAAAAATTGATAATTAAAAACATACAGCTGACAACACGTCCGTACACAACGCAGGAACTTTGTAAAGAACTGTCAATAGCAGGAAATCTTGTGTCTCAACAACAGTGGCTAGTCTGACTCCAAAATCATGAAGGCCATAACTTCAAAATCAAGTTTACCAAAATATTAATCATGGTAAAAATTAGGTGTACCAGTATATGTAGTTTTTAACAAAGACAAGACTAAGTAAATGCAGCGTTTCATCCTTGCAAAAGGAATCATCAGAGACTTTTCTGGTGTTGAGATCTGCTTAAAAGTATAATATATTCAATAAGCTAGATGCCTATTTATAATCCAGACACATCGGAAGCAGGAAGTTTGATGCATAAGGTAAATTAATTTAGATTCACGTTGTTCCCAAAAGTACAGTGTTGGAGAAGGAATTCAAGGGCAAAAAGAACCAAGTACCTCCAAAGAACGGCCATGTGATATGCCATTCCAATATGATGCCGGTCTTCCGTGAATGATCTGCTAAACTCTTGCATCATCTTTGATCTGTAATCTGTCACCAGGTTATCAATGTTTGGATTAGGCCCTGCATTGGCTAACATATCTCTCCACATAACCTCCATGGGCCCATCTACCTCATGATCAATGGGATAACATGATGCACTAGCACTGCCCATTGCCTTTTGCTTTACAAATCTTCTTTTGACGCTTGTTGGTTTTTCCCATGGTAATTGAAGTCCCTCAGAACTGCAATGCAACAAAATGTTGAAAATATCAGCAAATATGCATTATACACTCAATACCTGACATTTTGTATACAATTTTGACAGAAGTACTGTTCGACTATCAATTAACAAACTTTTCATTGGTAAAGAACTCAGTGCATAAATTTGGGTTTGTTGCTGTAATCAATTATTGTATACGGTTGAGCTTTTATATACAGGGTTGATTGAATAGAAATTACTATTTTAGACATACTAATAGTGACAACTTCAGATCCGTATATATACTTACTTTATATTTTGTTGTTGTTGCCCTCCAGAAGAATCTTCGCTTAATGATTTTTATTCCGGCTATCCAACACCTTCATCAGCTTCATCCGCTTCCCCCAGGAGTTGCTGTTGTCTGTCCTGGTTTGTAGCCTACCATCTTCATAATTTCACCTACTATTCCAAGTGGATCATTAATTTTTCTAAATATTCCATTCCAATTATTGGCCTTCTTCACCTGGTGTTGCGATTCTCCAATCTTGCCAATGCTGGCGCTTCGAGTTGGTATAATGCTCTGCATCTCTTGGTAAAACTGTTTCGTCTGGGATGTCAAACCAACCCTACCATCTGCTGTGCCCCTCTGTTTTATTGGAATACATACCGTGCCAAGCCGCAATCAAATAGCACTGATCTTGCTCTTCTGATGCCGTAGCATGCTCTGTCAAGTGCACTATGTATTGCCTCAACTTTTGAAGTTCCTCTTATTCTTTGAAACACTGGTAGTTTTATTGTGCTATTAAGATATGCAGCATCTTTTACTTTGACATAGAGATCAGGTTCATCTACTTTGTCACTCATGCAGCCATTTGTTACATGCTGTAGCTGATTTGTGATTTGAAAAAGTGCCATAAAAATCTTTAGTGAGCAATGGCCAACCACGAGAGCCAAATTGGTAGAGTTTACGTTCTATTTTCAGCTCTCTAGCTCTCTTCGCATTCCCAGTCCATTTGCCAGAATGTTGTGGCTACCTTGACCAAATTCTATTTCAAATTTCTGGTGGTGGAATTCACCCTTCTCACATGTTTCTGGATTTCAATTTTTGTTGGTTTGCCAATTTCACCAACACTGACTCTTGCTGCGAGTAGTGCTGCCATGTCTTCATGACATCTTACGTACATGGCTTTGATAATGAGTACATGAAATTCTTTCAAGTTATATAATATGTAGATTTGCTTAAATTGTGATGTTGCACCATCATAAAAACATATTTATTGCAGAGATATCTTGATATTTTGTTTTTAAATAATCGAAGATATAAATATTGAAGACATATGCACTAAATGTATTTTTACCGCAACATACAAAAGCAGACAATCATATCTCTTTTAGTATTAAAGCTTTCTCCTTTACTTAAAGACCATAAAATGACCAGCAGCCTTTGCATATTTTTGTCTTCGAAATCTGGACCCAGATTTCAATCACTCGTTTTCATGATACACGGCCCGGCTTTGTGTCTCCTTTGCACACACACTCGATTTTGCAAAAACATTTCGTAAAACGAACATTGAAGCATTCTGCTAAGTTGTTTATCAACGAACTGGTTTGGAATTTTTGGAAAGTTGTAAGAGCAATAGAGGTGGACGTCGTAAGGGCTTTCGACGCTTGAATAAATGTGTACCATGAAAATCAATTCACTTGCTACTAGCGTCATACGAATTGAGGAAGGAAGACAGAGTTGAAACATTGAAAGCTACAACTGAGCTCGACTGATTCAGAATTTCATGTTGGTGCTTACTTGATACAAGAATATTAGGGATTGAAAGAACGGGAAGAGATTTGTTAGCATTCAAAATCGAAATTTATCGCCGAAACAAAATGAAATTAATTATAACACCAGGTGAATTCGATTTTTAATACGGATACTTTGTTTGATCATTGACTCCAAATTATGTTTGTAAACACGTCGGTTTCGTCTAAAAATAGTTAGTTACATACCTATAATAAAAGGAGTCAAAGACTACACATTCATAATTGTTACTAATAGTTTCATGCTTACGCATTCATCAGACAAATAAACTAATTAATGAAAAACATACAGTTCCGCCTATATCGATTTACAAACCTACAGTTATTGTTTAACAGAACAAAGGATTTTGATGCTAGAAATAAATTGCATTGTTGCTATTTCCTATTATCGCTTGGTTAGTTATCATCTGCATAAATAAATTAGAAAATATATATTATGTTTTCACGGATTTATAATTAGTTAGGTAAAATTTATTCTCATGTCTACATTTGGAAATGAGTTCAGACTTTTTATTCAATAGATCATCTTTAGTGCAAATGATGTGGTACTTTTCAATTAGGCATAGATGGCATTTTTTTGATTTATTGCTGTATGCTTTCGCTTTAGCTAGGCAGGTCCATTCAATTTTGTAGTTTTCTTTCCTATCTTTTAGTCTCCAAATGTATTTCGAAAGTTGTGTGCTGTTAATATATTTTCTGTGTTTGAATGACATCATATGCTGAGTGTATCTTTGTTTGAAGGTTCCCTCCGTCAAACCGATGTAATTTTGACCTTCCTGATCTTCTGTCGTAGTAACTTTTGCCTTGTAAACGAGGCTTTCTGTGAGGCATTCACTGTTAAATGGGCAAGGCCGTTTTCTAATTTATTTATGCAGATGATAACTAACCAAGCGATAATAGGAAATAACAACAATGCAATTTATTTCTAGAATCAAAATCCTTTGTTCTGTTAAACAATAACTGTAGGTTTGTAAATCGATATAGGCGGAACTGTATGTTTTTCATTAATTAGTTTATTTGTCTGATGATTGCGTAAGCATGAAACTATTA
Organism: Haliclystus octoradiatus; assembly: GCA_916610825.1. Taxonomy (NCBI): domain Eukaryota; kingdom Metazoa; phylum Cnidaria; class Staurozoa; order Stauromedusae; family Haliclystidae; genus Haliclystus; species Haliclystus octoradiatus. The sequence continues at coordinate 31,493,973 of OU744447.1, read as the reverse complement.
GTAACAATTATGAATGTGTAGTCTTTGACTCCTTTTATTATATTTAGCTCTGTCAAATGATATCGAGCACTATTTTTTGCTATTAGATAATATCTAATAGTTACATACCTATGTATGTTTTATATTGCATTGTTTACCTGCAGTATTTATGCACGTAAATTGTAAAATTTAGAATCATATGAATTTATTTAGTGTTGATTTGAAAGTACATTTTTTCCAAGTTGTTTTGATTTGCGTCAAACTTCTCAGACAGATATTATCGGACTGTCACTCCCATTCTGCTATCTATTTTTGAGCCGTATACATTTGTTGGCTATCTATAGCCATAGACTTTGCGTTTCGACAAGTAAGAATTGAGATTTATCCAAAACTGAATTTGATAAACCAGACTATTTTCTCGAGCTTTCTGTCGTGTCTTTCCGTAACAACAGCCACGAGGACAATCCTCTGACGTGAGCGCTGACGTCACTCTCCAGAGGATTAGCCTCGTTTCTTGTAATCAAGACAACAAAACAAAGCAAAGGCTGCTGGTCATTCGAAACTCTTTAAATATCAAGAGCGAAAAATGAATCCGAGCATATCTTCTTTGGTTGTTTTTCGCAGTATATTAGGATATATCTTTAACTCACACATTTACTCACAGTCTGCATTAACTGACTTTGAAACATGTTTAACGCTTTGATTTTTTTAATTCCTTGTGCTGCCACAAAGGCTATGATCTCCCTTCAGCACGTTCTGAGTGACTAAACTGAGATCGTTATGCAACAGCTTTCGATTTGGTTCCACTGGTCCAATCGACTACAACGGCTGTAGAAGCATAACTAATACTATTTTTGCTGTCATTTCTAGAATCATTATCATGTCTAATAATTACTAATTTCACAGGACATTTTCAAGCCAGGGCGTAGGTTCACACAATATATGTAAGCTAATATGTTTTTATTTATTTTCAGCCAGCATTCAGAAGCACTTCGAACATTGACAGATATGTTTTCAAATCTTTGTCCAATGTTGTTGGAATTGCATCTTGCAACTGCAAACGATAATCTTGATTCTGCAATTGATTTACTATTAACAACTAATAATGATGATACTACAAGGCACATTTGTACCAAAGCATGCCAGCGCAAAACGCAGGTAAGATATTTATTTTAATACAGAAATCTACTCTTATGGACAGACCATAAATATACAAATATACAAATAATTTATTAACAAACAGACAGTATTATAAATATAGGGATATCTGTTCAACGTCAAGAACTGAGAAGCTAACTAATAGATGACTACTAAGTAGCAAGTAACCATCCTTCAGTTGCATCACATAAGGGCTGTTATCAAATTCTGAGGGTTGAAGCTCTAGAAGGTTGTGGTAACAACATGATCCGGTTAGATGATTTGATTGTTTTTTGAGACCATCAACATTTATTTTGATGAAAAACTAATGAAATTAGAAATGTGTTTTCCTGAATGGTTTTGAATAGATAGGTGAACATATTTGTGTGCACTGAAGGAGAAATTGCACCTAAAACGTAGACTTTTCTGCGTTTAATGCGTTTTGCAACATCTTTTTACTTGTAAAAAAGATTAAAATATCGCAAGTATTATCACTCTGGTGGTATCAAAACTGTGTCATTCCACACCAAATCAACGCACTCATTTGACAAAAAAAAAATAGATTTTGATAGAAATTTGCAGAAATGTAGTTCTTTGTATCCAAAATTGAAATCCGAAATTGTTCTTAAAAAATTTTGATACTGTCGCGAGATACTGACACCTCAAGTTCACACAATAAGTCAAAGTAGAACAAATAGGTCAACTTTAAACCATCATAACTTGGCCATCATTCGAAGCTCAAGCATTACTGTAAGCTTATTGATTAGATTGGAACATTGTTGTTAAATTGAAATAGAAACATATTGTCGCTTTGAACAAACACCTTGTTCCTTAGTTTTGAAGATAAATAGTTGTAGCGTGTGACTATTATTAACAACCAATTTCTAAAATTGACACAACTTTTCATGTTTTGGTCAAAATTTCCAGCCGTTATGGATCCCCTTGGTATATTAATTTTTCTTTAAAGTCTGTTAATGGGATTGGCAGTCTATGTAGGTCTATGATTTAAGGCATAACATGAAACGGTGGCATTTCGGTGTGCCTGATTCAAATTGGGTGAGTGATGTCATTTGCTGGCGTGATACACTGATGCACTACTACTGTTGGCTTGAAAAATAGCATTCATTTGTCAACTTTAAGTCCGCGTTACAATGTAATATTGTTTGTGAAAAAATGACAAAAGAACCTTGCATTGGTATCAAATGTTAAAAAGATGGGGTCGCTCATCCAGAGTCTGAGAAAATGTTTTACTTTTCAGAATCCTGAGGTTATCCTAAAGTTACCTTCAGAATTTGGTCCCACAGCGTACTAAAAAAAGCAATAACTATCATCATTAAAACAATACCCAATCTCAGTGGATTACAGGAGACATCAGCTGGGAAATAAACGTACCTTTGCTACACACCCAATATACAATATTGTAGTATTTGATTATGGGAAACTGTTAAATGTTAACTGAAAATGTTACAAAATATGTCACTATAAAAGACATTCACAGTATTCAATACAATTGCATTACTTGATGTGATTCTTTTTGTAAATTTTCGAATATTACATTTTGTCTTGGTTTAGGACAATTGCGATGTTGACGATTTATCTCTAAAAGACTTAACAATGTCCAGGTAATCTATTTAATCAAATATGCAATGGTTGACTAAAGAGATCATGAATCTAAAATTTACACTATTCGTTTATATACATTCTTACACATCATAGTGGTAGGCTGTTCGTATAAAATGTATACCAACTGATTATGGACTTCAGGATATATGTTCAGAAACTGGGAATGATTATCTGAGGTTTGAAAAAGTTGAATCTAATCTAATTGAACCTATAGTATGTGTATACACTCAGGATGTGAGGAAACACTTTGGACGTTAGAATATCCTCTGTTGCTGCTCAGATAGTCATTGCGCTTTATTCATGTCTCCTAACATCACTCATGCAGGTAAATCTGGATGGATGAAGCGCATCAACCCTTGCAATAAACCCGTGAATGATTTTGTTGTCATTTGCTGACTCCTCCTGACAGTTAATTCTGATATAGATAAAACTGCTGCTTTCTAATCCTTCCACGGGTTTTAGCATGCTTCATTTCAGAGTTCATGCACACATTGTGGATTCAAATGGAATATACACATTAACAACCCATAGGCTAGTTTATTAATGTATTATTGTGGGCTTTCTGATAGACAGACTCCCAGTTCAAGAAGTTGCAGTTTTGTTGAAACATGTACATACATGCTTTTCTTTCCTGTTAGAATTTTTTGTGGGAGTTTTATAAGCATTCTGGTCACTTCTTCGTACAGATTTTCAATGCAAACAATTAAAATCCAAGCGTAGCTCGCACCATTCTGGAATATCTTTTCTTCCCTTTAATCCTAGATATGGCTATGTTGAAGTTTCGGCTGAAGAAAAGACATCGAATCCTACATTAAATCAAGTGGTTAGTTAGGCTAACATTAACATAATGCATTACTAGGAGATTTCATTCAAATGTCGTTTCCTTCTAAAAGAGCAATTTTGCTGAACACCACAGAGACAGAAATTCCTGGCATAATCATAGCTCCATTAAATCTGGAAAACATGACCAAGTAAAAACTTCTAGATTTAATGGTGTTAAAGTATATACAGTATCTCACATATCTTCTTTTGTTAATGCTCAATATTTTCCTCGTTGAAAAATGCAGCCAAGTAACGATTTTAGGTTATTTTTGTTTCTTCCAAAAATAGGGGTTTTCATGGGCAAAACACTAAAAGTTTTGTCTCTAAATACAAAACGGAAGAATCTTGAACTTCAACTGATAGTTTTTATTTAAGATACCTTGTATTTCAAATCATACCATAAAATCCCCTACGAAAAAAAGCAGTTCAGGAGTTCATGAACTGTCTTTTTTTATCAGGGGATATAGCTCCACATTTATAGTTGGATTTTCAAAAGATCATTCTGAAAGTAGATTGTTTTATCCCATGATAAATAAAGTAGTTTAGTATTTTAACAAGAGTGAGACAAAAAAACTGTCACTTTGACTGCAATCTGGGAAAGGTGGTAATATTGTGCAAAGAAAAATAACAATTTGAACATGTATCACTAGAAAATGTTGTTAATAATAATTGAAAAGGTCAAGAAAGACACATTCTTTGGTTGTTTCAAGTTTCACATTATTACATGACCATCAGACAACAAATACTAACTAGAAAATGCGCACTTTACCGGCTATATGCAAGCTTTCATTTCTCTATTAACATCAACGGGAGAGATTGCAATTTTCTAATACTTTTTGCCTTTTGTTCCCTGCACTGTTTGATACAATGCTACTGAAACATGTGTAATCGAATGCGGCTTTATAAAGCAGATCATTGATTTAGTAAATGTTATTCAAATTGTGTAGCCAGTCAATGCTTTCACACACAATTTTTATTGAAGTTTTATCTGTAGGATACATTGTATTTACTCGAATAGTTACAAACACACATTGCTTCATTTCATTAAACATTGCTACTTTTACATCACATGAGATTAGGAAAATAATATGACGGCCCGGAGAATAGAATACAGCTCAGCAAGGTCCGATAAAACATTTTTCCTTCCGAATTGCTAATTTTTTTCTTTCCAAATTTTTGGCTGCTTAATTTATTTAAATGTCTCCACAGCTTTCAATTTAGGGATTATTATCTTCTAAATAAAAAGAGGACAATGTCTACTGCTTACAGAACGTAAATACAACTATTCTATCTCTTCCTTAAATAAAAAGATTGGTTTTGATTTGCTAATTTTGACTCCTTCAGATCATTTTATCCATCTTTTAATCATTTTTCTTTCTATTAAGCATAACTGAGACCAAATTTTTCATAATTTAAATGCGTTCTAAATCTACTTTTTAGGCTGACAGAAAACTGACACGATTTCGGGACAACAAAGTTGTATCGACTAGAGGTGAGAAATTTGTTGATGTTAAACCTGTAGAATCTGAAGATATGAAGAAAACATATGTAAACTTAAAACCAGCTCGTAAGTATAGATTTCATTAAAGTCAAACTAACATATGTATAAAATTTATTATAATCAATATTTTCTATTCTGGAGTTGTTATCGATTCCTATATTTAGAACAAATTTTTTGACAAGTTTTTATTTATTTCCGAATAATTGACTATACAATATGAAATGATGTAAATTACCAATATTTGAGTACAAAATGATTGAAATTTGAATAAAACAGAATAATAGCAAAGTTGTAACAATTTAGTATAAATATATATATAGCATTTGCATACAATGCAAGAATTTGACGATTCGTTTTTTTTTTTGAAATATTGAAACAGCAGAGATTTCTAGATATGAATATACCAATAGAAATGATTAAAGACCAAAGTGCTGTACCTTTTCTTCTTAGCATATTCGCTACGCAGAGCATTCCTTTCGTCAAAATCAGACATGGTTGAGTTCGAATTGTGAGATCGATTGAATTTTCAAACCTTATTTAGTTTTGTGTTGATACATGGCTATTTGGCGTCATAACTCTTAAACCAATCAGATTAAACTAATCATTTTCATTAATAATAATACAGTAAGTCAATATGTAATTGACGCACAATTTCCTATGAGTTATTGATATTTGGCACTCTGGAGGACACATAAGGAGAAAACAAAAAGACATCAGAAAATCAAGAGCCACCACAGCAAGTGATTTTTGCCTTTTCGTTTTCTCTTGAAATGAACCGAGTGCGCCAAATATCAATGGCTCATAGGAAACTGTGTGCCAATTACTTTGCATTATAGTTTACACAACTTTTTGATAAAATGGTTTTGAAAACTCTTGATCAATTGTGTTTTTGAACCTAGTTTGCTATGGTGATTTGGTCATAACTCTAAACCAATCAGATTAATTGAATCAATTTTCGTTATAATACAATGGTATTTGGCGCTGATTCAAAAGTTTCCTTAATTGGACTGTTTACAACACACTGATCAAGTGATCCTAAAAGTCGGCGCACCATTGCAGTTATGGAAGCTCTCACACAGAAAACTAGAGAGATTTGCAAAGAAGGTCTCCAGGAAGATATTCAAGCACTCCAAGAAATATTTCACTGTTAGAAAGTAAATCACAGCAAAGCAGATTTTGCAGCAAAGTAGCTAAAATATAATTTAACATGATTATGTAATATCATCTATTAACATCTCTACAAATTTCATTTGAATATGTCTTTCATTTCAACATTTGATCTGAATTTGAGATAGTTTTTTGCTGTGATGCCACAGGTCTGAGATTGTAGCAGATGCATCTTCAACTGTTACGCCGTCTTGTACGAACAAACCAATCAGATTCTAGAAGAAAAATCATATAATGAATATCTCATTGGAAATTTCAGTTGTAATCTACGTTTTTCATCAATAAGTTCGTACTAGCAACAATCAACTTAGAAGAGATAAAGGAAGATGACCATAGTTTTACTCAGAGCCAACATTTATTAAAATTATTTGTTCAATCAAATTTGGCTGAAATTGAACTGTACCGGTAGAAATAGTACTCTTTACGTACTGGTGAACAGATTTGTAAGGGTTTGCTGTTTGATCTTTGGAATAAACTAACAAAGATATACAGTATCCAAAAGCTAGTGACTTTAGCTGTGACTTTATCTAAAATGTCAAAATAGTACAATCCTCAGATGGCTAATGCAATAATCCAGAGGGAATCGCATTGCTTAAATGAGTAGGCCTACCCCTTCCAAAAAACGGTTCAGGAGTTCATGAACTTGAAATGGCCCCCATGATTCACAAACTGTTCATGAACTGTTCAGGAAATTTAAAGAACTTTTCATGAACTTCTGAACTGTTTTCTCTTGGGTATCTGCGTTACATCGTTTCGCTTTGATAATTGAGGGAATGAGGCCTATCTGCCATGAAATCTGTTGCAATTAATATGCAGTGTCGTGGCTGAGATCAATAAAGAGCATTTACGATCATTCGTTGCTCATAGCGAAAAGCGCCATTCATCTAGAAATAGAAGAGTTATGTGGGAGCCTTCGTTGGAGAGATTCTGTACTCTTGAATACTATCATTTGCAATTGGACGTGGATTGATATCTTGACTCTTTGAGCATTCAAATTGATTGACGCTATCGAAGCAATGGAGCTGGACAAGAACGATTCATCCAATTAATTGACCATCGTACGATAACTTACGATAATCATTGAATGGCTGAAATGATTGTAAATGTGAATAAAACTGTTGTAGTCTGTCTCCTCATGCTATGCTTTTTACAAGTCTGTTCAGAGAGGCACTTTTCAATGTAACTACACAGTGCTGATATTACCCAAATTCATGATAGGCACTTTTTGATCCTGTTTTACTACCGTTGAATAAAGCCTCTTCACAAGAGCAAAATCAGTTCCTGGAGAATGAAAGATTTTTAACCCTGGTGGTGTATTTCCCACAGACCATGATCACGACCCCTGGATGAACCGTTATGGAACACTATTATGGCCAACGTGAAAAAACCTTAGACGTTTGTTTGTATGTCTGCGGAATGGAATCAATACTTTTATACTTTAATACTTTAATCAATAATTTTATTTGTGGCTTGGCTGTAGAAGTGTATCATTTGAAAATATTGTACGTTACAGTCAAATAAGAATAATATAGATGAATTATGGATAATATGTCAGAGCCGGGGATAGATATTCATACCTGAATCTGTGATGTAGGTGAATTTCCTGGAATATTGAATCTTCTCTCACTCGCATCAAGCACGCCAACTAATGATGTCAGATATGTTCCGGCTGTTAATTTACCGTCAATTCCAGTAACATAATTTTGAACTTGGTGTTTGAGAGTTGCAATACTGTTTCTATTTTGATAGTCAAGAGCACTTTTCATATCCTCAACTAGTTTCATGTTTCCTATATTTGATGAAAGCAAAAGATGAACATTTATTGAAACATACCCGCTGCTGCTGTATGCAATAATCAGACAAGGCTTTAACATCAGTGTCAAACAATATGTCAGATGATATTTTTCATGAAATTTGGAAAGATTATTTCCCAATTTAGATAACTTTACTGTCAATGACTAGTTTTATGCGGACATGTCTTTTTCTGATGGTGGCCGAATGTCTTTTCCTACCTATTGTTCGTCGGTCTTAAACGTTGGCATTAAATCTTATAATGGGCCTTTATCCTATAAATGCAGTATCTGGTTCGCTTAAATCTGCATTTAGTTAGAGAACTATTTATTGTTTGCATGCTGGCTTCTATATACTGCTGGGGTATAGATTCTTCTTTCCTTGTTATTGTCATCTTACAAGAATAATCCACTTTACATGGTTTTAGGTTTATATTGCTTATATCGGGATGACCAATGCAACGTTCCGTTTTTGGAAGAATGTTGCATGGACTGTCAAGTCTGGGATATTTGAATTTTGACACACAATCATACAAAAGACCTACAATTCAAAAGACACAAAAGACCCCGAAACAAAATCAATTGACGTACCCTTTCGTGATTCTGTTATCCAGTATGTCATATCTCTTAGACTACCAGTACCAGGGTTCAATCTCACATCTGAATAATGAATAATTAAATATTTGGTTAAAGCATCGATTGACGTGTTGCATGTATTAGAATTGTCACAGTGTTGTGGAAATCTCTTGCAGTGTGCAATGTTACTTGTATTATATCTTCTTGCTAATTGCTAGATTTAGTTTTTCATCATTAAACAATCTCACAGCCCTCTATAACGATGCGAGAATTCATTGGTTTTCTGAGTTCACAATAAAACACTGACGTTCAAATATTTCTACATACCGTGTATAGTACAAGTAAGCGTTTTGATGATATGAGATATGAATACATGGGTCTGAAGAGGTCAATACTCAAAACTTTCTCACAGAGTCATTTATCAGCGTGCTCGTATGCTGCAATTCTGGATTATTGTTGTCTATTTGCAGAAAAATTATCAAAAGTGATCCCTGTAATGAGGATTCTTCTAGCTTGGACTTTACAAATCAATGATAATCTTCTGTCCTTTATATTTTGTCTGATTTTTTGTTCATATTTTGTCTGTGTAATGCCCTGGCTTGCTTTTTATGTGATGTTGTTGTTTAAGAAGACAAATACACAGAAAATAGATCAAGTACAAAGTACATTATAGGCGCATATCTCCAGATGTCTAAATATGTACTGGTATATTTCACAGGATATAACATGTTGTAACACCTAGCGAGATCATTATAGGACCTAGGTAATATCATATTGGAAAAAGTATGGAACAGTATTCTTGTTGTGCTTCCCTCGGCAGTAAATAGATGTCAAATTTTCAAGCGATTTGCATTGCAGGATCCTTTATCACTTCGCAAATTCAAATCGCTAGAAGCTTCGACATGAAGAAAATTTGCTCAAATCAAACAAGACGGACCTGAAATCAAGCAAAATATGTATGTTAAGTGACATTTGTATTAACAATTATACAGAAACCATTTAAGCACTAGCACTTACATTTTTGGAACAATGAAATTTCAAGTTTATCCAAATTTTTATCCAATGATTTTTTGTAAGCTAAGAAATCTTTTTGACCCCCTTTGTATGATTTCGTCATTGAGTATAAGCTTCTACTCAATTTCTGATAAGTGTCAATGGCTCTTCGAGACTGGTGACAATTGATTGAATTAGCTGTAAAGACATGGAGAATTGGTTTAAATTTTCTTTTTAGTAACATAAATTGTTGACTATTGTATATATTGGTCACTTGCATGTTAGTAAATGCACACTGCTGGTAGACTGAGATGAAACGCCTGTTTACTTTACTCAACTTGACAATCGCAAGGCCCATTGCAGTTCACACATTCATTCAAAACATCTTCAAAGATCTACGAGAAAGCAAGCCAATTTTCAGTTTTTATTTTGGCTATATCAGTTTGTTACGCCTGGATCAGCCGTACTTTGGGTCAACCCAAAAAGTTAATCGGGCAGATTTGAATGGGGGATATCCATGGGAAGATCCTCTCAAACAACGGCAGTTATGACGTAAAGCCGCAAAGCCTGTAAACCTAAAAGATATATTATATTTCGATAAGAGTAGTAAAAAACGAAAATAAAAAGAAACGGATATAAAAACACAGATCAAAATACGGGGATTCGAATGATCTCTTTACCAGTTGCTTAAAGATGATATAAGATATATCGAAACTGTCTCATATGACTGTGTTTTTGATTTATCGCTGATCTACATGATTTATAATAAACAAATAGTTCACATTTTCATGCACTATTGGGTTTAAAACATAACCAGCCCTGATTTGTGACTGTTTGGTACGCTTTTTAAAAGTATTTAGTTGATCTTACAAACCCTAATCAACCATGTAATTCTCATATATTTATGATGTCACCAGAAGAAAGCTAAAGCGAGAGTTGCTTGACACGCTGGATTTCAATTTTAAAGCTGTGGTCTGCCATTTTGAAAATATGGCTTAATAAATTTTTCTCCTGATTTGTTTTTATCGCTTTGATGCAGCTTTGATGTCGTGAGATATCTCCATAGGCGGTGACCAATCAGATTGCAAGAATTGTTCGTAGCAAAACCTTGCTATGCGCTAAAAATAGTTATTAAATGAAAATCTTACTTCATCATCCTACCTGGTGAATATGTTGAATTGAATATCGTATCTTTTGTTCGTCTTTCAAATTCTTTCACCTTTTTCAGATTATTAGCATGCACCCATGGAACAAATTTAGCAAAAGCTTGCGTAGTCTTTTCTCCTCGAGTGACCACATTTATAACTGGTTTTCCAAGTTTCTCTTTGTAAAAACGAAACCTACTTGATTTTTCTTTTGGAATTTTGGTTCGCTTCTCAGATGAAGTACTATCATAATCTTCCGCTTTGTTAATGGCTGACTTGACTCTTTCAACTAATGCTTCTGTATTTTTATAATTATCTGCATAAGATTTTGATGCCCCTTGCAAACATGCTTCGATTCCTAATACATCAATTCCTATATGTTTGAATATTTCAGCATCAATTCGTTTTTGAAACTCTCCATTCAAGCATCCTTCAAATTGGCTATGATATTCTTCGCCATTAGAGTATGTACGCAACTCAAACTGATAGCATTTATTATTAACATTAAGGCGATCCTCCATTTTGATTGTTGATGAAAATTCAGGTATATGAATAGAGTAATCCAAAAAGTTTTCTTCAAAGTCTTTCATCTCTTCGTATGAACCTCCAATACATGTTGTGACTGTAGTTAAATAGCTTTGAATTTGCTGCTGTAGATTTAAGATCGTTGCTTGTTCGCTTTGTAGGAAATGAGACAGGTGTACCATATTTTTGTATTTGGGAAGCATTATCTGTAAATATTATAAATGTATCTCTTAATTATACTAGATTTATATACAAATAGGAATAAATAAATAAATAAACATATATGATTGTTTGGACCAGTTCTAATTTTAACAAGGACCCTCTATAATATCAAAATCATTGTTTGAATGTCACCTGATTGAGTTCAATAAGTGTTGATTATTTAGTTGTTGGGGTACGGCAGACAAACCTTGCAGAGCCTTGCACATAATCAAATATCGTAGCTCAGTCAGAGGCATTGGTTTAGAGTTATAAGATAAGTCATCGAGAACCTGCAAGGTTGATACCATCGAATAGGTTATACGGTTGAAAACCATTCACATACACATAGAGTCCTATTCGACAAGGTATATGTAGGTATTAGACATAACTGTGGACAAAACCGGCCAGAACAGCTGTTTCGAGACACATTTTGAGCAGTTGTTGTATTTCCGTGTAAAACATGTTATTTCCCTGATGAAATACATATCAATGAATACTCGTATGAAGTGGCATAAATTATGAGTCGCTTTTGCTAGGAAATACCATTTATTACCTTTGTTTGTTTTCTGTGTAGTTGTTGCTGTGTGATACAACGTTATGAACAAAATGTTTGGAGATAATTGTGATCCTGCATTAAAATCTCATTTCATTTTTACTCTGTGGAAAATCCTGTTTGAACTTTGTGTTTACGAAAGTCAACACATATTTCTAGAATATATTGAAGTATTAACAGTTCATAGAATACAAAAAATATTGAAAATTCTATAGAAACAGCGCTAACATTGGCCCCAATCGCCAGCTATTACTTTATTACCAATTACTTTCCCATGGTGGGTGGATACGAATATCGATCTCGAAATTTCTACTGTTGCATTTAAAAGTACATTATCGGAGTAACTGTGTTGAATACTTGTGCTTGAAGTGATGCATTCGAATGTATGGTGTCCACTGTGACTGTGAAAGATTATACTTCATACACATCATATAGTGACATAATAACAGAATGACAATAGTTGGAAAATCGACTTTGAAAACAGAGCCATGAAACTGGATAATATTCTGGAAAAGGTTATGTTAGAGAATGACTCAATAATTGCAAAGTAATTATATAAAAGCAAGGCTCGATAATGATTTTACCCTTAGCTAGTATTCAGTATATATTCTAAAATGCGACGTCCTCATCGAACATAATACTGCAATTTGATTGGTTGATTCTTGTGTTTTGAAATTCTAGGATAAAAACTTTTGAAATATTCCCATCGCAATTGCATAAAAAATCCTCGCAAACACACGTACACAAAGACATTTGCAATAATAGGAGAAGTATTGTAATATTGTCACAAACTCCTTCAATTCAGGCATGAGAGAGTCCCTTAGAAAAGCTGCCTTCCTCATTTTTTATCAATTTTAAACCATAAGAAATATATCTGTACATTGGTTTTGGCAGATTTCAAAGTTTTCTTTGATTGTTGCTAGGCTCCAAATGTATTGTTTGTACGTAAATTCTTTTTATCGCTTGCAAAATTTGTCTTGAACTCATGTTTAGCTATTTTTTTAGTTTTGCCATCAAAACTATTTCTTCTCTTATAAAATCAGTATATTACCTCTGCTGTTTGCCAATTTCTATTAATTGTATCACGGTTAATAATTTTTTCTGCTTCACATCTTGCAACACAATTATAGTCGATAACTGTATTTGGTAAGTGTTGCCATTGTAGACATTGAAATTGATCATCTTCAGGACATTCGTTTGACTCAGCTACACCAAATAGATTCGTCAAAGCTGTAATCAATCACAACACATGAGCTTTATATACCCATATTCGAAAACATTCGCACCATTTGAGGTTATTATTTATACAGAACTGAGGTTTTATTTAAAGTTAATTTCCGTTATGAGGCACTGGTATGGGCCTTAGTACGTGTTGTGCTTAGGGCATGAGACCTTGGCCCGCATGGTTTTGGGTTCAGTCCCTGGCAAAAGCACTATTGTTTGGCGTCAGAAAAGACATACGGCCATTTAACTCACATAGACGCTTCAAATACTAACCAATTAACCATATACCCCGATGAAAAAAAGCTACTAGCTTACCCGATTGTGATTTGGCAGGAATGAAGAAATTGAGTCCATGAGGCCATTATGGATCAAGCTAATGGACCAAATCGGCTAATTCTTCAATTTCCTGATCATGTGACCCAGATGCGGGACTCAGTTAGCGTTTTTTCGAGCAAACGTCCTTTCGCGCCTTGTTGTTGTACGAGAAGGTCGTGCTTATTTGATCTCATAATACACCTTTTAAACTACCTATTTAATTGAAATGTCCAACATTTAGTATCTGGAGGGATATTATTCGATGTATGGAAAAGATTTTCTGTCGATTTTGGAGTGATGAAGCTTTATTTAAAGAGAAGCTGCACCAACTTTGATCGCTGTGGATGACCGTAAAATTGGAAGCGAAATGTTTATGGATTTTGAAACATAGTTTGAAAGCATTTGATAAACTACAGTGAAAACAAAACAAGCTAAGCTAAACTGGAGATGAATATGCAGTATGAATTGGAAAGATTTTAACATTGTTTTGTTAGAGTGAAAAATTACGTACATCATATACATGAACTATGAAATTTGGAATGAAAAAATGTCATGATTTGCGATGTTTTGAAGCATTGAAACCTAACTAATCTTTGCTTATTTAAATGAAATACCAAGCATTTATGACTTAGAAAGTGTATTTATGGTATGTAGAAGTCTTATATGCAGGCTACAGATGTTAGCAGAAAAGTTATATTTTACGAATAACTGACAGCGAGTTTGATGGACTTTGATGAAAATTTCACGAAACTTTGATTTTATTGAGTTATAAAATGACTTGTGTTGCTCATTTATATTACCTTTCCTATAAATATGACTGTTGTATGTTTATATTGTTCATTTGAAAGGCTAGGAATTTATTTGTTTCAATGTCATGTTATAATTTACAGTTATAAATTGATGTTGTTTTAGTTTTTTCTTTACGGCGCGGCACATCTCAATGTTTGAAAACGCATGGGTTCTGTGTTCTACGTCATCAGCTATGTTTACGATCAACTCTATAATTCTACTGTACATGCCATGTTGATCGTAAAATGATGAAATGTTTTGTTCATTACGTTAAATATGCTGGATACCATCATATAGTATTGTTTTTGAATTGAAATTGTAGCGAGACACAATAATTATATCAAGAAATGCTACTTTTTGATGGAATAATTGACAATGATGGAGTACCGATATATAAATTTCAAGGTCCTAGGCGATTTTATTGAGTCTTGAACTACTTGAATCCATCTTGAAAGTCCCACAAATCATTTAAATACTAAATTTAAGAGCATATTACGAAGAGGAATATGCGAGAAAAATAGTTGCGTTTAGACCATTGCATTCTGTTGTTGAAAAACTCAAATACTGCATTCAAGTCACGTGACGCGTTAGCTGATTTGGTCTATTAGTGCAGCTCTCTACAATAAAAGTCCTACTAAACTGTTTCCCTTGTTATCAGGACAATGGAGTTATTATTGTTTCGATAAATTTGACCGAGTTTTTCTCAGGCAATGAGATGATTTGAACAATTGCTGCTAAAGCCCCGGTCAAATGAAGCCAACATTTTGCCAGCTTTTTCACTACATCGATGTTGTGAAAATGCTGGCTTCATTTGGCTATACCCCAGCCAGCATTTTACCAGCATTTCACAACAACGCGATTGATGTTGTGAAAAAGCTGGCAAAATGTTGGCTTCATTAGGCCACGCAAGCCATTGTTCTCTTCGATGTTGTGAAAATGCTGTCTCCATTTGGCCACCCCAGCCAGCATTTTCACAACATTCGACATATCGAATTTCAAAGAATGAAAAAAACGTCTCCACTATTGATCAATGATTACGTAATGATTTTAGTTGGTCACGTAATGACAACAATTTGGCGCGAAAGTCTTGCCATGAAAATTTTGATTTGTCATTTCATAGAGTCGAAAAATACAAATAATAAAGTTTTTCATTTTCTGTAGCAGTTTTCGCTCTTTATTCGAAGTTCTCAAGTGATTTTAACATTTCTGCGATGGAAAACACAACTACGACATTCATACCCTTTAAAGTGACATAGAAAGTACATACGATTCGGAGATTGATTATTATAATGTAGTGAGGTTTAATTTAAAATTGCCCACGAAGTAGAGCAAAGAAGGACAACCAGAAAGAAAGATATCTTTGAACGAGAATAGTTTGAATAAATATAAATCTTATTCGAATGACGCCGAAGATGATTCCCCCTTTTAGAAATTTCTTTCCAGTCCCAGATGTTGTGAAAATGTCTTGGCTTCATTTGTCTACCTCAGCCAGCATTTTGCCAGCATTTAGCCAGCACCGGTGGTTGATGTTGTGAAAATGCTGGCTTCATTTGGTCACCCTAGCCAGCATTTTCACAACATCGCGATCGATGTTGTAAAATTGCTGGCAAAATGCTGACTGAGGTGGCCAATTGAAGCCAGCGTTTTCACAACATTGATGTGAAATTTCATCAAATGTTGTGAAAACGTTGGCTTCATTTGGCTGGGGCTTAAGTTTATTACACAAACCTTCTCTGCATTCATCTACACACTCTTGGATCAAAGTCGGTTCCAATGCTGTCAAAACTTGAGACAATGCATCCAATCTATCATCTGCTGATAGCAAATTTGTCTTGGCTTCCTCAATCAAAGATTCAAGGCTCTTCTTTCTAGAACCAACTTCACTTTCAGTAATCGAGGCTTCTTCTTGACTTTTCTCAACCATTGCAATGTAATGTGCAAGGGTGTCTTTCATATGAAGTAAGTTAACTGCATAACCGTGTTTTAGATATGCTTGAATCTGAAACATTCGAAACAGATTTACAAAACTCTTTATTCTAAACCATCCAATAAATTATTATACTCTATGATCAATTTCGACTTTTGTTTGATTTGATGCAGACCGTTAAAAGATTGCTGGCAGTCACAGGAGTAATATTTTTCAATGAATTCTATTATGTCATATTTTTCAAATAGACAAGCACTCTTATTTAAGGAGTCAGGCAAAACATGCCTCCTGTCTATTTTTATTATATTTAATACGTTAATTAATCATTTTATATTGATCTGTATTTGAGCCTATATAAACAGACAGCAGTATTAAATAGATAGATTATTTTTATAAGGAAATGTTTTGAAAATTTTGACTATTATTCAGCATACATTTCCTGAAAAACGATGTTCTTGTTTTGTTGTTTTGTATAGATGCTGGAATATCACAGTTGTTTGCATTTTTTTATGACACCACACATAATTTAATCATATTTTATCTTTGGTAACAAAAATTTCCTATGCAACAAATGTTACTACTTTGTAAAAGGGAAATTTAAAGTGATTACGTTGCATAAATTTTTTGTTTGTGCCTTCATTAGCATTTGTGAAATAAAACTTATATTATTATGAGTAAATCTTATTTTAAGACGTAATATCGAAGCTGTGTGAAGATAAAAGACACCATCACGCTTTGACGATTCTATAATTATGCAAACAGCTCATCATTTAATGGTTATTTTAGTGCAAGCTATTTATTTCTGTTTCATAGCTAAACACTTTTTAGCAACATGGATTTGTATTTACAATGATGCTAATGTGAGAAACTCAAAATACTAATAATATGTTTTGGTCCCCTTCCTCCTTGTCCCATGATGCATCCCTAGTGTTTATATGAACCCATTTTGCACAGGCAGTGCCTACAATTTGGTTAATAAATACGGAAAAGATGTTTGTAACACTGATAATTTTATTTCATTCCTGTCATAACAGCAATTGTTTTTAAGCATACCTCATAGCTTATATTCTCAAAAGTTGGGTTTGGATCAATGAAAATCGTAAATTGAAATGAATCAATGTCACCATGCCACGAAGAAGTAGTTACATGTTCTGCAGCTAACGAAGGGAGTGTTCTGCCATCCCTTTCTATGAAATGAAGATCACCGGTGTATGTAATACCCTCAGCAAACAGATGTCCATGGAAAATCGCTTTATCTACCCCTCCAGGTCGATTAACGGATGCCAACGAAAAACGAGGCCCGGTTCCATCCTCGTTTTCTCTTTGAAATGTTACTTTGCCATGAGGAGATTTCATAACAGATGTTGTTCCTTCGATTATAAGTGTTGTTTCGCTTGCATAAAGAGTAACATCAATTGTCGCAGCAAAGTAGAATATTCTGCCAGTGATCATTAGTTTACTTGTATGAGTAATAGAATAACCAGGAAGAGAACAGACACCTGAAAAGAGACACATATCAAATTCAAATTGAATCGAAACAGCAAATGATACAGTTACACATTTACATCATCTTAAATATTTATTATTCCCAATAGCAATAATGTTAATAGAAAATTCTAGTTACTTCTTTAAAAATTGATTGCACTATTCGTTGATCTGCATTATGATCATTTGTCCATTCTTTCATTATTATTCTATAGTCCATAAGCCATCAATTTTTATTGACATTAAATAGGTTCCGCAAGGTGCCGTGTTTGAATATACTCATGTGGGATGCTGGGAGACACTTGGAAAGTTCAAATACCGTCATGGTAAATCGAAAATACGCGCTTGATTCAAAATATTTTAAAATTTAGAAAATGGAAATGTCCTAGTTATTAAAATCAATTATGAAACTTTCCGTTCTCTGTTGGAATTTAATGCACGAGAGTTGCGTAATGAGACAATCGAAAAACATCTCAAATCATGCGGCCCTTGCTTATTATTGTTATGTCCATACCTGCTCCATTACCACAATATTTGATTGTGTATCCATTGAT
Source organism: Haliclystus octoradiatus (assembly GCA_916610825.1). NCBI lineage: Eukaryota > Metazoa > Cnidaria > Staurozoa > Stauromedusae > Haliclystidae > Haliclystus > Haliclystus octoradiatus. The sequence continues at coordinate 31,475,667 of OU744447.1, read as the reverse complement.
AAAGTGAATCCCTTGTAGCGATCTGTGACTCTCTGCAGCACCAAATCTCCTTAGAGTCATAGCAATTGTGTCATGGTCATCAAGATATGCAACCAAACGAGGTTTTATTCCATCACCCAATGTTAACGTGGTTTTTCCATTTAATAATTTTGCTGTTTCAATACTAGCTGCACCAATTGTAATGTTGGATGTGAAGACTGAAATTTTATAGTGATACATAGTCTTAGGCTACGTTTACACGAGAGCAAAAACCCGGGTTTTCAAAAGCCTTTCAAAAGTCCACTTTCAAAAAGTTCAGATAGGGTATCAGTCTACACAAAGCTAGATTTATCTATTTTGTCTAAATAAAACGATGTAACTCCATTACTATTTTATCGTATTTTGTTGAAATAGGATTTTTATAATTTTTCGATTCTGTAGCTTCAGATCGATATGTTTTTTTATTTAAACCATTCAAAATAACTGTTGTTATTCATATCTAATTAAATTCCATGTGAATTGACACCGCTTTTGTAAATAATACATTTTAAATACATGTTATTCACGATCATTGAATAATTTTACTAAACTATAGAATTTTATCCTAAAACAAGACGAAGTGGTTGCCAATATTTATAGGCAGTTTCGCCGCGAATTGAAAGTGGACTTTTGAAGACCCGTGTTTCCCATAAATCTCTGTTTATAGACGACAGAAAGACCCGGGTTTTGTAAAGTTTGGTATGAGAAGCCCGGGTTTCCTATCCATACTTTCAGAAGTCCTGATAGACCCTCTAAGCGGACTAATTTCCTCTCAGGTTTCCTGTTTATGTCTAGACGCGAGGGCGATCCAGACTAAAATTCATCCGGGTCTCGTAAATCCACTTGTCGTGTAAACGCAGCCTTAAAATCAAACTTAGCAATAATATCTTTGGCGAACGATGCAAATTAAGTTGTATAGGCTATAGCTGCGATATATATATAAGGAGTCCACCTTATGCCAGGAAACTTAATTTATAATACAAACAATGATTTTATGGACCGGTACTAACCCTCGGGTGATAAAAGTTTCAGATTACTAATAGCAAAATCAAGTCCTTACGTTTAAGACATCTAAACATTGAACTGATCATTTAACCGAACTTTGTCTTGTCTCACTTGAATATCGTCGGCAAGAACTTGACATATTTATGCTCTTTATCAGGGATGGCAACAGGATCTCACTGACAAGTGCGCCAGTTCCCCAGAAGAGGAGACTATTTACAGAAATATTTGTAAAACTGTTTGAAATAACAACATTTTTCTGGCAGTCAAAACTCATGATCCGAAAACAGGGCTGAGTATCTTGAAGGTAAACTATCCCCCTATTCCCCTCTAGTGTCATTGCTGGTCTTAAATTGAAACTATTTGATCAGTTATGTGGATCATAAAAAGGATTTACAATATAAATTTATTTTCAGATTATGCCACTTTTAATCAATTTTTTGTTTCTCATTCTGATGCTTGGTGAATTCTGTTCCTTAATATCTAAAATTCTCATTCAGTTATACTAGTCCAAACCTTAGATTTTCTTGCTTGAATTTATAAACAGATTGAGACTTGACTTTCGATATTCAAAGTAAAATAGAGGATATCTCTACTATTGAAAACAAAGCAGTTTCTTGCTTATTTATTTGTTTTTAATTTATGGAAAGTTTACCACATGACTGCTATGTTTTTGTTGAAATGTTCATAATAATGTAAACGAGCAATTGCTTATGTTGAATAGCGAAGTCAAATAAAATCACAACCGCAAATCTTCAGTGGCTTGTGTAAGACGTGTTATATCCATTTTGTAATCATGTAAACTACAAAACAGCAACAACCTGCCTTACCAACACTTTTTTTCCATTAAACCAATATAGCCGAAGGATAATTTTAAAGATTTGCTTGTCCCTATACTCTGGAGTATAAGGAGATATCGATAAGCCATTGTTGAGAATAATAACTGTAAAAGAATCGCTCGATAATTTTTGCCTTGTGCAAGTCTTCAATCCGGACCTTGCTTAGTTTGCGTGCAGACCGATTTTTTCTTCGTATAGTTCGTCTGTGTATTGGCATCGAGTATATCGCGTACTGAGTGCTTGTGCTGAATTAATATTAAATAAATATTTACTCAGTCTGTCTGCAGGCAGGCTATAGTTTACAGACATATGTAGACAAAACTATTGCACTATTTATTTAGGAAATATTCATTCAAATAGTACTGTTATGAAAGGTATTTTGCTTGGCTGCTCAATGCAATTAACTTACCAAGTCTCAACGCTTTAGTTGGGTCAATAACTGCGTAGCCTTTCGATCCTCTCTCTAAACGCACCCAATTTTCACCCATGATATACTGTGTTGGTCCTTCTAAGTTAAGCTCAATGTATGGTTTTCCTTGGCCCAGTGTTTTAATGACAGCTGAAAGACAGATGCACAGACACTTTAAAACGGACTACAGTAGATTGTATCTATTATCTACTCTAAATTCCTCTATAACGATCCTCATTTGTCAAGCTGTTGACCGTTTGTTTACCACGTGGCACACTTTTGACTGGCATTTTCTTGTGTCAAATTATATTATTTCATCATAATTTAGTTATCAAATATCAAAGCCAATAACTCTTTAGAAAATATATAAATTGAGTAGAAACTTCTTTCAAGGCTTTCTAAGCCTTTATCGGAAGCTTCATTTTCTTTTTTCTGCAATTGCAAATTATGAAATTTGAAATTTTGAAACATTCTGAATGAAAACACAAAAGGAACTTATAAAGAAGCAGCAACAAATGGAGTTCACTGATTAGTCGAAAGGCGTTAGTTTTACATGTAAGGATTCTCATATTTCAACTTTTGAAATACGGCTATTCTCTGTGGTGGAAACACCTGTAAATATCTGTAAACCACTGACAATTGTATATTAAAAATAAAAATCGGATTCAATTAAATCCAAATTATTTCCCTCCTAACTGTATTGTTTTAGGTCTTTAACACCTTTTCTTTGTAATTTATATAGTCTATTCTTTGTTCAATTTTATCACATTAATTGTTATCACATATTGAAAATAAAAAGTAAAAAAATCCGAACAAATTTTATTCGCTTGAAAATGTCATATCAGTATAATGACGAACGTCATTGTGTCCATTCTATCGCTTGTCTTCTCATCAAAATTATATATTAGAAGTAATTATATAGTAATTACACCACATACCTAGACCATCCAGATCGACTGAATTCATTTTCAAGAGGCAACGTATTCGAAAAGATGATTTTCCATCTATATAACTTAACTGTGGAGCTCCGTGACTCAATGTTAGTTCCCGACTGATTACTGGTTCCACTTTTAAATCAATGTTTAAAAGCGTGCTGGTTACGGATTGGAATTGAAACTGGAATTCAGATGGCTTCATTTCTCCTATAATGAGAATTTGATCAGCTACCCGGTTCTTCAAAAACGAGCATAGTGTTTGACTATCCCTGGAAGCTCCATCAGATGCAGGACACATGTTTATTTGTTCCATATGAAAAGAAACATCGTTCTGGGCTACAAGAGATACAAATGACATTGAAAATGGGATTAATCAGGTGTACATTAATAAATAAGATCCATTTTAGATAATAACAATATACAGAGAATCAGACAGTCATGTTTCCTATTTCAAGTTTCACACCGATGCTCAGGCAATAATCTACTCAATGAAAAACCACACTATGCCTTCCGAATACATACAGATGCTATTTGTATTTCAATCTATTGTTAATTTTTATTATTATTATTGGCTATTATATTGTTCCATGTTCCGGCGGTACCGTGAAAAATGTGCAATATCTTAAATTTTGACATGTAAAACTTTGTATGTATCGAGAAGGTATAGTGTGGTTTTTCATTGAATAGATTATTGCCTGATGATCGCCCCGTCGTGAAACTGGAAGTAGCAAATATGACTGTCTGATTCTCTTTTGTATTAATATTATCTAAGCTCTGCTATTTATTTATTGCATTGAGCTCTATGTCTAAGGCAACCTTTTAAAATATTTACATCCATTATATCTATTATCATTTGAAGGTGTCCTTGGGTGAAATTCCTGTACGTTTTCCACTAATAGATTCGATTGTTGCTATATTTATTGAGTATCTTCTATGCCTTTGTCTAATACGTAGCTGTCGCATGCACAATGATTAGATGAGCCTGCATATGAAAGGCTTGTTACTTATTATCAGGAAAGTATAGGTTATTACCGTGTCCATATTTTACGCCAAAATGCATATCTGTTGAAATAAAAATAGAGAACATTTCTATCAACAAAGTGTTTCTGACTGTGTTATTATACTCAATTCTTAAATTTCTAGTTTCAAATCATGTCATTCTATTTTGTATTTCTATCAAGTCAAGTATTGCTTTTAGCTATCAGGTATCTCTTATGCAATTTTAAAGATAGGATATAATAGATTAACTAATATAAATCAATATCAAGATCTATAATAGTGGATGGAGATTCTAGAGTGTATCAACTTTTAGGAATGGTCATAATGATAATTTTTGCAAAGTAAACAATTCATTTCTAAAAAATTGAATACAAATTGCACGGTTAATTGTTCTTACGAATAGTTTTTAACAGAATCCATTGTTCCCTGACAACTTCCTTTAAATATAATCTCTCCATTACATGATGTAAATAGACTCTAGAATTGCAAATGCAATCAACTCCTGATCTGAGTCCGTTGGATACTTTGTAAAATTTCAATACAATTTGTTCGTTTGTACAGCCGATAGCAGAACTCTCAGCTGTTATCCTGTAAATAATACAAAAAGAATAATACATACAATTTCAAGACTCTTAACGTGGGCATGGGAAGGGGATAAATCAGATGGCAAAGCAACAGGAATTCAGATCTGATCAGATCTGATCGACTGGTGTTTAAGTGAAGGTTAACTTAGCCTGGACTTTATCTAAAACATCAAATAAGTACTATCTTCTGAAGTCGGTCTCAATTACTCGATTACTTACTACTTATCGATGCTGCCAATTTACTCAACTTGAGTAAATTGTTGTTATAATTATTAATAATAATTATTAAGAATAATTATTGTTAACTTATTATAACATTTTGTATGATAATACACTAGCTCATATGAATTGATTGATATTCTTAGTGTATTGATATTCCTATTTATGTTTGGGTGATATTTGGTGTCAGGTACACAAGTTTAGCTACATATATCAATCATATCAAACTTTATTCAGCTCTATATTTTTAAGTTTATTTTATAAACACTAAATACTTTTTATATATATTTTGTTAATTTTTTTTTTCTTCTCATATATATGTATGTTGCTAGTACTGGAGCCTAATCAGTCATTTGAAAAAACCTTTAAATGCAAACTTAAAGGTTTTTCTGAATAAATTATGATGATGATGATGATGATGAATATATCAATCATTCAGTATTACCTTAAAGATCTGTCATCTGCTTGTGAAGAGAGAGTTATTGCAAATGTCGTTCCGCTGATAACATGCATAATGAGATGTTCAAAACCTAACATATATGTAGCATTTACACCAGCATTAAGGAGCAGTTGTTTCACAGAAAACGCTCTTTTCAATTCCCCTTTCATAGTAATGTTAGAGCCTTCAAAACGGATAACTGTTGAAGTTACTTCACCAACAACATAATTTTCTCCTACAGCAGATAACCGGTTGCTAGATGATGAATCAAATCGGAAACTCCATGTCAAGTTTTTGATGGCCATGATTGGCTCAAGGACTTGTAATGATGAGCTGACATTAATTTTTATTTCAGCAATATTATGAGCATCACGGGGAATAACAACTTTCCAAAACATTCCTTGTGTGTCTGACTCTACTTGTCGATAACTTCTTTCAAGATTATCTGGCATATCTTTGAAAACTTCAACAATTGATTTCACATTTGATGTGATGTTGCTATCCGTAGTTATCACGAATTGATCAGCAAGGTGTCCAACATACGTAATTTTTCTAGATGACGAGCTTGTACTCGTTGATCTTTCCATTAGAAGATTAATACCTTTTGGAATAATATTCTGGCTTTCTGGAGTAATGTAATTTGCTATATAGCTAAGCAATGGTCGTGTTCTAATACCTGCAATATTGCCATTGGAAAACACGAGTGCAACATTCTTGAGAATTGCAGGCTTGAATAAATTTAATTGCGTCTGATAACCAAGATCTTGGATAATTTCCTGCACTTTTGGGGTACCCATATATAAAAATATCAAAGCTGCAGTGGTCGGAGGTTCAATTTCACCGAATGTCTGTTGCACAAATAAGTACCCTTTTGACGGATGTTGCTGCATAAAAGCAGCACTATGTTTATCGATTGTCATTGTAAGCTCCATGGATGTGTCTGCTTTGTAGGATGCGGTTAGAGATCCCTTAACGATAGATGTATTGTAATTGATATGATCATTTGCAAGGAAATTGGTTGATATTCCAATACCGTTTAACAGTCGAGTCACAGAAATTGATGAAACTTCACTAGCTGCTGTATACATTTCTGGGTCATCATAGCTGGACTTGAAAGTGATTTGTACACCAGAACGAATGCTGCATACGAATTCAATATAATATTTTCTCTCGCCTTTCTTTTCAGCGTTAATCATCAGGCTTTGCATGTAAGCACCAGAATTCATGGAATTAAATAGTATAGGTCCATTTCTTATCATAATATCAATTACAATCGTTTCTTCTTTATTCTTTTTCAATATTATCTTTTGGGCATGTACACGCTTGCCATGGATCATTGAATTCTCTAACGCCTTAATATTTGCTTCAGCAAAGAATGGTGCTAGTTGTGTGACTGGACATGCTCTTGTTAGTGTAAAATGTATTTCACCATCTTCTTCCTTTCCTTCGAACTCGCAATGTGTTTCTGGGATATGAAATTTTGTTGGCGTAGCTCCAACTTTCTTCGCATTCTCAAGAGTAAACTCTGCGGATGGAAATAATCAAAGTATGTATCAGAATTTGATTGAAAATATGGATCACATTTCCCACTTACATTAGTTATCTCGACATAACTTCTATATATTTCCAGGTCTTTTTCTAAACACATACATCTTCCATCGGTCCATTCGTATTTTTAAGTCCATATTTTGTGCCTAAATTTCAAACTTCTACATCTTCATTTTGAGATCATATAGCAGTCATCAACTGATAAATGATTAATAAAGTTTATAATTTATCAAGTTTCTATAGTGAAAACTGCTAAACGGTATGCTGAGTAAATGAGGCATTTACAAATATAATGATATTGGGACATCGATCTCGATCTCGAAGTCTGCACTGCAATTGTTTTTTCTGAGTCTGTCTGTGTATACAGTGGATAATGCCTGAACATCGGACTTATGTTCCATGTTTCCATTTCTATGTGTAATGTTTTACACTACAATTAATTCTGGATATCCAGGTTTCATGTTTACAATAACAAAACCAAAACATGTAACGAATAAATGTGCATTGATAGACTCACCAATTGCATCTTCACTGCGTTGATATATTTGACCTCCCTGTTCAGAGACTTCATGTTTTGCTATAGTCAAGTGGAAGGAGTTTCCCAGTAATAGAATTGCAAGCAGGGAGAATGGCATGTTTATTTGCCTACCTGTGAGAAATCATGTAAAAAGATAAATAAGTTATCAGCAGTAAACACATAGTCACTACTGATTTGTATATCTCTGAATAGCACAGTTTATAGAGAGTTAAAAAAAATCTATAATACAAGAGTTGTTTGAAAATGAGTTGGGTATATATGTGGTAGAAATATTCATCATTTCAAAAAGCATCTATGTCATATTCCGCTATTCCAAAGTGCTCAAATTCTACTCATAATGGCATTGCTCCGAAATGCTTCGTTCTGTTGCTTTTCTATTGTTTGATGAGTTCCTAAATGTCATTTGGGACATTTACCAATCGGCAGCGAAGACTGAAAGTAGGATCTTTTTGAGAAAATTGCAAAGAAATTGCATCAAACCTAGATTATTTGAACCAAAAATACTATCAACGCGGGTAACACCTTGCTAGCCTCATATCGTTCTTATATTCTTTCATGTATCCAGGGAATTATAGCGTACTGGTATTTGTTAGAATGGAGACGGTATTTCTAAATCATAATCATGAAAATATATCATTACAACAGTCACACAGGGACGCGCTACTTTTCACAGTTTCCATTTTCAAATTTGTGTAACTTTATGCTTGTCAAGTTTTAAGAAGATGAACATTTCTGTGATACAGTATTGTAATGAAAATAAAAAAATAAAATAAAAGAAGGAGAACGTACTAAAACGACAAAAAATTTCAGACGAGGTTCATATTTTTAAACTTTGAAGTTTTTTGTGGTTATGCATTTTGGAACCCTCCCATGTCAACCAATATTAGAAGTTATTCCATACAGTGATTTAGACATCTAGACTTACATAGACTTCTGATAAGAATATAGAGCTAAGGTGAACATGGGTCACTAAGACGGCTGAGACGCGCAGGACTCACTTTTGAATACTTATAATTGTCATTTCTAACAAATAACTATTGTTTCTATATAACAGAAATTCATTTGCACTCTGGTTTGCACTGATCTAAGCTCTGACAAAACATCGATTTCATCAATTTCATCAAAAGATAATTCAAAGTAGATTCTCCAGCCAAGGAAATAAGATTCTCTCCAAAACAAACAATTATGAATAATTTCATATCAATACATTGGAAGAACAAACGATTAAAGAGTTTCGAATGACCAGCAGCCTTTGCTTTGTTTTGTTGTCTTGATTACAAGAAACGAGGCTAATCCTCTGGAAAATGACGTCAGCGCCCACGTCAGATGATTGTCCTCGTGGCTGTTGCTACGGAAAGACACTACAGAAAGCTCGAGAAAATAGCCTGGTTTATCAATTTCAGTTTTGGATAAATCTCAATTCTTACTTGTCGAAACTCAAATTCTATGGCTATAGATAGCCAACAAATGTATACGGCTCAAAAATAAATAGCGGAATGGGGGTCACAGTCCGATTATCTGTCTGAGGAGTTTGACGCAAATGAAATCAAAACAACGTGGATAAAATGTACTTTCAAATCAACACTAAATAAATTTATAGGATTCTAAATTTACAATTAACGTGCATAAATACTACAGGTAAACAATGCAATATAAACCATACATAGGTATGTAGCTAACTATTTTTAGACGAAGCCTAGTGTTTACAAACATAATTTGGAGTCAATGATCAATGTGTCCGTATTAAAAATCGAATTCACCTGGTGTTATAATTTCATTTTGTTTCGGCGATAAATTTCGATTTTGAATGCTAACAAATCTCTTCCCGTTCTTTCAATCCCTAATATTCTTGCATAAAGTAAGCACCAACATGAAATTTTGAATCAGTCGAGTTCAGTTGTAGCTTTCAACTCTGTCTTCCTTCCTCAATTCGTATGACGCTAGTAGCAAGTGAATTTATTTTCGTGGTACACATTTATTCAAGCGTCGAAAGTTTTTACGACGTCCACCTCTATTGCTCTTACAACTTTCCAAAAATTCCAAACCAGTTCGTTGATAAACAACTTAGCAGAATGCTTCCATTTTCGTTTTACGAAATGTTTTGCAAAATCGCGTGTGTGTGCAAAGGAGACACAAAGGCGGGCCGTGTATCATGAAAACGAGTGATTGAAATCTTGGTCCAGATTTCAAAGACAAAATTATGCAAAGGCTGCTGGTCATTTTATGGTCTTTAATAATGGATAGTATATCACATAAATAATGCAACCTAAGATCCAAAGCCATGTTCTAACTCTTTCATTAGAGAATAATGTGTTTCATTTAGAAATAGAAAAACTATTGAAAATGTGGCTTCAATTCGCTTTGAAAGTGTTTTGTTTCGTAAACTATCGGCCATTTTGTCCTATACTTCAGCCAATATGAAAGACCATGGTCGCTACAAGCTTCTTTCTGTTAATGGGATCAGCAGTATGGATTGAGAGAGCGGGGAACTAATCTCACTGAAACAGTGACAACAGGAAAGTCAAAACGAGTCAGGAATAAAATGAAACCATTAGCTGTTTAAGGATTGAAACTGGAATTTAATTTATTGTTGGAAGCAGAATAAAATAATTTGGAAAAGTAAATAACTAAAATAGGATTATAAGCGTTTCTGCACTTCTGAACAATGCTATGAAATTAATTTACAAATACTAGTTTTCCTTTGGAAAATATAAGTTGGCTACAGTAGAGCGAAAATTCATTAATTTTATGATAGTGCTACTTTGAAAGGAATATTAACCTGTGCTATATTTACTTCAGTTCTTGCAGTGTAAAATTCATTAGTAATGACAAAATGATATGCAAATGTATACACCGAATATATACTGTAACACCAGAAACGATACAATGCCATTACAAACTCGATAAATTGCACTTTCCAGATAAAAATAATATCCTTATCAATCATTGTAATTTTTGAAGCCTATCTCTGTGAAAAGCTGGAAACATCAGAGAAAATTATGTGAGCACACCTCTATTGTTTTAAATTATTCAAACCCCTTGACACTTTCTCGCCAAGTAATCACTGTAACCTACAATAATGGCGGGAATTCAATAAGAAAAATAGAGAGCATTTACCTTCATACACATTAGTTGTTGTAACAAAGTTGACCATCACCGTTCAATGTCTTGTTCATTGTAAATATTACAAGAAATGAGCAGCCTTACATACGGTTACATCAGACAGTAAATATATAATTAATGAGAAAAACCTGTTTTAATCTCGATTAGTTCGATGAAGCATTAAATGAAAAAATGAATAGGGTCTTTACAGAATGAAATGAAGAGATTTCACCCAAAGCTTTGGATTTGCTTGCATCTATGCTTATATTAACGGAGAGATATAAAAACAAGATTTAATGGCGTTCTACCAACTGGATCAAACCATCTATTTAGCCAATTGTAGGATCTGTACTGAGCCTAATGGGTTCAAAGTAATGTTCATAATTACTTATGAATGATTAATAATTAAATTTAATAATACTTAGACGTTAATTAAAGATTTCTCATTTAGATGTGTGTTATTAATTAGCTGGTAGTCCTATCACTTGTATTTTTTGGATGAGTAGATATCTAGATGACCTTTAAGATTAAAAATTACTGTAAATACGATGGAATGGAAATTATTAAATTAGTGTTCATTCCAATCAAGGAGGATATGGAACAATGAATGGCTGAATTTTGAAGGTAAGTTCAAGATTCGATTAAAATCTAAATAAGAGAGCAACCATCTATAGCAATCTTCAGTAAATACTACTTTATCTTTTCAAATTGGAACTTTTCATGCAAGTATTGATCAAAAACAATGGTTAAACTGCATCTCATCTATTTGAGGCCAGCTACTATAGGCGAGTTTGTAACAATGGGAATTTCAAACATGAAAGTGTTTCAAATTATCGCATTCATGGAAATACCGCAATTTCTACGATGGTTTTAATAAAACAATGGATTCATAAACGATTTATTATCAAAATACTTACTTTTTTTTTATCTAAAGAACTATTAAATATTTCTCTTTAAACTGATCAATGATCATACATTATGTTGGAAATGTCAAACAAAATAATTCAATTGGATATGCATTCGTAAGTTTTTCAATATAGCAAATCTAGGTTTCAATTGCTCATACTACACATTTGAAAATATTACGTGTTAATCTGGTACGTGTTGATCTACCCAATAAATATTTGATTCGTTTAAGAAATTTTGCCATAATAATTATACGATTCAAACGAAGTTTTGAAAGAAATTTGTGAAAACGTTTGAAAATTTGATATGAAATAGTTGAACAATTTTTAACTCAAAACAAGAAAATCTGACCTAAAATCTTCCTTGCAGGAGTGATATTTTCTTATGGATAGATGAAATGTAAAAAGAATTAAGAAACTCCTGATTGACGTTCAAATCAAATGCTCGATGGTCTTTCTGTAAGGATGTACGAGATGTCTGTAAAATTGGCCATTTAGTTTTTAGAGTGTCTATTTGATGGCAAACGTATTAATCGTTCACAATAGCAGTGTTGTGAGTACTCGTTACAAAAGTAATTTTAGAGGTAATTAATTACTTTTTTGAGGAAAGTAATAAGTAAGTAATTAATTACTTTTTCAAGTAACGAGTATTTGCAGCAATAATGTAATTGACGTTACTTCCCGATTACTTTACGAAATAATTTATTCCCGATTTATTTACAAAAGATTTTTGTTTTGTTATTATGAAGTAGGTATCAATGTTTTCAGTGCGATATTGTTAAGCCTGTCATTGTTGAAGTCACAAATTATTTGAAATGATTGTTGTTTGTGTGAGTTGGTGATTGTTTTCTAGATGTTTTGATTTTGAAATTATATTAGCAGCGGCAAGATTTTCGAAACAAACCATTTCATTGTTCAAAGATGAAAAATGTCAACACATTTGGAGTTGATGAGAAAAACACGCAAATGTTTTGACTTATGAATTTATAATTTGATATTTCATCGATGAAAAACTCATAATCTTTGCAACAATGTTTCGCTAGAAAAAATCATGTTCAAACACAAAAATTGACACTGAGATCAATCACATTCATTTGACCAGACTATTCGGAAAAAGTTTATTAATTTTATAATTTGCTTTTTCGGTTACAACAATTTGTTTTTTACCTGCGTATATTTATTGTTTGGTCGTTCAAAGTTTTGAATATTTCGATGTTGTTTGACTATGATTCAGCTACAGACAGTAAACATATTACAATAAACGCTTCCTGTCTAGCCTAAAATACATATAATTTTGAATCTTTACGGACAGAAACATTTTGATAAATATTCCAAAAATAACAAAATAATTAGTAATTAATTACATTTACGGCGAAGTAATTAGTAATTTGTAATTAATTACTTTTCTCGGAAAAGTAACTAGTAATGTAATTTTTGAATTTTGGGTAAAAGTAATTTGTAATCTAACTAATTACTTTTTCAAGTAATTCTCACAACACTGCACAATAGACAAAACTAGATGATTGAAAGCAGTATTTCAATTGCTGATTGATAAATCTTGATAAACTTCAGAATTCACTCACTAAAATAAAATAACCTTCGTTTCCAGATATTTATATTATTAAAATGAAAATATAATAATCGTTCACAATAGACAAAACTAGAGGATTCAAGTAATATTTCAATTGCTGATCGATAAATCTTGATAGACTTAAGATGATATTATTAAGATGATAGTTCGATGGATACATATAGTAGTTTTGAAACGAAATATAAAAATTCATAATCGAAACATTACTCCTCTTCAATTTTATTTTAACTAATTAAACAATTAAAACTCTTAATTAATAATTGATAAAATTATAATAATTATATAATGTTATTTGAATTACATTACAGATGATGAAAATGACATGGAATACATTTCTGTTTCAATCACTTATGGCTTTGCTGACAGTGTCGTATGCATTGTCAACAATTGAAGAACGGATGAGTATTCCAACAAATTATCTGGACCCAATGGATGGTTATATAGATGAGAGACTTGCACAACATCTACCCGGACTTGTTCCAGGTACGTATAAGTTAGAATATAGGCGGTGTGTTGATATCTGTGCGAAGATTTTGCTAAATATAAGATATGTTTGTTTCGCTTTGAGATAATAAAAGTTGATTGTATGGGAGGGATTATCATTTGGGCTTTGCAAGATTCTCGATCGGACTTGCTTGTCAATATTCTAAGAAATAACATTCCTCCCACATTCCCCAACAGCTTTAACTGTCAATTAGTTAGAATTAAGAAACATGCTGTTTTTCTATTTAGTTAATAAATCAGCAATGAAAAGTTTCTTGGAAAAACATTTTACAGTAGTATGAAAGATAGCGACAAAAAATCCTGATTAAATTTGTTCCGACATATTTCATACTAAAAAATTTATAGATCGGCGATTGATAAGATTTTAATAATTTTCAAATTCTCAAAATGTTTTTTTTTTCTCTATAGGAATAGTTCGTTCTCCAACGGGTCAGCTTACAAATAACATGGCAACTTTATTTGCTGGTAAAGCGGTTAGAACAATTACAGTTGGTGCGAATCAGGTCGTTAAAGTAACGAAAAGCAAAAAAGATGGAAAAGATCGTATTGACATAGAACCACAATCTGCTGACATTGATGTACGTTTGAGTTCCATCACAAACACTTTATTAACCTCAGATGAACAAGATTCAATCACGGCATTGCCATCATCATTTATCAAAACAGAAGCTTATAACTTGCAAAAAGTTTCTATTGTTAAAGCTGGTGGAGGGCATACATTCACAATCAATGCAGAAGCATCTCAGTCTATAGCGTTTTTTGGGATAAGTTTAAGTGAAGTATCGCTTGTTGTAACATTCAAACGCTCAGCTAATAATTTACAATTCCAACTTTCTGGAACAATCGATGCTGCTTTCGTTGCATCAGAGATGATTATTACTGGAAATAAGACAACATTTGCATACAATTGTACAATCGAGAAAACAAATCCAATGGATTTCATTGACAAATTTTTCGCAGGAGATTCAGAACTTGTTGATGAGATAATGACGTATATTACGGAAGCAAAGTTAAGAGAAATGTTTACTGTGGAGATCCCTAAATTGATAATTGTAGGGGTTAGGGAGCCAGGTAAAGGCTTCCAGTTCATTGCACATGGAGAATATCAGTTTCAGACCCCGCCACTTCATCTTAAAGCTTACATTATGGTATCTAAAAATGGTGAAAATCCAATAGCAATCGGATTAATGCTGAGATTGAAAACTGAGATATCTTTATCAGGGATTGTGAGTGCATTGACAAATGTTACAAACTTTCCTCAAATAAGCATTTTTGAAGGTTTAAAGACAAGGGCAGTGGCTACAGTAGCAACACGTGAAATTGCGTTTAACCCTCATCCCCTAATTTCAAATACAATATCAGACATCACAATTGGTAATTATACGAAATCACTTCAGAAAGGTATTTGGGTTCATATGGGTTTCAATCTGAAGCAAAAGTTAATACAATGCTCTGGTTTAACGACTGCATACAATAACCTTACAGATGAAACAGTAATAACATTAAAGATTGATGATGAAGGGTTAGCTATTATACCACCAGCGGAACCAATCAATGTCGAAGGAGTGGTCACATGTTTATTTGAATCAGCACGTGAATTCTTTCAATCACCATTTGCAACCGAAGCAACGAATTTAAAATTTAATAAACTTTATTATAACCGTACAAGTCGTGGTATGTCCTTTGATTTCGAGGTTATTAAGAATGTCACATTTATCTCTGAAAGTTTTCTGACAATTAAGAAATTTCAAGTTAAGGTATCAAGGCATAATGCCACTTCGCCTATTAACTTTGATATCTCATTTTCAAGTACAATTGATGAATCTGTTTACGAAGGAAGTATGACTAAAACAGGAAGTAACTACACTGTTGATTTGACTGTTTCAATGTTACCTATTGGTAAATTAATTGGTATGGCTTCATTATCACCTACTCATATGCTGAAAAGTTCAATGAGTGACACATTTAATTTTGGTATAAAAGATTTCCTATTCCAAGCCAAGTGGGGTGCTGTTACAACTTACAGGTAAGTACATCATGTGTTACATAGTTATGATTTTGATGAGTATATATCATACCGTAGTCAATCGTAGCAGTACCAAGCATTATTTTAAATTGCAGTGTCCAAGGATTACAGATATAATAGTGTTCCTGCAGTTAAAATTCCCAACAAGATCGAAGCGATATGGATTTTATGTTCCGGACATAAATCATATACAGTCGAATCCAGCAATAAAATTTCCGGATTAACGGTACTCTGTGAATAACAGTAAGCCAAAAAAGTCCAGGAATGATGAATTTACTGTCAAATTTTGCTAAATATTTACCGATATCAAAGGATTCTGCCAAAATCGGGAAAATGATTTGTCTCCTTATAACGTACCGTTATTGCCGGACTCAACTTTATCATCATTTTTGGGGGGATGGGATGAATTGCATTATAGGAAATTATACTACATCACTAAAACTTCACAGTCAAGGTGTAGATTGAAAATATTGAAGCTTTTCTTGAGTATTGGCATCATTACGCAGAACGATAAACGGCACATTTGTATTAAGAGTTAAATTATAATACCGTTCATATTCATCTGTATGTAATTGATCGAAAATACAATCTTAATCTTATCATACTCAAGGATTGCTGGATCACCCTACATTTTTGGATTTGATGATATTTCAATGGAAGGACTCCTCTGGAAACCACTTGATGAAACTTCATTTCAATTTGCATTTGCTTTGAGTTTCAATAGCGTGAATTTCAATGACATTGTTCGATTAATCGGCAGTGGAAATTCAACAACAGGAGCTTGGCTCTCTGATATGGACTTGCGTGAGTATATAATATATATCCACTAAATCCCTTTATTTGTTTAGCTGTCATCTCATTCATGTAAAGTTTTGTATACGGTAACAGTCAGACAGTTGTTCCGAAAGGAGTCTTAATAAATGACAGAATGAGTTAAGAATCTTAGATACTGATCTTCTGATGTCAAAATTGAAACATTTGTAAGTAATTGTAATTACAAAGCAAATTAGATATATAAATATTGATTTAGGTTATTATGAATAAGATATTATGAATAAGATATATTCCAGGTAGGTTATTTCTATTCTATTCAGAAAAGGATATTACCATTTTGTATGTGATCTAAGTCCATTTTCTAAAATAATTTTTTTAACATCATCTAAAAAAAATAAAAAAATAAAAAATAAACACTTTCTGTACAATATGGGTTATATAAACACAAGAATTGCGTCATGAGGCACGAAGAAGCCGTAAGAAAATCAAGAGCCGCCGCGGCTAGTGATTTTCTGAAGCCTTTTGATCTAGCATGTTTTCAACAAATCCTTCTCCTTCCTGTAAGATCAATCGTATCGTTCAATATTGGTTGTAAATTGTCACACGTTTCGTTCAATAGTTAAAGAAAAGCTTGAATCGTCGAATAATGATTCAAAGAAATGTTATGACCAAATAGGGAGTCAGAAGAAGAGAATTGTCAAGTATCAACATATATTACCCATTAAGTGCTTATATTGACTTTCGAATTTCCCAATAACGTTAGAAGCAACAATTAAATAACATCCAAATGTGAGTTTAGCATCAACATATGTTTCATTACTCAGAACTTGCTATTTGCACATCAACAAGAGGAATCGAATCAGCAGCAGCGGAAGTACCTAAAAACGGTGGCAAAAAGAAAAAGAACAAAAGAAACAGGAACAGGAATAGGCCATCGAGAACAGGGACAAGCTTGATAAGTGACGATGAAGGTGGCGACGAAGAAAGTGAGATTGATGAGACAGCTGAGGAATTGCAAGGGGCTGAAGTAGAGGATGAGCTCATGGATGATAAAGGTATTTATTTTAATCAATCATTCAGTGATAGAAACTTTTCCGCTTCTCAAGTAAGGTATGTCGATAAAAAGCGCCATTGGATATCTTGAGTGATCGCCCTAAATAAAAATCAATAATTTAAAACTATCAATCATTTGGTCGCGATTTCATTTGGAAATTTCTATTAAAAATATCAAGAAACAGTTGAGCATGAATAAAATATACTCCGAAGCTATTGGCAAGTCACCTGCAGCTATTTTGGTTAGATATTACATTCAACTGCTCTGTTAAAAAATAAGTCGTATAAGAGTTTTAACATGAAGAGAAATGAAGTACAGCAACTGTCTCTTCTAGAATCTGCAGATATGATGCAAAACGCAGATGAACAGAATAATGGATTTGAAAATGGTCAATCAGGTATTTTATCTAAAGAGAACCAAATTGAAAAAAGAGAACCAAGACGTGGTAATGGAGGAAGAGCCGGAGGAGGTGGAAGAGCCAGAAATCGAAGGCCAAAAAATAAAAAGAAGAAGAAGAAGAAGAAGAAGAAGAAGAAGAAGAAGAAGAAGAAGGGAAGGAGAAATGGAAGAAGAAATGGAAGAAAAAATGCTTCTCCAAAGCAAAAAAAAGCCGAAGAAATCGAATTCGTTCATGACACACTGAAGGATATTGAGTTTGTACGAGGTAGGTCACTTATTAAAGAAGCTGAAACGGATTGATACGAACGTGTTCCTGATTGAATACATTATATCAAGGATATATTCCCGACAATGATGATAATTTTGAAGAAAGGTAACATATCAATGTTTAAAGTAATTATAATTGAAATATTACTCTATAAAGATCATTAACAAATACATTAAGATCATCCTCAATGCATCAAAATGTGTAACACTTGGGCATATTGATGTAGGAGTTGCAATATAGTTTATCAAAGCCTGCATTATCTCTGTTAAAGTCATTATGTGGTATTCTCTACTACAGGAGTCACAATTGTTGGCGAATTTTCATTACCAAAAGACACAAGTGCTTGTCGTGGAGATGGTTTATGTGAATATTTGGTCCAGACAATGAATTCTAATGAAACACAAACGAAATTAACTATAAAAGGAATCTTTGAAAAGACACCTACAGGGTTGAATATAACATTATCAGCATCTATTGATACAGAATTGCAATTAACCGAACGTCTTATATTCACACATGCATCCATTGAAGTATACATTTCTGGACGAGATTCCAAATTAGAATTAAAAGCAGCAATGGAATATCGTCAAGAGGGAGGGGATCCGATTACTTTCAAAGGTAAAATCATAAACATCTAGAGAAAAATTACCCAGAACAGGCTTTAACTGTATATACAGGAAGATGGGGGACCATGGGAGTAAATGTTTTTGTTATTATGTTGTAAGTTGCCAAATAAATGTTCATTGACGGATTTACTTCCCTTTTTGTTAGTGAAACTCCATATCTATCCAATACTTCTATGCATTGTGTATGCTGTCAAAATCTAAATCTTCTGCTCATCTATTTGTCGTAAATAAATGATAAATAGATTCTAAAAGACACACTGATCTCTCTGAGTCTGATTTAAAAATAGTATAACAATGGCAACATCGTTTAATTAATATAGAAAATGTTCAAAGAAAATTTGGCAATATGATTACTAGCAAAGATTACTGTGTACCACATATCGAAACATTTGGCTTAGACTATTTCACTGAATCTGATACTTTAATAAGTTTTTATTTCTACAATCAGGTAAGATTACCGCAAATGCAAAACAGATTAAGATCTCAATGACAATCGATAAGATTTGGAAAAAACCCTTTGGCATTGAATGGATGGCATTTGGTAATCTTTATCTTGGAGCATCGTTTACATTCAAAGGTGCAGGATTTATATTAGGTAAGTCAGCATGATGCTGGGGTGTATCTATAATAATTATACCCAGACCGAATCAGTCAACAAACGCAATGAACTTCATGATTGTTAAATTCCTTCTATTATAATTTGCACTATTTAACTTTATAGCAGGTTTTAAAGGAGCAACATTGACCAGCGGTACTACGAGCTTAATTTTTTGATTAAGCTTAGCGTAAATTCATCGATCAATATCAGTCATGGATTTGGCATGGCTTCAAATTTCACGTTTCAGAATGTTTCGTGCACAGAAACAATACGAACGACAAACATGCACCTGACTATTAGTTGGAAGAGCCCATTGGTCATTTTTCCTTTTTAATGTTTGCAGCTTAAAATACGATAAACTGCTGATAAATTGTGGTTACGAAAACGCAAAGTACGTAGCATCTGACCTCAGTCTTGTGAAAATAAACTACGTTGCCGCGGTTCTCTTTTTTTATGTTAAGGAAATGTCTATTGTACTTAGAAACCTTTGCGGAACACGTTTGCTTTGTCATTTGCTACTTCCCGTTCTTCGATAAAAGTGTTTTCTCTTTGCAAATTTTACTGCAGACTATAGGGAGCTAAGTGATCTCCTTGTATAAGCTGAAGGCTGACTGGCCCCAGGCTTGTAAATGATAATAATGTTACATTTTCAATCTTGTAGTGCCATTGATAGTCACCTCGTTAGTACAAGTGCTTTTTATTTGAGGGCATAACGAATCTACAGAAAGATAAAAAATTAAGAACCCAATTCGTAAAACTCAAGAAATTTTCGAATGATATTCTAATGATTTGATTCGCTTACTCTCGTGTTGGGATCACGGAAGCCAAAATAGCTTGACATCATGTTAGAGATGAAATTTAGAAAACACCGAAGACTTCCAAAATATCTTGAATAAACAATTAAATTCTGTTAAAATCATTGATGATAGATATATATATATATATATTTCAAAATATTTGTAATTATTCTCCTTTGCGTTATCCCGTTTGGTCATAGTGGCTAATTAGAGACAAAGCCACAACTGATAAAACGGGCAAAAACTTGCGAAACAGCAGAAATTAGAAACTCGACAATCAACATCATAGCGTTCAAAATCAAAAGTAAACATCTAAATCTGAGATTTAACGAAAGGCAAAATAGGAGGAAGAAGTGAACATTCGTAAGAGACAAGTGATATCATCAGTAAAATTTTAAACTTGTTAGAAAAGAGTAAAAATATGGTTTATTTATCAAAAGAATTTCTGCACTTCGAGCCCCGTGGGTTTTGGTTCTCCGATAGTGACACCTGGGATGTCAGGAGACACTCAAAAGCTGAAAAACACGCGCCCAGAGAGTGGTACTTGACATCTGATACTTTCTTGTGCTCTAGCATGCCGCAGGTTGGTATCAGAGAACCCAAACACGGCCGCCGTGCAGTAACCCCTTGGTGTTGATAAGACGATGAATCGAACCCCGGTCATCATCGATGCGAATAATTAGAAAGAGGACAACGAAATGCAAAGAAGTCTTCATCTAATCAAGTTGATAGCGTTAGCGTCTCGAAATTATGAAGACGTATATAAACAAACTTGTTGCGATGAATTCGTAATATTTCTCAAAACGCAGATATTCTTGAATATTTCATGGGATTAATCAAGGTATGGATTAATAATAAAACTATATAATAATCAGCCTACGGCTTCGGCGGATAACACGCGCTTTGGCCTGATAATTCTCAGTGTCGTGCTCAATCTCGTTCGATAATTGTTAATTATCTTAATTAGGAGGAAATTAATTGTAAGTCGCAGTCGTTTATTATTCACGCTGTTGCTTTCACGAGTTACTGTAAAAATGTTGAAAATCTGCTGAAAAAATGTTATACTACAACAGTGAACATCTTCTCAAGAACCAAAATGGTACCTATGTAGGTTTATCATTTCCAAACCATTCATTGCATAGGACTATATTTTATATAAAGCTATTGTGAAATGTGAATGAATGAACGGCTTTCTTTATACACAAAACTGTCGTTCTTACTGTGGTCGCGCGGCCTAATGGACAAGGTGTCTGACTTCGAATCAAAAGATTGGGGGCTCTAGTTCCTCCATGGTCTTGACGGACCAATGTATTTCTTAGTTGGAACTTAATGCATAAGGGATGCGTAATGAGACAATGTTAGCAATAGTAATAGCTTCATAAAGACCATCCGGTTTCGCGAGATGTATATAAGTAGACAAACGTGGAACATCCAATACTCATATACTTTGGTTGATCTCTTTCAGGATTTGGAGGTACATTACAAGTTGGGAAAGTCGATACAACTGATTATCTTGAATTTCAAATTTATTTTGGTTTAAACGTTGTCAATCCAATTCAATCTTACTTTTATGGTAACATATCAAAGATCACTTTGGACAAAATATCAAGATCATTCGATTTGGATATTCGAAAAAGTGATGCGTTGATGCAATCTGGTTTCCCAGAGGGTTTGGTGTTTTCATTCAATGCTGGATTAGGTAAGGATTGATTGACCACTGCAGTAAATTGGACACCATATCACAGTTAAATGTTCATGACTGTAAGTTGAATTATTATTATCATAGATCCCTTTTATGAAAGGTTTAAACAAATCAGGTGAAATTACGAACTACAATTTTGGAGACGGAAGTTTTGTTAAAACTTGAGCAGGAACCTAAATGTATAAATATCATAAAAAGAAACAATAATTGATTAATACTATTAACCTGTGATATATATATACATTTTCATAATATTGTAACATAATTTACTTTAAATTCACGTATTAACATACTTAAACCAGCCATAAAAAACCAACCTAATCTCGCCTACCAAGTACTGAATAAAAGCACGATGATGATGATATGAACAATATCAAAGTACTAATTGTGATCCGATATTATTTATTGACATGACATCCTTCACTGGCAACCGTGTAAGATGTTTCGACGGGGCTATGGGCAACTAATATCTCCTAAAAATGTTCTGTATCATGAACAGTCTTTTTACAAGTTTCCTTTTCATTTATCTATGACTGTGATTTGTGGCGCTCTTTGTGTAGCAAATATATTAGGCGTAAGAGGCACGGCACATTCCTATGTAACGTGAGTGTCTATACTCTACTACTATTATTTATTTTATTATCTACAGATGAAGTATCCATTCCAGAATTCAACATTAATATCTCACCTGGAATATACTTTAAAGGACGTGTTAATATTATGGGTTATTCTATTCTTGGTGAAATTCAATTTCATTTGAATAAACTGAAAGTAAAACTGGAATTTGACCCAATAGTTTCTGATAGTGGTTCATTGATAGTACAGCGTGACGAAGAAGATGACATCAACGGACCAATATTCCATGGCGAAATCAGTAGAGGAATGCTTGAACTCAAGATCGAAGGTTATATTTACGTCGTTGGTATTGGCTCACATGTTTCAATTTCAATAAATAACACCTATTTTTATATGAAAATCACTGGAAGATTATTTGATGTTATTTCAACGGATGTAGAAATCAAAGCAAGCTACGGTGCTATGACAACTGCCTCGTTTCAGGTAAGACGGATAAATACAGTTAATAAATAAGTGGTTAAATAAATTCTTAAAGACAGAAATTACGTTATGAAAATAGGAGAACAAGTGCTTAATCTAAATCCTAGTATTAAAGATAGCGACAAAATATCCCGATTAAATCTGATCCAACGTTTCGACATGGCTGTTGTCATTACCAAGGTTAAAAGAAATATTTTTTGGAATTGCAAGATAACAGCAGTGTCGAAAGGTCGGAACAGATTTAATAATGATTTTTTGTCGCTATTTTTTGTTTTCGAAGTAACTTTTTAATTACTATCTAAATCCTTATCTTTAAAAATCAATAAATGTCACAACTAAAATAGCGGTGCCAGTTACAGTTTTCAATCAACCACTTCTAATATGTGTTACCGTTGTAATTGGAATTTAATACACTCATGCTATGATGCGAGACATTCAGAAGGTTGAAAATATTGTATTGCGGCTCATGATTTCGAATGCCTTTCGCTTGTCTCATTCGGTCATCAAATTTAAGCTACAGCAATCTTGAACACTAAATCATATCATAATTAATTAGCTACGTATACTTTTCATTAACATTCAAAACAGGATGAACTGACGAATTGCATGTCTACAGGAACTAGAAAATGTGACTGTTGAATTTTTCAAAAGTGATTTATAAAATACATAAGTTTGATAACGGAATTAGTTTCGCTATCAAATGACAGTTTCGCTTTCCTAGGAGAGGCTTTGGCACAGAAAATAGAATCTGTATAGAAATTAGATTCCATTCTAAAATATCGATGATTTCCATTATCGTCTAAAATAAAGGATCATTTAATGTTAGGTTTAATGTTATTAGTTTCAAGGAGCGACATATCAAATCAAACATTACATAAATACATAATGACAGATCGTCCTTGATTGAAAACGCACAACGATCATCGCTGCTCTTATAAAATTACAAAATATTGTTTTAATTAATGTTCAGACATACAAATGCTGAGTTGTCATCAAAAAGGGTAATCTACAGAGCTTCAAACCTGTAGATCTAATCCCTAGTTGGACTAAGACAGAGTGCGTATAACTGTTTAACGAAGGATTTAGCCAATCGTCCAAAATAAGAAAAAGTGAGCGATTGAGCAACCAATCAAAATGCAGATCTTCTAACAGTAACGTAGCTGGTTTCTATATAAATATATAAATATGTGTTTTTCTCCTCATTGTGCTTTTCAGTTTAAAGGATGTCTGAGTGTTGATCTCTCTGAGTATCTTGACAAAATAGCAAATTTCATAACTTCAATTGGTGACAAGGCCGACGAATTAATACAAAAAGCTAAAACATTCAAAAGTGACGTTGACAAGTTTAATAGTTTCTTGAGGGATCAAAAAACCAGATGGGATGAAAAGACCAATCGTCGGAAGGAAGAAATTCGAGAGGAAATCCGCAATATTGAGCTAGATATTCAGAAATCTCAAGCTAATTGTAATGACAGGTGTCCACTTTGTAAGTAGAAAGCATACCAATGTCCCATAAAATAATCAATGCAAATATTGAAGACATAGAGTCCATTGCAGAGTAGTGGACATGCTTTGAGATCCCTTTCTCTATGAACGCTTTTGAAGTAATTTATCTACTCTTGACCTTAACCTCAATTACCACGCATGGCGAAGAGTATGACTACGATCCATGACCATTACTCGATATTGTGTTTTTATATCAGCACACTGGTGGTTGGATGGATTTATTCTTGTAACCTTTCACATAGCAGCTGCAGAGTATCTTATTGTTTTTCATTACGCACATGCAGCACACCAACAATCATGCGCGGGTTTGCCCATTTGACATGAATTATTAGATCTTCGAAATCATGCAATATCATACGCAATTAAAAGTGTTGGAATTTATGAACTGTTTACAATTAACTGTAAGTACAAAGAGCTAAAGAGGATAGGTTATACACAGAAATTTGACTGTCTTAATTAGATTTTAGAAGTATTATTGCCTGGAAATTATATGATTTCCATTTAAGATGTGAGGTAACTATATTTTTGCAATTCATTTATTTGTGACATGCTATTTCCTTTAGTGTGTGGTGGTCTTCCTGGCTGGAACAGCAAATGCTGGAAATTCTTTGGTATGTGGGCTGGATGTCCAACATGGAACAGCTGTGGTTACAAGGCAAGAAGTTCCTTATGTCTTATGGGATGCTGGATGAGTAATGGCGCCAACAGATTAATTGGTTATGCTCAACAAGGCTTACTTCACGTGAGTACGAACTAAATCTTCTTTAAAGCATGTTCGCTAATTATGTTTTGCAATTAATAATGTAGTAAAGGTCAATAGACAACGCTTCTTGACCCCTTGAGATAATGAAACATTTAAGGGTTACCAAAATACATTGCGCATTCCATTTCATTCAACAACTATGTAGCAAAAAACAAGTTGATCAAAATAGCAACTTCAATGGATGAGAAAACTCCTGATCATCATTTCCTTTTCACAGAAAATAGTCTTCCTACAAGACAGTTTAATCTTGAATGATTTTTGAACTCCGTGGCTAATGATTTCTATAAACATTTTTGCTCCGCCTTGTTCCTTGATGTTTGCTCCAATGGCTTAGAGCCAGATTCTTTATTTAGCAGAGTTGGGACACTCTTCTTTGTGCAGCTCTCGGCTCTCATTGGACAGATGCCAGTAAAGTGATTTTACGGAGGCCATTTTCGTCATTTTTTCAAAACCAGGCTCGCGAAATTTGAACAAAGTCCGGGAAAATAATGTCAGTAATTCGAAAAAGTTTTGCTCAAAACCAACCTGCTTTTCAAAAGCAAAACGTCGTTTTCAATGGAACGAAAATCCTGATTTTCGGTCCTCAAAAGTTGCGTGTCCCCATTCTTATGATGTATTTGCTTAGCACTGCATCCAGATTAGAGCCTCAGTACATGGTTTTGAATCCAGACAATCTCATTTCTTGTGATCTTTGCATTTGTCAACGAATGACTCATTGGTGTAGTTGCTGAGTTCGGAAAATGAAGGTCTACATTCAATAAAGATATCCATGTATTATACAGCCACACTTGAATATAATATAATTATTAGCATAAACAAGAAAACATTTCCATTTATTTGAGTAGAAATTAAGGTAAAATATTGAGATGGAAACAGCTATACAGTACTCTACAGATTATCATCTTTAGTAAGTGTTTAGAAATTGAGTAAGATTCTGTCATTTTTGTTGCCTTTAGCTCAAACAAGGATTCTTGACATTTCAAGATGTCATTCTAGAAACTGGTTTGGGTATAGTACAATTAGGTTCGTCACTTGTCAAGAAAGCCGCTGAATTAGTTCAAACACTAGCACATACATTCAAAGGTATATTGGAATGGGCAGCAGCATTCGTTCGTGACAGCATCCAAATTAATCATGTGTGTCTAATGGGAGGAGTTGAAGCTGGAAAATCTGCATGTGTTGGATTGGATGTTGATATTGTATTAATGTCCTTCCCAATAAAGTTTAATAAAACATTCTGTGTTGGTCCAAACTTTTTGGATAGTGCAAGTCAAGCAGCCGTAGGTGAAAAATACCCAGAAGCAACTAAATTTGATGATACCGCTGAAGCAGTAGAGCAAGAGCTATCTGCATTAGAAGAAGAAGACGCAGATGTACATGCAAAGAAAGACCAAATGGACAGCGACGTAGCAAAAGACAATCCAGATGCAACAACAAGAGATCAAATTGCAAAGAGGTATGGAGCAGACAATCAACGATTGACGAAAGAACATTATCATCAGCATTTTATTAATGAAAGTGACATTAAAATGTTTATGAACTCTGCACCACTTGTTAATGTCAGAGATGCTGTGATGAATGAAGGACCAATGTATGGCATGACAGATGAAAATCACGATGGTAAGTGAAAGCATTGTAAGTGTAGTCCGCAAGGTGTTTAACTTATACCTATTGTAGAAATGATTGTTTAATATGGCAGAGAACGCAGATACAAGATTTATTTAGCTGGATAGAAATAAGTTATTTTTAATATTAATGTTTTTAAATTTGCATAATTTTCATCTCTCATATTTGAATAATATATCAAAATGTTGAAATTGCACAAATATTACAATGAATAGTGCCTTTGGTTTCTAATTGAGTAATACAAATATATTCTAAAGCATTTACTATATGACTGGCTCAGGAATTACTAAGTTTAATTTCCATCTTGGTCTCTAGCTGCACAAATTATCACTATATACAATTGGAGCTTAAGTTAAGTTATGTCTATGGTAACGATCTGTTTTAAGGGGGTTTAGTGCATATTTTATAACTTCATGGTTTTAATTTCATTCTCTACTGCACATTATTGCCAAAATATGACAGGAAATTTTAATCAAAGAGATGAAATGTATATGCTCTTACACTTTTCAATTTTCGTCGTATAATGTTCTACATACTTGAATAAGTAGACAACTAAAAAGTGGCACACCGCTGTTATTTTCAGCTGACCACCAGGACAAGTCGTTATAATTTGTTAAAAAAAATTTTTTTCCACTCTATAACACAAACGCATCCATTTCTACCTATTTAGATAATGTTTCAAATCATAGTTCGTGTGCTCAAATCCGTTCTGTTATCAGCCGTTACAGTTCTATATCAAATGGTGCAGGGTATTATTCAGATGCACTTGATCGCCAAGAGATGTTATTTAACAGAGCAAAACAATATTGGCAACATGACTTAAACACAATGAAACGAACCTTGGATGATAATGGTTAGTATATATAAGTTGCTGCTGTGTGTAAAATGATGTGGGCATATGCGAATAAACAGGGAAAACAAGGTTTCTTTTTGCTAGAATCATTTGATATTTTGGGATAACAATAAAATGGTCTATTATTGAGCACCCGTTCACACATTCAACTGAAGAAATGTGAGCAAACATTATTTTTCTTAAAAGTTATGTCAACCTAAACGCATTCGTGATCCTGTTATCTTTCCTGCATCAGTGCGAAGACTACTATAACCAATAAAACCACTTACATTTTCTGATAAATCCAATCTAGTAACTTTAGAATGGGTTTGTTCATTGTTGTTATGTACTGACATGAATACATTTCTTCTGTTGTTTTAAATCCACTTTATGCAGGATGTGGCGCAGGAGACAATGCAAATCAATTGTTTGAAAATAACAGCATTCTGTATTTTCAATTTTGTAGCACGGGAGCTTAACTTAACAGAGCCACAGCAAGACGCAATGTATGGCTTTTATTCACAAGCGGAAGATAGTAAGTTAGCACAGCACATAGTTGTCAGACCTTTTAATGCCATTTTGAAATGTTTGATCTTGAATATTTTTGTAGAGAAAATGATGAAGAATTCAGCATAATAATATTTATTATAAAATATAAAAATATCCATTCGGTATAATAATATAAGTCAAAAATAATAAAATAAAATAAATAGAAGTTGCGATTTTTTAAAGTTTTAAATAGCAGTCACGTTATAACCTTTTTGTGAAAGTGTTTCTAAGCATCTGATAAAATAACGTTTTTGTTTCTTCGTCAATTAAAAAGCACACAGTAGAATCTCTTATGAAAGTTGTCCCTTATGAAATATTAAAAAAGTTCAAATTGAATTCATGAAAGATGAAACTCAGGTATCACAAAATCTAAAACATTTCATTATTTTCAGAATATTATGTCCCTGTTTGAACAGCTAAATTTTTTCTAGACTATATACTTTATTGCTAATCCGATGTCTAATCCAGTGATATCAACGATTAATCAGGGAACTAACATTTT
The DNA here is from genome assembly GCA_916610825.1 of Haliclystus octoradiatus. NCBI lineage: Eukaryota > Metazoa > Cnidaria > Staurozoa > Stauromedusae > Haliclystidae > Haliclystus > Haliclystus octoradiatus. The sequence goes on along the minus strand of OU744447.1, from coordinate 31,446,957 downwards.
AACTAACATTCAAACAATTTAAGTAGCAAAATACTTATCAATTTCGAATGTGATTGTTTTTAAATGGTTAATAATTTCCACTTCTTATGCTGTAAACCCTCTTCATCTTATTGTTAGATTTTTCCACCATATATAGTTGTATGAAAATCAGCCCTTAACATATAGCTTTGACATATTTCTCAAAATATTCTACAATCTGGTTATCGGAAAAATTTGGCAAAGTAATAAAGTCATTTAGTAATTAAGTGTTACAAATTTACACAAAGGTAATGGTAATACTTTTGATTTGCGATGTTTTATGAGTATACCCTATTCTGTTCTGCCAACAGAATTAAAATATTGGATTGATGAAACTTCTCATAAAGTCAACAATTACAAGGTGGCAGGAATAAAAGGATACAAACGGCAACTTGATGATATTATGCAACAGAAGTCAAATCAAGATTCTGTTGGTTACATGAGATCATTAATAGCAAGAGGAGAAGAAGCACTCAAAAGAAGTAACATTCCACGAGCAAATGCAGAACAACACAGTGAAATGCTGTCAGCAGTACACAAGGTAAAACTAATCATACTTAATAGCACATACAGGTAATTCTGATTCGTAAGTGAGAAAATATTTTCTTAAGGGGGTTCGCGACAGTTGCCCCATTTTGAATTTATAATTAGTCATTTTTGTATGAATAAAAAAACAATTTAAAGATGGCAGCTTGTTTCGTAAGAACAGGCGGGAAATGTGAAAACGAAACGTGAACTCAAATGTTTTTAAAAATAGCTTTTGGATATTCAATCAAATGAGATATATCATAATATTTATTGTCTATAAGTACCTCAGTAGTGCTTCAAACGTTATTTTTGTTTATAATGGCTAAAATAGTGTCAGCATGCCAGCATACATTTGTTTCTGCTTCTGAAGTGGGAGTTTTTTGTTGTGAAATTACAATGTTTACATTATGTAGTGAAATCCGAAAGGTAAGTTTGAAAGGATTCAAACTCATTTTAACATAGCATAGGTTTTGATTTATAATTACTGTATTAACTCATCAAATGGCATTGGTGATTGTCTGTATTTGTGATCCAGCCATGCAAAGATTAACCTAGCTATTTATGATCTAAAAGTCTAACGTATCATTTCACTATTTAGAAGTCTCAAAAATCAATTGTTTTCAGATGTTGTCCATTAAACTGGAGGGCTCCTTTGAGATTCCTGAGAGAGCTGTCTTGAAATTAACTCAGTTCTATTTTAATTGATTTTATGGGTTTTAATGAGCAAAATGGGGTATAATTATCCTCGTTCCCCTGATGAGAAATTAATTTGAGGAAGTCATGTTATATTCGTCAAATAGCATTTCTACATATGTACGCCACTGTGGTACATAAATTGTTTGTTTGAAATATCTTGGAGCTCAATTGCCCCTTGTAGAGAACTGAATTTTCGTCATTAAATTGAATATTTCCACTTTGATCCACTTTTGCCGGTAAACAAATACGGTGACCCCTTATTTTTATTTGTGATATAGATAGTACACACCATAGACAAAATTCACAGAAAGTTTGAAGAAAAAATTATAGTTTTTTATATGAGCATCTTGATGTAAAGTACTGAAAATAGGTGAAAATGAGCACTCCCCAGGGGGTCTCAATAGAGACTACCATGATTAGGTAGATTCAAATTATAAATTTGCTATGTATTGATATATGTCTGATAGTCTTTCGTCAAAAAATCTGTGTCGCTCATGTATCCGTCTGATTTTTTGAAGAATATCAAACAACTGCGCAGATTCTGGTCCCCAAAATCAGTGGGGGTTTGAGCAGCCCGTGTGCCCCAAATAATACGGTGAAACCTCATTTTTATTTCATATTTTCAGACGTCTATACTTTAAGAATGTTTCCACCAAATTTCAACGATATATTATAGAACTGAAATTTGGCATTATGTGTAGCGAACCCCCTTAAAGTAGGAATATAAAAGAACATTTTTTCCTGAAATAAGAAAATATTTTCTTAAAGTAGGTAGTCTAAGAACATTTTTTCTTGGAATAAGAAAATATCTTCTGAAAGTAAGAAATCCAAGAACATTTTGTCTAGAAATAAGAAAATATTTTTGGAACAAGCATTTTTTCTTGGTGCTAACAGAGCACTTGACAATATAGCTAAAAGGCACATCAGCTGCGATGGAATTTATCTGAGTTTACTTTGTAATCGCACGCATATTATTACGATTCTCAACACGAAAACAAATTTGCTTAAAACAAGCACAAACTTTATTGACAACGAAAAAAAAGAACTCGTCAAACTAGATAAAAAAATTGCAAGGTTTGCAAACCAAACTTTCTAGATAGATTATTATTATGCCGTTCAATGTTTCTTAGATTAAGAAATCTTAAGAAAATGGGTTTCCATTTACACATTTTTGTGATGTTTTCACTGCTTACATGGTACGGTTAAAAGAGTGATATTAAACAGGGCTGAAGAGGGCCTTGTAAAGTTTGAGGGTAAAAACTGACCTTCTCCCATTTGCGAAATCCATCATGGCCAATCACAAAGCGGTACTTTATCGCTGAGATTCGATCATGTGACACTTTAGAGTTTTGGGTTTCAAATTTCATTTTGGCGATGATGGTTGAGCTTCTGAATAAAATATATACACGTCCATGGATTTGTTCGCAGCATCAACAAGCCTATTTTGGAAAGCTTACATTTATTTTATAATCCATACATTAGATTTTCTTGAAATATAATGCCTAATGCTGTGTATATTTACTGTCAAATAATCCTTCTAAATCCCACCAATCGTGCACACCAACTTAATTATAAGCAAATAATTTTCCGTTACCGAAGTTTCTTGTTTATCTATTAAATCTTAAAATTGAAACTCTTCAAAGAATTATTCAAGTCTGGAATTTTAGGAGCCAATCATCACCGAGTTAATGCCCGCCAGAGAGCGTTATGCTCTGTGATTGATCAAAACGGATATTGAGAATGAGCACATCCCCTGTTACACTTGAATTGAATTATAATAAGCCCTTATCAAAGCATCCTTATAGGGCTGTTATGAAATGAGACTAAGGCTACGGAATATTGACAAATTTAATCTAGAATATTGCAGCACTAATAAAAAGTTTTCTTTACAAATCCGCTGAACCAGCCGAATCTATCTGGCCTCTGATACACCTATTTACTGTTTTGCCTTTATCAGTCGTTAAAGTGCACATGACACCAACAAATGTTTTTCCGGAATCGACTGGCCCATGCAAAATAAATAGGAATGTAGACAATAATTTTATTGATTTGGACTCTTATAAGCTGATGTATTTAATGTTGAAAGTACCATATTTCAGAAATAGTGCTCAATCGAAAGTCGGAACTCATGCCGAAATGACAAGAGGGCCCATTATGGAAAAATAGCTATAAAAATGGAATTATAAGAGTCCAAATCGAAAAACTATTGTCGCCATTCCTATTTTGCATGGTCTGCTCGATTCCGGAAAAAACATTAAAAAAAGATCAACGCATGTCATAAAACAAGGTGTTCAGTACGTAGGCAGCAGCAAAACGTGTCACATGCACTTTAAAACAAGTATGTATATAACATTTTCACTTTATCTATTACCTAGGAACTGGAAATGCTATTAACAGACAAACGTAGCTCAATCACTAAGACCAAACAACATCTCAACAACATCAATGGAAATCTACTTCAATTGAAATCATATCATTCAAAATGTTAATTATTAGTTGGAAAATTGAAATAACATTTATGTCTGCCTAATTAATACTTTCTTGTGAAAGACTTGAAAATGAAGCTGTGATAGTTGTAGATAAACCAGAGGATAATCCTTTCAATGAATAAACAAGCAGCAAGCAATTTATTGAAGTTGTTTCCTGGGATTTTCAATTTAGTAGGAGGGTCAGTTTAAAGGAGAAGGGACGAAGCGAGATACCTAGGATAGCAAATAGGAAAACCGAAATAATATCCAGAATCAGGCTTTAAGCATAGAGTTAAAAGCTAGCTTAAAGATAGATTTTGCACAATTGAATTGACGATCAACACGTTTACGTGCAATCAAAACGTAAAAAAGCATTAAAAAATTAACCTACATAATTGAGTTCCTTTCAAATTTTGTTCTCGCGCTAAAATTTTGTTATTGGTTTTTTGTAATCTGGGCCAACATGTTTGTTATTGCTTCGTTGCTCTGCAATTACATCACATATCAAGCACATTGTTTGCTAATTTCAAATATAAAGAACATAAATAGTCTGCACGATCAGCTTACAGTATAGCGCACGCTGTTTACGTGGCTTTTCATATATCAGATGAGCCGTAGGGCAGGCACACAATTTAACAAATGAAGGCACAAATAGTCAAGTTACATGTCCATTTTAGGGAAAAAATTCAAACTTCTATATCTTCATTCTTGAATAAAAAGGCTGAGATTCCAATGGAAAACGTTTCTTTTATTATTGACATTGATCAGTATTGGAGATTATGAATATAAAAACAGTATAGCAATGTTTATAAAAACAGAATACACCTTAAATGTAGCAGAGGGACACAAACATAAATTATAGCCATATGTTGATATTGAATGGTTATCGGATATTCTCTCAGAGACAAAATCAATTGCAATTCAGTGTATATTCAATATCCTCCTAATAAAAAATAATTAATAAGTTTCTTGATTATTGAAGACTAGTCCACACAGCTTTGATCAAAGTGTTCCTCAATAAAAATGTTGAAATAGAGGCAAACGGAAACAATGTTTGTTGAATCAATCTCAAAAATTCTTCAATCTTCATAAACTGTCTTGGAATCTAGTTTCTCCCCCTTCGAAAAAATTAGTTGATTTCATGAACAATATATAAATAGTTCATGAACGTTGAATGGCACAATTTTCATGAATTTTTTTTATGAAAGTTCATGAAATGTTCATGAAAATTGGGTCATTTAACGATAATCAACTGTTTTCAGGGGGGTTTCTCTCCATGTTTCACAGAAACACCAATACTATCATCGAAATCGACATTCGAAGTTTTTAATTCATAAATGCCCCATGACAATAAGTTTAGATAAGGTTATACCTGGCGGCCCGCTTGAGTGCAAGCCAAAATTGTCAATGATTTTAAAACGACTACCAAATGGTTAAAATGGGATAAGTTAAATATATAAGCGGGAATTTCGCTTATCCAAATAGCACTTACTCGGGTTACAACTGTATCAGCCAAGTTTGCAATTTTCTTAGTTAGGAAATCATTCATTAGTTAAACAGTGCAGAGGATTTGAAGTATTACGAATATTTGACAATTTATATGGCTACTGCATTATGTTTTGTAGAAAATAAGACTCCATTAGCCGGATGGCATGCGTAAAAATATCCAAACTCATTTCACCGCGATGTAAACAAACAAAAGATATGTAGTTGAAGATCGTTTATGGCAGGAACGTTAGCATCCCGTCAACCATAACAGATAATTGCCATGTTAAGCAATTCAAAGTTCAATTTCAATTTTACAGAACTAAAGAGCTTCATCAAACACAAGCTACATTCTATCCAATAAGGAAAAAAGACCATGATATAGCAATGCTAATCAACTTTCGCCAATACATGAATAAATAAAACACATGAAGATAAGCAGAAAATAATTGTTTAATAATAACACGCACCTATAAATACATTGAGAGTTAAAACTGACAGAAAGATAATTATCCACAGCCGATGGTTAATAATTGTGTTTGTTGACTTTGCTTATGAGCCAATGATACAACAATTGAGCCATCACTGAAACAAACAAACATCAAATATTTCTATAGTGATTTTAATGCCTCCTTCTTCACATGATACGAACAATTTATCACATACTCAAACAGTTAATGTTGATTGCTGAATAAGGAAGAACGGTGGAAATTATATTCGGACTTCCTCGAAATTAATAATAATTCATTTGACATTTACTCTTATGTAGTTAATTGCTTGAATAAAAATAATTTTCAGCCTGAATTTATTGCTATTTGATCAATTACTATATGCATATATAGCAAGAAATAACAGTTATTTGACTCAAAATTTGAGTATGTAATCATGGAAAATGGTTGCCATTTGACTAATCGGATTTGATTGGATCAGATTAAGAAATTTGTATCCATATTTTTAGGATTTTTCATTTCATTCATTCGGATTGGATTCAGATCGCAAAAATTTTCAAACATTCAGATTACAAGCACCAAATCCGATCCGATGCAGATCTCTACATTGAAAATGAAATATCTAGACTTATATGCGTCCAAATTCACAAATTCTTTTCACCATTCTTTTCAATTTAACATCAGCTATCTGATTAATTAATTATAACAAATCTGGTTATTGTGTCACAGCATACCGTTTCAAATCCATTGAGCATGATAAATTAACTTCGGGTGTTTCAAGTTTGTCCAATACGATCTATATGGAATCAAAATATATATATGTATGATGAGGAAATTTTTTACAAGAAAAGGACATTGCAAAACCAGTCACTTCAGACCTAACAAATCGGTTCAAGAAGTTGATGCCTTTTTATGAATATATCTTTAGCACGGTTGCCCAACAAAATCGGCGTAGCACACACGCAACCAAAAGTTTTAGTACTTTGCTTCAAAGCTGCACAATGTTGCAAAATTGATCAAAATCTCTATTTGGAGGGGGAGTGCCCACTAAGAGTCTACAGCTGCAATGTTTAGTATCAGTTCATGAAGAGTCTAGGAAAACCTGAGCCAGATCATGTATTCAGAGAGTACTTGTACAAACATGTTCACAATCTCAGGCGATCTTAAATATTGTACATTTGATCTGCATAGTAGCATTTAAATCAGCTCTGGGCAATATCTGTAAGGCCATTGACACAACAATGACAACACATGCAATTGACACCATTCTACTTCAGTCAACCATATGTGGTACATAAGCTTAGAACTCAGTAACTAAATTTGACTGGTTGTATGTTCATTTCTAAATAGCAGTTTCATGGTAAAACATCAATATCAACCAAGTAAATGTACAGCGATAGAAAATAGGTGAATGTCAATGGCAATCGCCCTGTTGGATATCGTTGTTTAATTTAATACAGTGGACGATTCCATCAGAATTGAAACTTTTACAAGCGCTAAAAATAAAGCAAGGAATTCAAACAAAAATGTACTGTTTTCTTTAAAATAGATACTTGTACCATCATTATAATGTTTGATTGAGATTATAGACTTCGATATGGATAAAATTAATGGTTTAGAAAGAGCGTTGAGTTGACCTGTCGTGACAACAGCAACCTGAAACTTGAAATTTTGCGTTTTTCTTTTCATGATCTTCTAACAAAAATTAAACCAATCACTATAAATTCACGGGTTTTGTATAGTTACAAAGTATTGAAAATTAAGAATAATGAGTGTATTACCATGAAATTCTATAAATGTTTCGATCACTTTTCGATAATAGCTATATAATTGCATTATTATAATGATTACTTCGGGCCGCTGTCAGTCAGACAGAGAAGGTCCAAATGTTTTTTTTTTACTCAACAGCGTGACACTTGATAGCAAAACCCTTTCATATGCAAAACAGAAAATGGCTAATTTACATATTTGGTGGGAAACATTGCTCTTTTCTTCCATGTCATACTTTAAATCTGCGTGTCTGACCATAAAAATACGATCCAGATAAGAAAAATTCCTATTTATCTGTGACCTAGCTTGGAACGGTAGTTACTATTCTGTGGTCAACTTGTTCCTGTTAAATCATTTTAGATAAGTGCAAATTCAGTTAATTGCAATGGAAATTGTTGGCAATTTTGACGGTAGTTAAGTAAATTACACTGTATATGGTATTAAAAGCTACACTGTACACACCTGTCCTAATAGTGTTGCATCCTTGTCACTTCCACTATCTCCAGTTTCAAAGATTTCAAGAACAACACTTTTCTAAGAACAAAACAAAAACAGCCTTAAAAGATATTATATCAAGGAAAATCTAAATTGCACTACAAAAATGGTAGTTACTATAACAATATATCTGCTACAATTACTGGATTCTGATTCTGATTGATTAAGAGAAGTTTTTAATAATTCACAGATAATTCATTGCAAAAATTTGAAAAACATTCACATATGAAAACAGACTTGGAAAATGCAGCCCACAGCAGCGCAGAATTGGAGAATTTGAGCTTAAGCATTATCCAGAACGCTCAAATTTTGATAAATGTCATAATAAAAATAAATCACAGAAAATCACGTTTGACTTCTATTTCGATGTCTATGAAGGTAACAATCTCAGAAATATTACTGTGACATGTAAATGTATAGTGGATGAGAACATATGTTGAAATATTGTGCTTCACAGTGATGCCTTTAAATGTATGGCTTTCAATGTGATTGTCATTTCCACTTTCATCCGGCAATTATGCACTCATGTCAATTTGATACATTGAAAATCTATTAGGTGCAAATTAATAGTTAGTTGTAATTGAACTCTAGAAGTTTGATTAGTAATATACTGATTAAATGTATCATTAAAGAAATGTATCACCATACTCCAGGATCTAAAATCCTAATAAAGTATACCTCTACATCTTGAGCTTAACGTTAAAAACAATCAATGCGAAAAGAGATTGTTATTTGGTATTTCCGTTTCATTTGATAGGAAAATTTGTAAAATGCGACAAAAATAGCTCAAACTTGTCACATTGACAGAAATTTTGAGGAGGAATGGTCGCACAAAGTAAATACACAAGACGAACATGTAAGAATAGAAAATTGTTCTCTATCTAAAGAAGAAAATCACCCAAAATCCGATATTATGATACACTTTAAATGCAACAATCAAGAACATTATAAATCAAACGTGGCACTTTGGGTAAGGTGGAATAATAAGACAGGTAGATATGACATACTGTTTCCATCGCAAAAGACTATTGGAATGTATAAAAAGAAGTATGAAACAATAGATGGAGAGAGGATGTCAAGTATTAAGACCGTATGCTTACCTCTGAAGGAGTAGCAGTGATATCCACTTTCTTCAAAATAGGGATTGGAGTGTGTTGTTTTACCACAGAAACAAAATCAGACTGTGAATTCTGCAGAGAGAAGATAATGCAGCTAGATTAGTTGCAGACACATGAAATTCCATTATACCATTCCGTATAGCTATATTAAGGATGTTTGTAACAGTAGAACCAAAATTTCCCTTCTGTTGATCTTTTTTCAATTTTCACAATAGAATCTAGATGCTCAGGACTTTATTTTTCCGGAATAAAAAGGGGTTTGCCCAGATTAATTTTGGCATTACGGGACACCATATTCTTGGTTTCTGGCACATTTTTTAACCTTCAGTTTCATTAGGCCCTCACTGGAGCGCCACGCGGAAATGAAGGCTGTGATGGAATAAGGCTAAATCTGACAGCCGGAAATTTTTTCGCATCAAAACGAGATGATATTAAAATAGCTTTGAAGGCCAATAATTCTCAGTGATTCGGCCGTGTCAGAAGAGATCAAAATGTTTGGAAACGATCCTTATTGGGTTAACAAAGACAGATTTTTGAGGATGTTATTGATGTCGGACAAAAGATGTTGTTTTTAAATTTGAATTATTCAATAATTGAGGATGTTAAATACATTTTATTTGGTTGGTTGAGTTGAAGGTCAGATAATATCATGGCCTGTTTAAAATTCTTTAAAACACAAATCTGAGTGTCTTGGTTCTATTATAATATCTCGATTTTATGCATTTAATGTTTGATAAAACACGTCTAACTCATTAGCTTTAAAAATAATCAATGGGTTTGGAAGAAGTCTAAACAAAACCTTAATCAATAAGAACATAAAATCAAAAAAATATTCTCCGAGTGTCATACCAGAGAGAGTGAGAGGGCAAAACATACCTGTACACGGACGCATAAATTCTTTGAAATACAGTCTAATTCATACGAAGATAACTCACAGTTTGTTCCATCCTTACCAGACAATAGAGCAGCCTAATACAATAGAATACATAACATCAAATGTGATAACATAGATATTATCTAGAAGCAGAAAAACATCTGAAGTTTAATCTGGAGTTTGAATTGTTAGATTTGTAAAAGTGTGTGGATTAGAAATAGCTATGTATTATCTCAAGTGAATTTTTCCTTCAAATCCAACCCATATTTACAAAATAATTTGCTTATATGATTGATTGTCTCTACATGTCTGAAGTTGTATGAAACAGTTTTGAGAATGACGTTTGTTTTTGCTCAATACTCAATTGTTATGGATTTTGTTCAAAGTGCACGCAGCAACAACAACAAATGGTTAACCCTAGAATCGAGTAGCCTTAATGCTAAATATATAGAAATGGTGAGAATAAGTTATGTAATAGAGTTATTTAACGTTGAAAGTACCATAGCTCTGAAATGGTGGTCCTTTGAAAGTCGAAAGCCATGTGGAAATGACAAGATGGGGCACAATGGAAAAATAACAAAGTCTAGAATTCAAAAATCGTAAATTTTGTAATTGTCCCGTTCAATTCATGTAATTTATACATTAACTAAATCGCCAAGCTAGACTAATTGCCAATTGAACTATCTTACTGGAACGAACATCACCTAAATTTAAAAGTTCAAACTTGTTGTAATATTAGCAAATAGCAATCTATGTGCCTTTGTTGTATTATGAATATTTCACACATTGGCTATTGATGCTTAAGTTTGCTTGTTTTGATATTTTAGCTCAGCTTATCAATTTATCTAAATATACAGGATAGTCAACATATACAAGACTGGCCTGCTCTCTGTTGTGTTTATAATTAAAAATAAATTAAATTTTAATCAATTACACTATTTATTCCATTATAATTTAAATATACAGAATAGGATGTTGTAGCATATATTCAACACAGAAATTATAATAAAAATACAATCAAACTAACACATTAATGCATCAGATATGAAACAACAAACTTAAACAAGAACATTATCATATCTGATGGATAAAAATCAGAAAATATTTAGCTGTAAATTGTACAACTAATTCACTTACATACATTGTAATTAATTAACTTACATACATTGTCTTGACAAATAAAGACACTCATGTGTCTTCTCCTAAGCAAGCAACGAGAAAGAGGGGTTCCTGGAAACCTAGTTCATAGAAGGCCAGCACAAAATCAATAGGTTTTCAAACACAAGCATTTTAATTAATAGGCTTCATATCCATTATTTATAATTATTTGGAAAACAAATAACGCGAAAAGTTTCCTATCTTATCCGTGATATCTGATTCCAGTAATGCAAACATTTTGTGACACCCTGCCCCTGAGGTATTGTTCATTTTTCACAAACCTATGACATAAACATGTAACTACAATCTAATTAATAATTATAACTAATTAATAATTTTCTGCTAGATTTTATTGACACATTACTTATACACTACTCTGATCACTAGGCAACAGCTCTTAAAGTGTAAACATTACAGTTCCCACTTACTATATCTATAAGTTGGGCTTTATTATGTATTTTCATTTGATGTTTTTATCGTGAAGTTTCATAAGCTAGGAATTCTGTTTCATTAATTCAGAATGTCCATGAACTACTACTACTACTAACGGGATTTACGAGAAATGACAGCAAAGAATGAATGTTGATTGAAGTTCATGAACGTTCATGAACTTGGAATATAGTTCATGGACTTTGAATACTGTTTAATAAACTTGGAATGTGGTTGTTCAAAATTCTAGTTCATCAAATTTCATAAACGTTCATGAATTCTGTGGATCCATGAACGATTTGTTTACAAATTATCATGAATAGTTCATGAACATTCATGAACTTGAATAACCGTTTATGAACTTTCATGATTTTGAAAAACTAGTTCATGAACGTTCATGAACATTCATGAATTTGGAAAACTAGTCCATGAACTTGGAATGTAGTTCATGAGTGATGACTTTGATCACATCAAAGTTCATCAACGCTCATGAACTGTAAGAGTTAATAGAATATAGTATATTTATGAACTATTCCTTACAGTCCATGAACTGTTCATCAAAGTTCAAGAATGTTCATCAAGGTTAATGAATGTTCATAAAAGTTTATGAACTTGTTTCGCAGGGGTAGTTATGAAAAGGAGGCTACTTAATAAGAGTGGTGGCACATGTAATTCCTTAGAGATATTTCAATATATAAAACTATATACTATTATGGTTCTTGTTCATTAACTAGTCTTTTGAGCTTTATAACAAAACTGACCTGAAGACAAGCACCGTGTGCAATCACTTGGTCGTTGTCAATTCCTTGTAAAAATTCACTTTTTGATAATTTGGATTTGATAATGCTCTGTAGTCTTGGAATTTTTGTACCACCTCCAACTAAAACAACCTAGTGCGACATAATTTATGCAATTACAACATCAATATTACAAAGGGGAAATTTATGTTTGCAAAGTCTGACATATGCTATGAAGTCATGAACTATTTTTGAAGGGGATAGGTCCATCTCCAACCCCTGTCAACAAGTTTATGATCATAAAATGATATCATGTTCATTAATTTCTTTATCGAAAAATTAACGCGGGATTGATGGACAGTTTATGAATTACTCCTGAACTGTTAATGAAAAATTTATGAGAAAGTACGATGTTCCACATTCATGAATTTTCATGAATCATATAAAAATTCATAAATGGCGCATCTAAAACCATGGAATGATCCCTAGCAATTTGATTGGTCACTGAGTATGCAGGGAAAAGTCAATGAAGGCATGCAGCATCCTTTGTTCTAGAAAAGTCAAATGGCTTCTAGCAATTTGATAGGTCGATTGAGCATACAAAGAAATATAGATGAAGGCACGCCGGAAGGTGAACCATGTTTGAACCCTTAATTTCTGCTTATCCCCCAAAAAACAAAATCAAAACATCAAAACGGTAGACAAGCCAAACTTTAATTTCGGACCTTACCCTATTAATAATATGAATAATAATAATTGCAACAATGGTGACAGCTTTTCAAACAAGACTGGCAAAGAACTCAGTGAGCTTTTGCCAAATTCAATTGCAAAGGCAACAAAGTTCAAAACGGCTCAAGCAATTAAAATGTTCATCCAGTTCATCCATAACCATTGTCGTACGCCAGCATTGGTTTTAACATTCATTATAACTGTGAGATGATTCACATTACACTTATTAATATAAAATATTCCAAATGTTGTTTTGTTAAATAAATTAAATTAGTCAAGTTAAATTAATACATCATGATCATATATCAATGTATTTTTGTTGATTTTTTATTGTCAACAGTTACAGAAATTACAGTATGAAAATATAATGACAGAATTCCCTGCACTGATCACGAGGCGCCTATTGTGACCACGTCATGTGATAAAACTCGCGGACCTGATGGGGTCAACTTTTGTTGGATTCTTCATAAGTGAAACAGAAAAATGTTGTTGAAAAAATTTAGAACTGTGGAAACCGATCAAATAGGTATGTTTTTCGTTTTAGAAAAGCGCTCATGCACTGGTTTTGCCATGCTCCATGGCAAATTCCTGCACTTGAGATGTTGTCCGACACTTGCGAAGTTAGAAAAACTCGCCTGTGGCTTGTTGATTCCTTACGCTTTGCTTGTGGTGTCTCCAAAAATCCATTGTGCAGGAAGTTTGGCACGAAAACTGCGAGGTTCAGCATTCATAAACGTTGATGAATCATATAAAAGTTTATGGACATGCTTGAAACTTCACAAGGAAAAATAAAGCTGCACAGTTCCTGGAATAGACCTGTAAGAACATCTCACGCGATCACAAATAGTTTATCAACACAATATTAACATTGAAAAGTATAAAAATCCTTCATGAATGTCAATGAGAAATGGGAAATCTTTACTTCCACAATCTCTTAAAAATAATTTTTAGAATAACACAGAAAATGAATGTCATGATTACAGTAAGTGTCACATATTAATATCAGGGCAATGAGTTGAACAATGATCATTTTCAACACATTATAAAAATTCAAACAGGTCTAATGATTCCGAAATAGGTCACACTAAAGAACCATATCTAGACTTGCTACTAACATAGTTCATATGAATTGGTCATTATATGCCTGACAAAACTGCCTGACAAAACACTTTACATCATTATCATCATCATCATCATCATCACATATCATAAAAAAATACCTTATCAATATCATCTGGGCTGAGATTTGATTTCTTCAGTACAGAATCAACCAGACTTGTGCATTTTGCAAATATATCACTACAGATCGATTCAAATTTAGCTCTAAAATAAACAAACCAATTAACGTAGATTCTTGGATCAAATTTCACAGCCCCAGTAACAAAGCAGACATAACCAAGTCAATCTATTTTTATATTGAATTATTACTTCCAAATTTTTAGCAAATTCCTATGCATCAAAAAGTTACATTAACAAACGTTTGCTGGGTCTACTTATTGCAAAACGCGATCTAAGTTTGTCATGTGTTGAAAGTCTCTGGTCATTACTAACCTTGTCATTGTAGATTGATAGTCTAATCCTTCATACAGTGAGTCGATAGATATCGTTGCTTCCGATTTAGTAGATAATAACCTCTTGCATGACTCTGATGCTGTCATCATTTTCTTCACAGCTCGTTTAGATGATCGCGGGTCCATTTTGTATTTTCTGCAAAAATTTAAATTGAAAAATTTACTAAAAAGTGATAAGAGACAAAAGATAACTATATGTGGGCGATTCCATCGTGCCTGACTGACACATCAGAAGATATTTTCAAATAGGGCATCAAGTTCCACACAAAGTTTGATCAATTATTATTTCTTACAGATAAAGAGTGGCAAAAAGAATCCCACAAAGCAAAAATATTCACAATAATTCAAAATATGAATAAATTTCAGCAAGTTTAAGGTCCGTGACTGACCGCCATTGACGCTCGTTATTTTGCCAATTGGAGATGAACATTTGTAGATTTCTGCGAAGTGTTGGCATAAAGAAGAATAAAATCACACTCATCATGTTCTTAAGATATGATACTTCACAAATATTATTCATTTTATTAAATACTTTCAAAACTTTTACTAAGACATTTATATATTCGTTCCAAATCTATAATCATCATGTAACGTAAATTGGTTGTTCTTCTTGTTCAAAATGTAACACACATACAGATAATATTATAGACAACAAGGCCAAATGAACTGCCATTCCCATTTCGCATGCGATAAAACAGTCAACATGCATGACTAAATATTGACGACATCAAATTACCACATGGTGTGAAGTGTCCAAACCAACAGGTAGGCGGTCACACGGCATTAACTTTGAAATGACGACTGTTGCGCCTAGATCATAACTGTCCGTATGAATATTTTCTGTCAGTCAGACACGCAGATTTAAAGGATGACGTTGAAGAAAAGAGCAATATTTCCCGCCAAATATGCAAATGAGCTATTTCCTACTTTGCATATGAAAGGATTTAGCAATCAAGTGTCACGCTGTGGAGTAAACAAAACATTTAGGACTTTTTCGTGTCTGACTGACAGCGGCCCGAAGTGATCGAAACATTTATATAATTTCAAGGTAAAATACATCATTAAAAACATAAAAATCATTATTCTTTATTTTTACTACTTAATAATACAAAACAAGTGAATTCATATTGATTGATGTAATTTTTGTTAGAAAATCATGAAAAGAAAAACGTGAGATTTCAAGTTTTAGTTTGTTGTTGTTTTCATAAATTCATGAGTCGGCCAACTCGACGCTCTCTCTAAAACATTAATTTTATCCACATGGAAGTCTATAATCTCAACCAAACATATATATAATGATGGTAAAAGCATTTATTTTAAAGAAAACAATTGATTTTTGTCTGAATTCCTCGCTTTATTTTTGACGCTAGTAAAATTTTTGGTTTCACTTCTGATGGAATCGTCATACATGTTGGAGCTAAGAAACAGCAAATAAGTAAAAAATGATTACTTGATTGTTGATCCAATCGCAGTGTTATAGTGCTCAATGCCAGTAAATGACAGAACAGTAGATAAATAAATAGAGTCAATGACTACACATTTTTTCCTGTTACTAAGAGTTTCAAGCTTTATGCGATCTGTAAATGTGTAGTCATTGACTCTATTTATTTAAACAAATAAATAAATATATAAATAGATTTGATATCACTGTGGTACCGTTGAAAATCTTTAAATAATGATTCTGCCAATACTTTATCACAGCCAACTGCTCCACATAAGAGATCATATTCACATTCGATTGTCTGATACATTCCACTTTGTACTTGAATTACAGTAGCATCCATGGAATCGCCACCAACACGAAATACAAGGACTTTCCTAAAATGATCAACAAGTTAATAAAAATACACTGGAACTTTCAAAACTCTTCATCTGTCTATTCTGGCAAATTGTGTGTCTATACATGAGTTCTATATCCATTACAAATGTTTTACTATTCACATACAATTGTGGACCATTGGTTGATCCAAATGTAATGTTCACTGGTTACATGCTACCAAGTCAAATATTGGGTTTTAATATAGACAAATTTAGACATATAATGCAAAGGGGTACTGTATTGGCGCGAACATAAGTCCAACAAATGAAATGTTCTAAAGAATGACCTGGACTTATATTCGAGACTGGAATGTTTACATAGTTTTTTATTTGCAGGCACATTAGATAAACAAAATATAAAAAAGTGACGATGATATGAGATTTTACTTACTCATTTGGCTGTTATTTTGGGTCGACTTAAACTTGCAATTTACATTTTTCTGGATTATTTGACCTGAAATTAGGGATCGACTTATATTCAAGTCGACTTATAGTCACGCTAATACGGTAATAGGAACTGAACATTGGCCTTGGAAATGAATGGTTATAGAAGATGTGACCAACTGCATTTCTAATATGTTGCATATATAAAATGGAGACATTACTTTGCAAACCAAATGAATGCAATTTGGATAATTGAGATATGCGATAATCAGTAATTTCTCAATTGAATGATACTTACATGTCTTCTAATGCTGATTTCTGGCCAATATCTGCGAGAGGGATAAAAAACATGTATGATTGAAAAATAATGCAACTTTATATATAACTAAACAATGATGGCACAAGAGCACACATGTCACTCATTTGCAGCCTTGTTTAAGGATAATGAATCTACATAGTAGACAGTTATTTATGAACTATTTATGCTTTTACCAAGACTACCAGGCTAGCATTAAATATCCATTTCCCCTCAAGAGAAAGGGAAAAATTTGCTGACAGCAGCTCAGTCAAATACTGCCTAAACATTTTTCTAGCTATTACCACAACTATAAAACCGTCTTTAACCGTTGTATCCGAAGACAAGGCTGTCCTATTGAAAACATACTGAAAACCTATTGAAGACCTATTGAAAACATACTGAAAACATACTGAACAGGCTATTAAATTGAGCAATTTCAGTAGTTTTCAAATTTTAAAGTGCATTCGAGTAGTGATTCAGTATATCCAATATTGATAGTGTAAAATCCTTTGCATGGCTCATGTAATTTTTTTTACTAAATTTCATTAATTTTAAACAAGAACAGTGTTGCAAAGGTTTAGGCATGTCTGACGTTTCGGTTGATGGAAACCTTCAATATCGATAGAAAGGAGATTCAATTTCTATTGCCTTTTTCTATTTCTGACTATCGTTCCGAGCAATGAAAATATGGAATTTCAGTAAATAGCCTACTTCGGACATTACATATCTCCCCTCATATGAGTCCACATAAAAAGTCTTATTCACCTCTCTTAAGTGTTAAAAAGTGTAAAAAATAGCAATATCATGAGGATTGCAAATTGTAGAGAACCTTACCATATGCTAAAACTGCAGCTGAAGGTTCTGAAATTAGCCTCAGTACATTTAATCCAGCTTCTTCTGCTGCCTCGCTTAAAAAGAAAGTTTTACAAAATACATTGCAAGTCCAACTGATATTGTCTAATATATAGGCTACCAATAATATTATCTTTAATAAATCATGAGTAGGCTTAGATGTTTAGGGAAGATTCAAAAGGAGGGTTCTCAGTCGTGTACAATCAAACTTGAAGTACGTACATGTTGTAATCTTGGCCATTGCATAGGCCACAGGCTAGCCAAAAATCACGATAATGAAAGTGTTGAAATATTGACCAGAGAAAATTGGATGAGTTTGATAGAAGATACATACCAAAATGTGTGATATTAATAGTAATGAAATCAACCAGAATATATTCCTGAAAATGTACTTGATATTTAGAGCTACCTTTGAATACCTTCATACGTCCACTAAACAAATCAATGGAATGCTGACAGTTCTGGGACTTCAGCCGGGACTGCGCATGCGATATGCACTGAGGTTGTCACCATCTCTACAATTCGTTAGCGGGACTTCAGGCGCGATGCCTGACGAGCTACGACATCAGAAAGGTCTCTGATGAGTTCCTTGGCAGGAACGAAACACATCTCAGACCAGCCTCATCAATATAGATATTGTTGAATAAACAAAGACATATACATCAGTAATATTAGATATAAGACGTCTGTAAAAATTGTAAAATAGTTCACCAATTATGTAGGCCTGCTAATTGTATTTGAAGTTTAGGTTACCTTGAAACAGTGTACTTCTAAATGAATTGTTGATAAAATTGAGATATTTATTGGATTGCTGTTAGATTTGGAAACTAGAGTGTGGTGTCTAGATACCAGGCTCCTCCATGTAATATAAATAGATATATCAACTGAACCTACATGCACTATTATCTTGATGTTATCTAAACATAACAATTGCTATCGAAAAGTTAAAATTTCTGTATTTAATCACAGATAAAACTTTTTGAAGCTAGTGGTTTTTACCAGCCTTCTGAGCCATGCTTCCCTCTAGGATTTGATGCACACTCTTTCAACCAATCAGATCGCAGACACACTTTGTGATATTTTATGACCTTTTTGTGAACAATTCAAAAACATGGTAAGTGGCAACAAATTGGTAGCTCTTTGAGATTGAAGGGAAAGAGGAAGTAAATAATGGACACAACTGAATCAAGGGTGATCACTGTCTGCATCTGTTTAGTTTAAAACAGAGAGACAGACTAGGAAATAATGGCAACAAAATAACAAACTTTCGATATTTAGAAATGATTAGAGATAGGCCTACTTTGAACAAATGAAGAAACAAGGTCAATAAACTCCTGTTTTGCTTCTCGTCGGGTAACAGTTATGAGAAGGATTTCAAAATACCAACAACAATTGAACAAGCACTAGTACTAGCAGTCAATTAATTATCGATTTGATACATCCTACATGATGTGAGATGATTTTTCATGAAATATTTTTGGGGTGATTCCATGACAAGCAAAACCACAAAATTCTACAAGCGTCATGAACCTATGGTATCCAGAAAAATCTAACAGTTTTCCTCACAATTAATACTTTTACTATCATCATGAGTGTTTTATTACTATTATAAATTTTAATGTAGAGAAAAACAATGCATTCTATAGCGCTTTGAGGTGGCCATTCAAAAGATTGGGAGAACAATAAAAATCTAAAATTCCAAATTTCACGATTCTTTTTATGTTATTCAAAGTGCACACAACACAAAAAAAATATCCCAGATTCGAGTAGCTGAAGCTAAATGATTAAGAATAGTGACAATGATTTCTTAGTTAGAACGCGTATAAGCAGAGATATTTATTGTTGAATTTTTTCTATTTTTGATCAGTCACTATTTCCAAACTCGGAATGACAAGAGGGCTTACTATAGGAAAAAAGACAAGTGAAAACTTTAAAAAATCGTATATCCATCCACGCGGAATTAAAAGTTTTTAACTTCGTTGTCAGCTATGCCTACACCTTTGGGACACCTTTTCTGCATGAAACGAGTTCATTTAACCAAGAAATGCATGAGATAAAAGGTCATAACTCAATTGCCTGACAAACACCTGTCACAAATGGAGGCGATGTATGCGTAAACCAGTGGAGGATGATTGACCCATTTTTGACAGCAATAAGTAAATCAAACAATTAAAAACCCTTGTATTTCATGTATTTCTTGATAAATTATATTTATTTCAAGCAAAAAAGGTGTCCTAGAGGTGTGGGCATAGCTAACTTAGACGCTAGAAGCTTTTATTTTGCGCGAAAGGAGAAACGACTTTTTGTAATTATGACTTGATCTTTTTACTAAAGTAAGCCTTCTTGCCACTCCGACTGTCATTCCGAGTTGGGAAAACAGTGAATGATCGTAAATAGGGTAGACTCAACATTAAATATATCCGCTCCTACACGTTCAAACTAAGAAATCGTTGTCACCATTTTTCATCATTTTGCCTCCGCTACCCGAATTTGTGGTAAAAAATTTTTGTGTCATGTGCACGTTAAATATAAATAATATGAAAATCAATTTAATATGGCCTGTTATATAGGATTGGCCTAATAACATTTCAATTACGAGTGTATTTTACCTAAAAATTACATTATGTTTTGATCCTGTCGACGCGCTTTCAGGCAACAGCGAACGAGTTAAGAAAGTTTTGTTTACTCCACAGCGTGACGCTTGATTGAAGAATCCTTTTACATGCAAATTCATGCAAATCCATTGGCAATCAATTAGCATTTTTGGTGGGAAATATTGGCCTTCTAGTAAACCTCGTGCTCTAAATCGATGTGATTGACTCATAGAAAATTTGGTACGACCATTTACGATGCGAGAGCAAGGGTCGGCATTTCAAAGCAAATACCGGAAGGATCACAAAAACAAAGAAGCCGCACGTTTGCATGTCCGCTGGAATTGGACACTTTACACCACTTGCTAATTTTATCGTCGATGTTGTTGAGATTAGCAGGTGTGTTTTCGATTTTGTCGCTTTTGAAGGAGAAAAGATTTTTCAGTTATCCTCGTTGTTGAAATTACATGCTATTTTCGTACTACAGTTTGAATAATACTGCAACCATTCAACATTACCATATGGCTATTTAATACTATTACCTTAAAAAAGGTTTCATAACAGCGTAGCCTAATATTTGTGTTTTTGAAGATAACGAATAGGTCAGTCACAAATCGTTGAAGGGTCAGCAACAGAACATATTGGTTTATTGCTGTCAATTGTTTGAGAATTTTAAGTTAACTTGATTATATACTTACAATTACATCTTTAAAGAAACGGAAAGCAATCATTTTGTTTTGATTTGCGATAAGAATACACATAATTTTGCAAATGTTTGTGTCTGATTGACAAAATGGCGAGAGTCTGTGTGGGAGAGTCATGGCCCTAAATCTTCTTCTAATTTATATAATTTTGCAGATAATTGTTCTTTGTTCAGTCAAAAAGAGTCTTTTTGTTGTTTTGAGTCTCTAGGAAACATTAATTGATCATAGTTTGCATTCAAGACATGACCTTGACCAAAATATGCTCTGTTGCATAGTTCCATCACTATGGAACTGCGCTTTGTAAATACTATATGAAGTGCCAAAAGGCTCACTACTACTTCTTGTTCGGCGCGGTACTTGTTTAGAGATCGCGTTACTTGTTTTGGAGATCCCGTCACTTGTGAGAGAATCACGTCACATACAAAATTTAAAGATAATCATAGCCGTGACAAGTACAGTTAGCGGTGATATATTTCAAGATTTTTAATTCTAAATCGTAGATAATAAGGAATCGGTAAAAATGTAACACAGGGAAATGTACGAGAAATAGGCACAGTTTGTACAGGCAATGAAAAAAAATATAGATTGGGTGAACTTGTCATTATACTAGTCAATCAAGTCTCATAACGAGTACAAAGTTCCATTGAATCTAAATACAATATTATACTTTTAGAAATTGTTGACTCTCATTTATAAATTATTACATTATAGAATTGACACAAAGATGAGGCAAAAGCCTTTTCCGTAAATTATTAGACTATAGTATTAATAATACATTATTCGATACTGAAATATACAGCAAGCTTACAGATGTTACGTTAAATGAACTACAGCCATTAAGAAAACATGATTACACAAGCTATTGTAAATGAAAATTTTCCGTACATTATTCACTGTGTTACAATTTTACCGAATCCTTATTATCTACGATTAAGAGTTAAATCGGCGAAATAAATCACCGCTAACTGTACTTGTCACGGCTATGATTATGATTAATTTTGTATGTGACGTGATTCTCTCACAAGTGACGGAAACTCTGAACAAATATCTCAATCGCCAAAAGAAGTGACGAGATCTCCAAACAAGTAGCGCGATCGCAAAGAGAAGTAATGGGATCTCCAAAACAAGTAACGCGATCTCTAAACAAGTACCGAGTGTTCTGAAGTCTAAGGCCAAATTAAAGACGCCGTAGATTGACTGAGATTATATTAAACTGTAAAATTCACTAAATAATGAAACAAAATACAAATCGTAAATAAATGCTATTAACTATGTGATTATACTATTCTTATGAAACTTGTCTATTTATACAGTATTATAATAGATTCTTACATCGGTAATTTTCCACGGGTTTTCTGTCTTTCATATCTTTCTGTGTTGATCTTCTTCTTCTGTCTTCGTGAATTAGCCTTCTTCTTTCTTCGACTTTACTAATTGATTTTACCGGCATATTAACGAGTTTATATACAAAATAACATAACAAAGGTGTCTACAAATCTATTCTTCTTATTTTATATAATAGAACAATAGAAGTCAATTAACTTTGCTCAACAAGGCGTAAAACATAAACATACATATATAATTATTCTAATACTAAAAACGTGGTTATATTTTATAGTCTACAAAAGTTCTAAAGTCTAGGCGCGTAGTAACTGTCTATATCATAAGGCTACGACAACCCGTAGGTTTGACGCTTCTAGGTCTAGCCTATTATTATTACTTTTAATTATATTTCATCATACGGAACATTCCCGCCACCATGAAAGCATCTAGGAGATCTTTCATCTTATTGTAATTCAATAGGTAGCAAGAGGCATAGTTTTGTTATTGGTCTATTGTATTCTCCACTTTGTGTTTTAACTTTAACTGACCTAACCATATTGTCTTTCGCTGGATAAACTTCTATTACTTTTGCCATTTGCCATTTCCCTCTAGGTAGATTTGAATCAATCACTAAAACTATATCACCAATTGATACCTTTCGTTGTTCTTTGCACCACTTTTTTCGTCTCATCAGCGTCGGTAGATAGTCTCTTATCCACTTTTTCCAGAATAGGTTCGTCAACGTTTGTATAAATAGAAATCTTTTACTTGGATCTTTGGATTCTTCAAATGGTCCTTGTGGTGTTGTTGCTGTTGAGCGTCCCAATAACAAATGATTTGGTGTTAAATATGCTCCATCGTTAGGATCTGATGACATGGGTGCAAGTGGTCTAGAATTTACTAATTGTTCCACCTCGCAAAGTAGTGTGTGTAAACTATCTTCCGTTAGAACATGATCCCCAATCGTTGCCTTCATAGCTTTTTTAGCTAACTTGACCATTGCTTCAAAGACCCCACCATGATGTGATGCCAAGGGCGTGTTGAACTTCCAGGAAATTTGCCTTTCTGCATTGAAATCTGTGAGTGCATCTTTGTCCCAGTTTTCTATCATCTTTTTTAATTCTTTCTCTGCACCTACGAAGTTTGAACCATTGTCAGAATTGATCAATTTTGGCTGTCCTCTTCGTGCATAAAATCTTCGTAATACTTGTAAGAACGCTTCTGTTGACATGTCTTCAGCGACTTCTAGATGAATTGCTCTTGTGTTAAGACATGTGAATAATGCACCATATCTTTTCTCTCTTCGTTTTCTTGTCATTTTGA
Source organism: Haliclystus octoradiatus (assembly GCA_916610825.1). NCBI lineage: Eukaryota > Metazoa > Cnidaria > Staurozoa > Stauromedusae > Haliclystidae > Haliclystus > Haliclystus octoradiatus. The sequence continues at coordinate 31,423,139 of OU744447.1, read as the reverse complement.
CTGTGATTGGTCCAAAATAATCTATTCCGACATAACAAAACGGTGGACTGAAAGGCTTCAATCTATAGCTTGGTAGTTCGGCCATCAGTTGTTCTTCAGGTACACTTCTGAGCTTTTTACATGTGACGCAATTTGTAGCAATGGATTTCGCCAATTGTCTTCCTTGTACTATCCAGAATCGCAATCTGCTTTGAGCCAATACTCTTTCGGTGCCATGGTGACGAACATCTTTGTGACACTGCATCATCAGTAATCTTGAAAGCACATTATTTCTTGCTATCAGGATCGGATGTCTTTGGTCGTATGGTAGTGTAGCTGTTTTGTCAATCTTTCCGCCAACTCGGATTATCCCATATTCGTCAACAAATGGAGTTAACTGTTCATACCGGCCTTTATTGACGTCATTCTGCATTTCTTTTTGTGCTATCTTTAGAAGTGAAATTTCTGCTCTTTGTAGTTCATCATTGTCTAACGGTCCTTTGTTGATCATTGTTCCCTTGTTCTTTAAGATATTGATAAATCTGAACACATAGCACATGGTTCTCTTGACTTTTGACCAACTGTTGAATTTGTGAATGTGTAGTACATCTTCTACTTTCGTGATTGCGCAGCTAATTGTGATTTTTTGTTGTTTTCGTTCTTCATCTGATTTCTCTTTGATTATGATGTTTTCCGGCCAGGTTTCTTCTTTGCATTGTGCCATATTCGTCACTGCTGTTGTTGAGTCCTGTGTTGACATCTTAGTTGGTCCAAATGCCACCCATCCAAGTATCGTGTTGATTGCAATTGGTGTGCCAGGCTTTCCCATCCTTGTTTCGCCGACATGAAAGTGTGGATTGTCACAACCAATAAGTATATCGACAGAGCCATTGACATTATTGAACTTCACATCCTTCAAATGTTCATACTTATTTAAATCTTTATCTTTTACGCTGACGATATTTTCGCATATTTTTTTCATTTCAATTGCCTTGATTTCTTGTTCCGATCCTTTGTTTGTTACAGAACTTAGGCTTATGCACACTTTTCTTGTAGTTGTCGTAGTTCTTACTCCTCCAACCACTGACAAATTGAGGTTTGTTTTGATACCTTGGATTCCCAAACTTTTTGAAAATCCTTCTCTTATAAAGGTGAGTTGCGATCCAGCATCTATCAGGACATTGGCTTCTTTTGAGCGACCATGATTGTCTTTTACTATGACTCTCGTAGTTGCCAGTTGCACCTTTTTATTATTATCTTCCTTTGATGCCGCTGAAATTGTTGCTTCTTTGTGGAGCAAACCATGATGCTTCTTGGTACATCCTTCTGAATTGCACTCCTTTAGCTTGTGACATTCTCTGATCCCATGTCCCATTTTTAGACAGCAGAAGCATGCTCTATTTTGCTTTACTTTTGACCATCTTTCATCGATAGTTGAATCTAGAAATGATTTGCAATCTTCTACCAAATGATCTTCTGTGCAGACGAAACATTCCCTTTTTCTGGTATAGTTATTACTTTGTGTAGCATGTGAGGATCCAGTCTTAGTTTTCGTAGTACTAGGCTCTAGAGAATATGCTTGACTTTTGATTATGCTTTCACTCTCCAACCATTCGTTAAGTCCTAGCACTGTTTCTTTTTGTTTGTTTTCTCGGACCTCTCTACCCCAGCGTTCCTTATCTTCGTCCGTCATCTTTGATGCAATGGTCTTCAGTAGTCCCATTGATTTCAGATCTGCTTCGCAGTTGGCGTTCTGTAATTGGATGACTATATCCTGCACTGTAGTTGCAAAGTTCAGAAATCCTGCCGCATCTCCTTTTCTTACTGGTCGTAATTCATCTAACTCTTTGTAGCATAGGTCTGTGATTTGATCCTCGCGGCCGTATGTTTTGTCTAATTTATTCCATGCTTGACCATAATTCTCCATGTTCCAAATCAACCTTGCCGGTATCTTTTCTAGTCTACCGCGAAGTACATCCAGCTTTGTATTCTGATCTGTATTGTCTTTGTCTACCAATGATTTGAACGTCGTTCTGAACTTTCTGTAGTCCTTTAACTTTCCCGAAAAGAATGGTAAACTCAATTTATATCTAACCATGGGTGTACCACTTGGTACTCTTGTTGGTGTAGCTTCTTCATGCTTTGTCAATGCTTCTTCCTGCTTTGCCAATGCTTCTTCATGCTTTGTCAAATCTAGGTTTCTTTCATCAACGCTACGTCTTTGTTGTGTAGGCAGTGGTTGCTTGGTCAATTCCTTTTGCGAATTTGTTGCACCTTGTTCACTGTCTCTTCTATTTTGTGTTTGTCCAGATGATATCATTTCTTCCATTGTCTGGAAGCTGTCTTCAAATACATCATCTGCTTCTTGACTGGCTGTCTTTATTACTTGAATTATTGATGACGTCTGTAGTGGTGCTGCATTTCTTTCTTGGTTGATATATGATCGTATGCGTTTTCTACTATCACACATCGCTTTATGCAATTGTTCTATCCACGTGTCATCATCTTGGTCTGTATTTTCTATTGATAGCAGAAGTTGTAATTCTTCATGAATGTTTTCTGCTTTCTCATAGCATATGTAGAGTGTACGGAGGTCATCATCGAGTTCATTGATATCATCAGTTACTTGCTCAACCAGATCATCCATCTTTCGCATGACTCTCGTCACTCTTCCTTTGGCACTCCTTCTCTGGTACATGAGGGTGTCTACATCTGGATTAGCCATCGTCTATTCGAACACAACTTATTCTCAAGTCGTCGATTGAATCTTTATGTTCTGAAGTCTAAGGCCAAATTAAAGACGCCGTAGATTGACTGAGATTATATTAAACTGTAAAATTCACTAAATAATGAAACAAAATACAAATCGTAAATAAATGCTATTAACTATGTGATTATACTATTCTTATGAAACTTGTCTATTTATACAGTATTATAATAGATTCTTACATCGGTAATTTTCCACGGGTTTTCTGTCTTTCATATCTTTCTGTGTTGATCTTCTTCTTCTGTCTTCGTGAATTAGCCTTCTTCTTTCTTCGACTTTACTAATTGATTTTACCGGCATATTAACGAGTTTATATACAAAATAACATAACAAAGGTGTCTACAAATCTATTCTTCTTATTTTATATAATAGAACAATAGAAGTCAATTAACTTTGCTCAACAAGGCGTAAAACATAAACATACATATATAATTATTCTAATACTAAAAACGTGGTTATATTTTATAGTCTACAAAAGTTCTAAAGTCTAGGCGCGTAGTAACTGTCTATATCATAAGGCTACGACAACCCGTAGGTTTGACGCTTCTAGGTCTAGCCTATTATTATTACTTTTAATTATATTTCATCATACGGAACACCGAGTCAAACAAGAAGTAGTAGTGAGCCTTTTGGCACTTCATAATACTATGACCATTACATGGTTATTACCTGAGAAGTATACGTTGCTTTTCATTGAAATAGACAGGATATGTGACAACAACATCTTCCAAGTCCTCCCCACCTATTGCTTCCCCACTTTCTGAAAACAAATTAATGAGACACACACACACATTTATATATAAACACAACTATTATGAATTACTAAGATGAAGCTGAAATGAGTAATTGGAAAGAAGATAACATATTTCTACACAAAGTAAACATAATCATTAACACAACAACATTTCCATAATATAGAGATAATTTTGGTACAAAATATCAACACAACTAGGTTCACACAACATTTCGGTTGATTGACTTCAGCCATTCTCTAGTGAATATTTTTATTATTAATCAAGATATATAGGCTATATATACCTAAATTTTTTTGCCCCTTGAGGGTAAAGTTACATCATCAAAATTATTCACACTATGAGATCGATATCAATCTTAATTATTAATAAAAAAACATTTGCTTGAGAATGGCTGAAGTGAATCAGCGGAAACGTTGTGTAAACCTAGTTGTGTTGAAATTTTGTACCAAACTTATCACCAAGAAGATTCTGATAAATATAGAAAATTGCTAGTAATACTAATGGTGCAAAGTTTTAAGTGTGCAGTGAGCAAACTAAACATGATCATTTCCATTCTGCCACTTTATTGTAAGTTTTTAAAACATCATACCAAGAAGTTTTGTAAAGATGAGTGTTGCTGCTGCTTCTGGTGTTACATTGCGTCTATTTTCATTTACTAATACTTCAAATACAGGTGCAGAGGATTCATCAATAACCTATAGAAAAACATGGATATACCCAGATTATTATAAATGCACCTACACTAATTGCTAGTACTTATAGAAATACCTTATATAAATACGTTGTTGAAGTAGGCTACTATCTTTTAAATCATTTTTATATACTAATAAAATATAATTCAATTAAATTGCATGTTTTTTCTATTAAATAAAAATAAGGAACGCTTTTTTAGGAAATGGAATGAACAAATGGTCCTTAGTATATTTGCAATCATTTTCTTATTCAAAATTTATGTCAATATAACTTTGTGTTTAAACCAACAAATTTGACTGCCAAACTAGAGTTTTTGCTGTATGTTTGCAATCTTTGACAGGCAGGACAGGCTATTAAGACAAGATAGCTTAATATTGGCATATCCGGGATACTATTAGAGTTAGATACTATTTGATGTTTGTTAGAGTTATTTGGATTGCAACTAACCTTACAATTTCCACTTGAGATGCATTTTTCTACGACAGGATCTGAAAAACTGAAAGATGGCACATATCAAAGCAAGCAACACTTTCAAACATTAATCACTGGACATTAGTAGGATAGTGCTCAATGTCATTTGACGGAGCGGTAAATGATAATAATAAAATGGAGTTAAGGACTACACATTTCTTGCTTTTCTTGCTTCAAGTTTCCAATGGACATTATACATTTTAGGCCTACATAGCAGTTATAGGATTTCAGGTAGTACATACACTGACCACTATAGACAGGTGTCCGTTATAAATATAAAGGTTTGACTGGATAAACATTTTTATTTTGAAAAAGGCAGGAGTGAGCGGTAGGCCTACAATGAATACTGCGGTATGAACTTTTTTTTCTATGCATACGTCTGACACAGTCATTAGGATGGCTAGATAAGCTGTTTATGGGGAAAGGAAAATCTCGAGATGAATTCCTAAATGTGAACTTATTACTACATGGGCTGCCATAAACTGTACACATAGCCTAACGACAGACAGAACTCTGAAGTTTAACGGTATTGTCCTTCTTTCTATTATAGACATCAGATCTGATCCCGTGCCTATTACATTTTGAAACTACTACAATCTATCATAGACACGTGAGTATTATTGACATGCGATACGACGTGAGAATTATCACTTCACCCCTTATCAAGTGTTATGTAGAGCATTTCAAGCGCGATAGAAGTATCAAAAGAAATATTGACAAAACTACATTTTTGATCATTGAACTAAATAACAAAAAAATAACAAGATTGTACATTTGTGTCCAGGGCTTGATATAAGCGCCGGACATCGGACAATGTCCAGCATAAATTGCATTTTGTCCGGCAAAGTCTGTCAGTCAATGGTTAAAGTTGTCCGTCAATCTAATAGAATGAAGTAGAAAAATTAATAACTTTAATAATATAGGTCAACACTTTGAGTGTGAATGTCAATAACTTATGAGCAATTTGAATGAATACAAAGCTACTGCGAGTAAAAGACTCGACCAACACCGAGAGATTATTTACATTATAAAACTCTAAATAATTTATTTAATTTAAAACTAATGTGACAAATGTAGCAGGGCTACATATTCCATCATAACTAGATCTTACTAGTTTTAATATTGATTATTTTAAAACAAAACAGAACCAAATCAAATCAAAAGCCATAAATTTCCTAAATGTTTTTCGGAGATATGTAAACATATTATTTATCAACAAACGAAATAAAATCGATTCAAAACATTTTGAGAAATAATAACTATAATTTAAGCACATTTGAAGAATCTTTAATATACAGCGGAGGTAATTTAAAACCTTGAAAATCGAGCCCAAAAACATGGCCCCTGGACAAAGAAATATGAAACTATGAATCAAAATCTAGGCAGGCTCTTTACAACTATAATCATCAGCTACAAGGAGAGATTAGGCATTAAGGGCACACAATATACTAGAACTAAGAAAATTTTTATATCAATATGTAAACAATGAAAATTTGTCCGGCAAAGATCATCGTATGTCCGGCCAAAATGTCAGTCAACATGTCCGGCGACCTAGCGAAGGTTATTTCAAGCCGTGTCCATTGCATGTTTTAATGCTGCTTAATCAACTGATGAAAATATTGGTGTGAAAAATGGTGTGCCGTTCATGCTATCTGACTCTAAAGCTTTATCGGAAACTTAAACCATTGCAACAACTACTTGGAATTTTGTCAATAAACTGACATTAAGCAATAGAAAACTGTTTATTCTATCCTGATACGAAAATTCAGTTTATTAAACTAGCAAACAAATGAGCTACAAGGAAAAGAAAGTTTTTATGGATCACAAAAAGGAGTTTTTATGGATCACAGAAAGGGTACAAATTAAACTGCTAAAAAAAATCGTAATTTTTCATCTTAAATCAAAAATACTCTATATACGATATCTCTGTAGGCTACCCATGTCTACATGCATTAAAAGTTTAAACAAAAACAATTATTTTGAACGAAGTCATTCGATTTGACCTGGACTGACCCTATGACAATTAATTCATCGAACAGATGTGATGAAACATCAAGCGTGCGTTGAATCACATGAATAAACCAATGTCCATGTCTAACTGAGCCAACATACCTAGGCCTACTGTTGTATTAATCTATCCTAAATATATGGAAAGATAGCAAAGTTGAATGTGATGTTATTAACACATTTCCTGCAGTCGTGGAAAACGTTTTAATTGTCTATTTGAATAATAACAAAAGAATTTGATTAATACAGTCGAACTTGGTTAATATCCCATCTTGCTTTCTTGCCCCATATAAAACTGATCTATTTTCCTTTCTCCATACAAACTCTCATAATCCCACCTCGCTTTATGTTCCGCTTTTCATCTGTACCAGAGGGGGGATACTAAGCAAGTTTGACTGTATTTGATTAGAATTGAATAGTGAATCGTCAAATATTTGCTTAGGCCCATCGTTTTGGCTGTCAATTCGCATGCCTACCTTCTTCCAAGGAGAAGTTTGATATTTGTTATACAAGACTCTGGATTTCTAAGCATGTACTGTTTAGCAGGAACACCAACGACCTACGTAGGAGAAAATAAATTCAAACGAAAATTCAAGACTTATGTTATTAATTCTGTAATATTATAATTTTAGTCAAGAGCATAATTTTCTGTTAATTCATATTTTGTTACATAATCATAGAACAAATACCCAATACATACACCTACACTAAAACACGCTCAAATGCAAGTCATATCATTTAGACAATTATCTGGCATTGTTGGGGATTTGACCAAAAAATAGTTAATAGGGTTTTAAAGCATGGTTGCAGATAAGTGGGAATTTCACTTATCCAAACTTAAGGTTGGTATATCAATTACAAACCTTTTCACTTCCAGTATAAGCAAGTGCTGATGGTGTATACCGGTCACCTATTTCTGTTGCCACTGTTTCAATTTTATCATCCTAATAAAAAAACAACATAAATTTGTAATAACTACTTAAAAGTTAATTGATTGGCAAATAATAAACTGAGGAATATAGTGCAATGGATGCAATGTGTAGGGTCACAACAAACTAGATATCCTGTGATTCTTGGTTTTAAAGGCTAGGGTTGTTAGGCTAGATCAAATTTATAAAAAAAATTATTTTTCAACAGTCTTGATCCATAGTGGAATCCATGTATGTTACGTCGGATATATCCGGCGTAGCTTTGTCGTGGAAATTTGATAATTTTTCATAGTTAAAAACTAAATTTGGGCATTTGGCGTATTCTTGAATGCTGACTTGGCGTAATTTTGGCGTAAATATCCGGCGTTCCAAATTTAAGGATTCCACTACGCCAGGCTGCATTCTTTGTGAAAGTGCGGGAAGAAAAAATCGATTGTGAAAATTGCGCGGCTTGACGGAAAATGTCCACAAAAAAATTGCGGATGACGTCATACAATACATGACGCAACGCCGCTTTTAATAACGTTTTTCAATAGTTTTATGTCTCAGTGTTTTATGTTTTGTTGTTTTTAAAACTCAAATATGTTCAGTATGGAGTGGTAATTCTGTTATTCGATTTTAAAGTCAAAGTACACATGAACCAGATTTTGACATTATAGAATTTGTGGCAGTTATGAAGTGAAAATGATTGATTGACAATAAAAGAGTAAAATGATCTGCGAGTGGAGCGAGCTACATTTTTTCGAAGAATCAGACATATTTTGGCTACTTTTGTTTATTCTGGTGTTGTATTTCAATAATTAAACCTTCGTTGTCTGATTTTAATGCAAACAAGAAACCATAGAGATTATGACAAGCAATGTGCTGGAGGGCGATTCCATCAGAAGTGAAACCAAAAATTTTACAAGCGTCAAAAATAAAGCAACGAATTCAGACAAAAATCTATTGTTTTTTCTAAAATAGATACTTTTGCCATCATTATATATATGTTTGATTGAGATTATAGACTTCGATGTGGATAAAATTAATGTTTTAGAGAGAGCGTCGAGTTGGCCGCTCGTGAATTTATGAAAACAACAACAAACTAAAAATTGAAATTTTGCATTTTTTTGTTCATCATTTTCTAACAAAAATTACATTAATCAATATGAATTCACTTGTTTTGTATTATTAAGTAGTAGAAATAAAGAATAATGAGTGTATTTTACCTTGAAATTATATAAATGTTTCGATCACTTCGGGCCGCTGTCAGTCAGACACGAAAAAGTCCTAAATGTTTTGTTTACTCCACAGTGTGACACTTGATCGCTGAATCCTTTTGTATGCAAAGTAGAAAATAGCGCATTTGCATATTTGGCGGGAAATATTGCTCTTTTCATCAACGTCATCCTTTAAATCTGCGTGTCTGACTGACAGAAAATATTCATACGGACAGTTTCGACCTAAAGCACAACAGTCGGCATCTCAAAGCTAATGCCGTAATGATCATATAATCAAAGAAGCCGTGTGACCGCCTACCCGTTGTTTTGGACACTTCACACCACGTGGTAATTTGAGGTCGCTGTCGTCAATATTTAGTCATGCGTGTTGACTGTTTTATCGCATGCGAAATGGAAATGGCAGTTCACTTGGCCTTGATGTTTAGAATATTATCTGTATGTGTGCTACATTTTGAACAAAAAGAACAACCAATTTACATTACCTGATGATTATAGATTTGGAACGAATATATAAAAGTTTTAATAAAAGTGTATTACTTGTGTTTTATGTCAAGTTATGTCAGTCAGACACAAACTGCTTCGGAGAGGTTAGTCAGTCAGTCAGACACGAGAAACATTTGTTTATTGCCGTATATATTTTGAATGTATTTGATAAAATGAATAATATTTGTAAAGTATAGTATCTTAAGAACATGATGAGAGTGGTTTTATTTTTCTTTATGTCAACACTTCGCAGAAATCTACAGATGTTCATCTCCAATTGGCAAAATGGCGAGCGTCCGTGTCAGTCAGACACGGACCTTAAGCTTGCTGTAGTTTATTTATATTTTGAGTTATTGTGAATATTTTTACTTTGTGGGAATGTCTTTGCTACTCTTTATTTGTAAAAAATAATAATTGATCAAACTTTGCGTGGATGTTGATGCCCTATTCGAAAATATCTTCCGATGTGTCAGTCAGACACGATGGGACCGCTCTGGATTTATATCATTGATGTTAGCCTACAAAAATGAAAAACATGATACGACACGCGAGCGGAGCAAGCGAAAATTTCTACTACTTTCATTGTGACTTATCTACAGACCTTGCAGCAATAAACTGTAATGTATTATAAGACTAGGCCTACTATTCATTTAATAAACTGTTTCTTCGTGATAAATAAGTCTCTTACCGATTGTTGAAACACGAAACATGCAGTGCTCATTCAAGTGTTGCTCAAAATATATGGCGTGGGATAATCAGTTTCAAAAGTGCCGCTACATTCACATGTCAATGACGTTCAATTCCTATTTGTTGTTATCTTAGAATTTGAGCGAGAGTTCGTTGACACGGTTTCACTTTTACAGAGTATTAAAGTTTACGCGAAAAAGTACCATATTATTTATTATTTATTTAAGTTGCAAAAACCTGACATGATTTTTTTACAAATATTTTCGCCGATGACTGTTGTTTGAATGAAATGTGCATTGTAGTTTTCGGAGTGTGAAATTTTTGCGCGTTTTAACGTCATTTTGATCCAATTGCGCGGTGGCGGAATAAGTGCTATCAAAATGCACGGGGAAGATCTTCCCTGATTCATACAAAAAATGCAGACTGGCCACTATGGGTCTTGATCTTTAACAGGAACTAATAGGCCTAATCAACAGCGCCTAGCCTACCATTAATCATTTTGTGATTTTTTAAATGAAGTAATGTAAAATTAGGCGATATTATTTGTAGGATATTCAAATCAACCCTACAAAAAGTTTAGCCTTCCAGAAATGTAGAATATATTAACACAACATAAGTTCATAACATAGTTTACATGAATCTACTAGCAATCTAGCATGCCATAGACCCATAGCACATCTAGCATTTAGCCTAGCCAAAAAATTGCCTGGGTCAGTCCAGATCAAATCAAACGGCTTCAATCCAAAAAAAAAAATTGATTTTGTTTTAACTTTTTACACATGTAGATATGGGTGCGGAGATATCACTTATGGAGTATTTTTGAACTTAGATGAAAAATAACGATTTTATTAGCAGTTTAATTTTTACCCTTTTTGTTAACTTTCTTTTCCTTGTAGCTCATTTGTTTGTTGGTTTAATGAAATGAAATTTTGTATCAGGATAGAATAAACAGTTTTCTGTTGATTAATGTCATTTTATTGACAAAACTCCGAGTAGTTGTTACAATGCTTTAGAGTACGATAGCATGAAGGGCACACCATTTTTCACACCCACTTTTTCATCAGTCAAGTAAGCAGAATTAAAACAAGCGATGGACAAAAATGTAAGATGGCAATATAAAATACAATCTTATTCTGTGTAACCATGTTTTAATAGCATTTATCATGATCAGGCAGAGAAAATAAAAACGTCGCTTCACTCTCAAACACTGTAACACGGAACTAAAAATTGGGGAAATAGTCAAAGCATGAATTATTTAACTATAATGAAACATTGACTATTTGTTACGAAACAAAAGTTTTGTTTTCATAAGATTTGATGATCAATTGACACACAATACAATTCAATGATATCGAATCGTATTGTTTGTCAAAGTTCATCAATTCTTATGAGAACAAAACGTTTGTTCGGAACAAATAGTCCAAACTACTAATGTTTGTTGTTTCATTTATTGAATAATTCATATGTTTTGAGCTTTGACAATTTCCTCAATCTTTAATTCCGTGTTTGAGAGTGAAGCGACGTTTTTATTTTCTCTGTCTGATCATGATAAATGCTATTAAAATATGGTTACACACAGGGATGTTAGTAACGATTCCAAAAGTAACGATATTACTTGTAACCGTTACTTTTTAGTAACTTCTACTTGTAACTAGTTACTTTTCTGTAAAAGTAGCTTCTACTTGTAACTAGTTACATAAATTTAGAAATAAAAATAAAGTAACGATTACTTGTTACTTTTTCACTACGTTTTCGCTTTTCTTCCGTTACTTTTTTCACAATAGAGTGCTGAAAGTTAGCAGCTGCTCGATCGCCATTGTGTTTTGCTTAATCAAAATATTTTGTTCTTATTGTTACCATCCAAGAACAACAAAACACAAACAAATGTTTCTGCAACTGCAGGAAGTCTTGTCATTAATTTGGATAACAGGAAAATTACATTCGGGGATGTAAACATTCTGTTTGCCAATCCTGTTTATTCGAGTTTATAATATTCAAATGATTCAAAATTTCATGTGTGACTTGTCTGCTCGATCAATTAATTGTCGTAGCAACCAAAACCTGAAATAGAACTAATGGCGCGTAACTGAGATTTTCTTTGTTATGATAATTAGGGATCGAATAACTAGACTGTTCATTCAAACACGCTAAAGGAATCGCTGTCAATTATTTGTCGGGTGTTTGTTTTGGTATTTATTATTGTCGAAAGGAGCATTTGATTTGATTAATTAACAAATTATAATACATAAATATTATTTCAATATTTCATATATAGCTCATTGCTTCTGTTGGATATTTTTAGATTTATTAAGAAAAAGTAACGGGAAAAGTAACTGTAAATAGTTACTTTCGAATTAAAAGTAACTTGTAACTAGTAACCGTTACTTTTTCTGAAAAGTAACGTCTGAATGTAACTAGTTACTTTCTCGTCCAAGTAACGGTAACTGTAACTAACTACTTTTCAAAAGTAACTTTAGCATCCCTGGTTAGGCTACACAGAATAAGATTATATTTTATTTTACCAAACTAACGCTGATTCATTTAGCCTATAAATAAAATAGAAATTACTACGATCTATTGTAGACACGCCAGTATTATTGACATGCGATATGACCTGAGAATCATCACTTCACGCCTTCTCAAGTGTTATGTACAGCATTCCAAACGCGATATAATTATCAAAAGAAATACCAACAAAACTACATTTTTGATCATTAAACTCTTTAAAAAAATAACACCATCGTACATTTTTTTCCATCGCTTGTTTTAATTCTGCGTAATCGACTGATGAAAAAATCGGTGTGAAAAATGGTGTGCCCTTCAATCCTTCATTCTATCGGACCTTAAAGCTTTTTCGGAAAATTGAAACACTGAAACAACTACTCGGAGTTTTGTCCATAAAATGACATTAATCAATAGAAAACTGTTTATTCTATGCTGATACGAAATTTCATTTCATTTAAGCAACAAACAAATGATCTACAAGGAAAAGAAAGTTTTTGGGGATCATTGATCATTTTTTGGAACGAAGCCGTTCGATTATCGATTTGACATGGACTGGGACTGACCCGCCTGCATTGATTTTATGACTTCGAAAGAGTTCAAAAAACGTCGTTAAAAATGTTATTGTAAGATGCTTACAGCAATGGATATGCAGTAGTTATATTCACTAGCAAATCCTACCTTAAAAACAGTTATTACAGAATTTGTATTGCCAAAATGTATTCCGCAAACGGCTGCCATGTTGAAAGAGTAAGTTGACGTCTTTATTGAAATGGTCTCCAGACAAGAACATTTTAAGCGAGGCCTAAACCACATGGGATTTCTATATCGAGTGTATCTCCCGATCTCCCGATATCGGAATAAACACAATCATTCTGAACGAAAGTGAAAGGCGGAGTATATATATATGCATATATGAAATATTTTTATCAAATTGATTGGCAAATAAAGGACACGTTACATTATGTAAGTGTCACTAATATACAGCTTTAAGATTAAGTAAAATTGTAAAATATTATAAGCTTATATTATTATACTATTGAATATCGATGAAAAGGAATCACATAATTTGAATCTGCTTAAAGATTTTTGAAAAGGGTGTTAAATCCATCCGTTTCAAGTTATATTTGAATGTTAAGAATGACTTTGATGAAATTGATGTTACAGTTTCTGCAGGTAGGCCATTCCACCAAGTCATTCCAAGGCATTACTAGGCAAAAGCCTCTATCCCGTGTTTCGCTCCATGATACTGAGAGTCGCTGCTAAGCAATGTCGAACACTCATTTTTACTTTTTCTTGTCATTTCACATTGTCATTTCAATAGCAATCTTGGCTAGATTTAGGGTTTTAGTGAGGTTTTTACGCATGCGCATTGCGAAACATGTTTCTTCGTTGGCCCGCTTTTTACCCTGACTGATGTTAGAACTGGAGTTCGGACGTGATGCACGTAGGCTAACGTCGTTTGACTATAAAAACTACGCGGTTGCAGAATTGAAATTTTACCGTTTGGTTGCGTGTAATATTTGGGACGCTCAATTTATACGATTTCACCACGCATGCAATATTTATTGATATTCTATTTTCAGTGAAGATTTTCAATCGACAAATCGATAAAATTATGAGGAGGATGGTAGATACCAGTCATGCGATATGTTAAAAAGATGATAAATTAATGTCAATTGCAACAATTTCAATACTTGAAAACCTCGACGAAAGCTCAATTATTGAACTCTTAAAGTTTGACTTTAAAAAAATCGCAACTCCGCCAACAGTGGCAAATTTACGATCTGAACGAATCAATGTGTAAGTTATCGAGTTGGTTAACATGCTTTCAGGAATATTTGGCGTCAACCACGTCTCTGCTCTGCTCTCTCTCTCTGTTATGTTACATTCTTGAGAAGTAGGAATGTCCTCAACATTTGACAATTATTTCATAATTGATCTGGACTTGAAGCATTAATATTTCAAATGGGATTTCTGATTTGGCTTTGATGTATCTGTAGTTGTTTGAAGAATAACATCATTTGATTCATCTGCATCTCAAGTTGGGATCGTCGGGCCTCGCTCAGGGTCAATTGAGGCACACTCGGGACTAAAAAATGGTTTGGCGTTGTACAAGTTGATCTTGTGGGATATGCATTGCTAGGCACTGGTATGATCGTAGTCTTTCCGGCAGTAAATTTGTTACAGATAAATTTGATGGGATGTGAAATGAACTTTACGGTACATCTATATGTTGAAAGTTTGTGACAAGTGGAGTTTCTTGAGGTGGCAGAAAGGCTTGATAGGCTTGTTAGCCAAAGGAGAGTGGTTTCAATCATAGACTTACATAGACTGCTGATTCCATTGTCAAACTTCATGGAAAACACATAGCCACCATGGGCTTCCATAATGGCTGAAGCAAGGTAACAAAACAGAGGCCTGAAAACCGCGAAATTTCAAGCCATATTTTGAGCAATTTTTGTTTCTGAATGAAACAGAATTTTTATTTATAAAAGAGTTATTGATGACTTCCAATTTCAAGTTGCATCATACATGCAAAATTCTATTTTTTAATCGCATTTGAAGGTAAATAGTATTTTTTATTCAATTTTTATATTTCCTAGTCTCTCGGTGTGATTTTAAATTATTCATAAATGTCTGAAAATAATTGTGATCCTATGAACAAATCTCGCTTCGCTGGCAGGAGTATCTTTCTATGACAGTGAGAACATATTGTTTGAAGTTTAGATTACTAAAGAGTTTATAGGAGATATCAAATAATTTTGAAAATGTCAATGAGGAGAGCGATAAAATAAGTCCTTTGCGTCAGCCATCTTTGTTCCCCTTGTGGCACATTTTCGTCAGCAGTCTATGTAAGTCTATGGTTTCAATACTGAGCCCTTTTGGTCACATGTAGGTTGGGGAATTTGCTTTTTTTTCAAAACATTCTTCCCTTTCGAAAGAAGAATGGAAAATAAGCATGTGGAAGCGATTACAAAAGTCTTTGTTTTGAGGACATCCATTAACAGAGTTTCCATACATTAGATATGGGTAACATAAATTAGGGTGATGATTTGGGCAATAGACATTTTTACTGCCGGAAAATCCAAATCTACAAATGCCCTTTCAAAAGGTCATTACTTATCTCCGTAAAAGCAATTTTATTTTTTCCTATGGTCACAGTTATTGAAATTGTTAACCAAACCATTATCACAGTCAGTACCTTCTCCGTCATCTATAATTGACTGCCACAATATTTTCCGTGTAATCAAATAGTTTGAATTATTGGCTGATAAAATAACAGGTTGATCCATTTCTTCAATGTTGCTTGCTTCAACTTCAGTTTTCGGATAAAATTTCAAGATTCCTTTTAAACAAATAAATGCATAATTCCAAAAAATTCCCTTTTAGCTTTCTTTTTCAGCTTTTTCCTTGCGTCGACTACGTCATTGCTGTTCAAAATATCAATTAAGTCTTTACTCCATTCAGCTTCCTGCTGAATGTTCAATATCAGTGCCTGTAAGAAGTAGAACTGTTGGGTCTTTAATAACAAAATTTACATCAGTTTGATCATTCTGAGTAGAAGTTATATCAAACGAACAACTATCTGATAACATGGTGATATAATATATTCAGAAAGTTAGAATAAAAACAAAATATAAATATGATAAATAAAGTTTTGAAACCGTAGCTAGTACATAACACGTCTTGTCATCTCGACACCGGGAGACAAAACTTTATTCGGCCTGCGGTTTCGCTCCCAGCGCCCATTGTACATGGAGTGCATGGAGTGTATTGAAAATAAAAATGTGTTCATGTGATAACGTAGCCAGCCCGCCTTGCAAATATCTCGATTGATTTAGGCGATTTCTCGCCGAGGCAGGATGGAGATTTCTCAAATTACATTTTGTATTTCCCATATACGTGTTTTTTTCAGCCATTTCGGAGCTGTGTGAAATGGTTTGCAATCGTTTAACAAGAGTAATATAACCATTTATTAGTTGTCTTTCGCTATATTTATTTGCTGGACTCTCAAAATTAGCATAAAATCTACTTCAATGTATATACTATGTTATCGATCTCATCAGCATGTTGCACGAGAGTAAATCAGATCAATGCTATTGGAATTGCTAAACGAATAGGAGTTTGTTGAGTGTGGACTACATCTCTTACGCTCGTACGCTCGTACGCTTATTCTTTGCAGTCAAAGACTCCTTTTTTCTAGTTCTTGTCCCCAATTGGAAAAGTAAACAATACTTTTATTTCGATTACCATTGCGCCTATTAACACAACAATTAATAATTTAATAGCCTATGTTTGTTTTCACTGATAAAAGTTATATTTTTTCGCGCGCTTTGCTTAAAACAGGAAACTTGGCTTCGAAAGAACAAGAACCCTGGTGCCGAAAGAACACGAATGGCGTCTAAAAAATCACGTGATTGGCATCTGTATCTGTAATCTGTAATAAGTGAAATCTGTAGCTTACAAACATATCAAAATCGTCAAAGTAAAAGTGAGACTTGGGCAAGTCAAGTAAATAGATGGCCCTGGGTCAAACTAGTAAGGAAGCGAAATCATAAATATGTTTTTTATAATAAAGATATGTTTCTTTACCGCGAGACCGATTGCAACTTGAATTCTACAAGGAGAATCCAAAAACTACTTGATGACGTGATGTAAACAAATACTCATCCCAGCTGAGGGAATGAAAATCACCCCACCTAACCTGGCCAGCCCGGTCAAGTGAGACAGCCCGCCTCCATATGAACTGTCACTTTATTTAATTTGAAATATGTACAATAGAGTATCAATCTCATTTATACTAAACTTCACATGTCTCTGCAAGGATTAATTATCAAAACTGAAATTCATTATAGTGCTGTTCCCGCATTTTTATTTCCTTCTCATAACTCTCTTGTGTTATTGACATTCTATTTGACAAATTTCACTGCAGGCTACTAAAGGGAGCGAAGCAACCTCTTCAAGGAAGTCAAAGGCGGACTGGCCCTGGGCGCAGGTCGCAAGCCGAATATATTTTTGTCCTTGGTGCGAACTAACACAAAACAAAAAGCTCGGTGCATGCATAGATTTTGAAAAATGCTTCACATCCAAAAGAATTAGATCTATTAACCTAAATCGTCACGTGACTTTGTTGTGTATTTACATCCCACGAAGCTTGCGAATTACCGAGCACTGGTTGGTGAATAATGCATTACAAATGTAAACAAACTTCATAATGCTGTTTAACCTGGAAAGTCTGTTGAATGGTTTTCCGAAGACCTGATTGGAATTGTGTAAATAAGTTTATTTGTAAATAGATAATGATTTAATTGTAAATGCACAAGTTGTTCTCTAAGATTTTGGAGATTACAGGGAGAATGGAAATTGATCTATAATTCGCTGTCTCATTTATGGTGCCTTCCTTGTGCAATGGAGCCACTTTGACAGTCTGAGGGCCTCCAGGAGGACACCGGACTCTTGAGAGAACGGTTAAATATTACTGTCAAGGCTGGTGCAATGATGTTTGCTGTTAATTTCAAAAGTCGTTTACCATATTGCAGAAGTTGATTGCATATGCTAATCGTTGATCTTCTCATATGAACTAGTAAGATATGTAGTCCAACATACTTTACATAGCATGTATCTAATTAAGTACTTATGGCCATATAAAGCAATTGTGATCTTGCTTCAACTATCCAAATACAAAGAATTGAATGACTTAGCTCAATTGAAATGTTTCACGAATACCTTTTATGAAGATCAAACTATATAGATTATTCACAGTTGGATTGTCAATGCGTTATCCCATTCGCAGTGATATCATTGATCACCATCTCGGCTGTAAACAATACTGATAATGAATATATGTGTATATTTGCGGTATCGTTGCATTTATTCTATAAATCGAAATTTAGACAAGACCCATTTGTTACTTCATATGATATGCTTTTTTTTTGAAGTAATCTTCACCTATCATTACGATTCGTATAGAATAGATATCAAAATATCTATCGGTAGAGGATTCCATTAATTATTTAATCAAGATGTTTTTTTATAAATTGAATAATTATATTTGCCAACATAAATATATATATTGTTATCGTATTTATATCGCATTATTCGAAAATAACATCAATTGATCAAAAATCATTTTATAATGTTTATGATTTACAAGGTTGAAGATTTTTATACAATCGATCCAGCTTAGAAATGATATTTGCTGCTGTGTGAAGCTTATGATCTATGCTTCTTCCATCATGCTCTAATATCCCACTGAACTCCTACAAAAAATGGAATTAAGCATAAAACTTAGGATTTTTTTTATATTAGAAGAGGATAACTATACATTTTTATAGGTGACAGCAGTTTATTTCTCTGGGAATATCCAGAGAAGCTTCCAATTATAGGCTCTACGGGAACGAGGTATTTTGGAGGTTTTCAAAATTTTTAAACTTTTCCTTTGTCTTGGCTTGAAAAATGAAATTTTAAGGCCTAAATTCTCACATGAATTGAACATTTTTACGTTTTCTTCGATTTCTGAAAACGGCACTACCGCGTCAAAAAATTTCAAATATGCTACGTAGGACCTCCTGTAAATTTCGTTTACAAAATTATTTAGCCCTTACTATCTGTATCAGTCTATACTTCATTTGCATTTAATGTGCACTATAAGGCTAATTTCAAGGCTGGATCTCAGAGTTGAATTGTTATTCCTTCATTACGTTAAATACACCATATTAAGGCTTTATAGTTTAGATATAGTTTCTTAGCCGTGCAATATGTTATTCTAAAGGCATGTCTGATATAAAAACGGCAAATCTGACTGTCCAATGAAGAATGCGACACATACAAGCCCCTAAATATTCAAGCTTTATTGAAATCCAACTAAATTATTTCTGTACCTGCATGTGCTGAATCATGATCTTGTTGTCTAGACAGACTATATGGCATGCACAGGCTTAGAAATGTTTTGATTTTACATTTGATTTTATATACTTTATTCATTAGAATAGCAATCACAGTGCTAATACAGTTTTCATTATTTAAAGTTTGTCGGGATATAATTCGTGTTTATTAACATTTACACTTTGTTAACATTGAATTTTAACCGATGCATGATTATGCTCATAGTCATGGTATTGTATTGAAAGTTGAATTCTGTATTTAAGTATACGCTCATTACTCTAGCATATTTTAGAATTTAAGGCATCAGACAGAAAGGCTTACTTCATATAGGCTTAAGTATATTGATTGTATTATTTATGCCTGCATCATTTTAAGGTAAAAGACATCACTGCCTATGAAGAATTTGTACACGTGATAAGTATTAGTAATTCTGAATACTGTATTACATCGGTTACTGGCATCTCATCATTCAATATTTTAAGGTACTCTATGTCTGATTCCTGTTAATATCCTCATTACACCATTGGCTAGGAATTCCATTAAGGGTATCCCATTGCCTAGTAGCTTGCGAATAGAATACTATGCCTAATGGCTATTGTGACATCTAAGAATGCTGCAATCAAGAGCTATGCATTACGAGTGACATCTCAATAAACAATTACCTCATGAATAAACTTGAATACTTCCAGTTGTTCTGCTTTTCCTGGTATATGTGATCTTGTGAGTAACCGGACGGAGTTAGATTGCATTTCTTCTAGGTAATCATGTAGGTCATCATATCCTTCATTTCGTAGCGATTGGCTAACTTTGTTTTTAAATTCTGATAAAGGTTCTTTCATATGTTTACGGGTGACCTCATTCATCTGATCGACACCTGTAAGATTAAAATGTAGAAAGTTATAAAGAATACCTACAGTTTATAAAACACTGATTTTAGATATGTAGATTGAGATCCCTTGCGATTCACCATCTGAGTATTTAACATCCGTAGAAAACAATCAGTCTATTGAACTATAATCATTTGCAGAAAACTCAATTGCCCCCCCTCACCAACATCCAAAGAATACAATGAATGGAATGTTAAAGTTGTCTGGAATGTCAAATTAAAATAAAAATAAAAATTTAACAGATATTGAGTATATTATTGATCTTGTATCACTGAGAGGTTCCCGCTTTTGATCTCGACAAAGTGTAAGTTAAATTATGTTGGAGGTGTTATTGCGTATTTATAGTGCGCAAATATGGGTAGTATGTCAAAAGCATTGATTTAAGCATCATTTATGGTTCCTTTAGGCTTTAAATCTCTAAATTAGTAGCAATTTGAATTCAACAGATGATGGATTTGGAATTATTGCTGATTGGAAAGACTGTCTTACTGCCTGTTTTAACCTGAGCCATCTATTTACAAGAGTTGGGACACTTCTGCCATTTTTGTATCTTTTTGCCTGGACCCGAGCACGTTTTTAACAGTGCGCATGTGCAGGAGAATGCCGTGTGTTTTTTCAGCCATATTGTATTGTATTTTTTCGCGCGTTTCACTTGAAATGATTGAGAACCTGTTTTCAAAAGAACAAAGATGGCATTCAAAATCACGTGACTGGCATCTGTCCAATTGGAGACGATAGCGGCACATGAAAGCGTGTTCCAACTCTTGTAAATAGATGGCTCTGGTTTTAACAAGTAGTAACAAACGAGGTACATAAAGGAAATTTAATGGGTCAATTTTTCTTTTTGGTATTTTACAATTTGATATTTGACAAGTTATGCTCGTGACAGTTATGAAACTGGGGGAGCTTAATTAACTTACCGTATTTTGCCTTGTCATACCAAAAATTCAAATCATCAATCTCTTCTCTAGTAACGTTGTGTTTCTTCTCTGCATTGATTAAAAGAGATTTATAACATTTATTTTGTTTCAGTTGCAAAAAAAGGAAAACAAAATTCGAATATAGTCTTACCTACTTAATGTTCAAGACAGAGACTGCTCAGTGTTAATTGTTGAATTGTTGAAACGAGAGTGGTTTGTTAAAATTCAAACGATTGGTTTTATCATATAAATTGATAACATTGTAATTTAAATAAGTGAATGTAAGTAGGGGAATGAACCTGTAACATAATGTTTGTAATACTGAAATCAGATGCAGTAAACTCAATATAGTTGCTTGTTCATGCATTTGTGCTACCTCTGGATGGTATTTCGGTAATTTTTTATGGGGATGTGCAATTCTCGAAAAACAGAAGAAAACGGTAAAATCTCAAAGCAAAGATTTAACTTTTCCTATTTTAAAACAAAGAAAAGTTGTAAACTTATTGAAAATATCTAACTTGACACTGTAAAAATTCACAAGAATATGGAAAGGCACCTTTTTGAAATAATGGAGAGTCACCGTACAGCTGATGTAAGGAAGTCCCCCGGGGGTGTTATCCATGTGTTTAATGTATTTCATTAGACAATTGTGCATATTTTACATTTATTTTACCTATTTTTGAAATTTCTGATCTCAGATATAGTAATGATTTTGTCATCGATGATTTGTGCATAGTTGCCATTCTTCGTTGATAGATAGCTGCTTCCATGAATGTTTTGAATCCTTTGACAACTTCATCATAATGTTTAATGTGGGAATGAAGATCGTTACATATATTTTTACCTATGATTGTCAACAGGAATAAAAAAATGAATACTTGATTGATTGATATATATCTATGCATTTTTGAAAGGATGGATTATCTCCTTCATATAATTTTTTTCCAAATACAAATATAAATAGACAGGCTTTTTAAAAAAAATTATGAAATTTTTGCCTTTCGTTATACAGTTTATACATCCTTAGTTTGGATTAATGCGTAAGAGATGTGCAACGAGAGGAGAGAATAGATAGGCATTAGATATCACATGACCGCCATGGGAAATAATCATCAATTCTTTCAAGTTTATAGTATGACGAGTGTATTGAATTCCAACTAATAGTGGTAAATCATTGCTGATCTGTTTACAAAGTAAATAGCACAAATTTTATCATGTCTAAATTTAAGCATTATTTTGAATTTTGTTTACAATAACTAATAATAAGAAATTAAATACGATTCTGATTTTAAAAACATATGAATAATTGCCATTTTGACACATGGGATGTTATCAATTTCTTTCATTTGAATTTTCAATTTTGAAAAATAGATAATAATGTGTTATCATATCTCATTATAAGAATTTACCTTTTCCAATTGGTTTCTTGTTATTTCTTTTATGTGCTGATTTTTTTAATATGTTCGTATCCTTTACAAGCTTTAATTTTGAGATTATAACCCATGGTGCTTCATTCTGTAATGCTCTAAGAACCTCTTTGCTTCGGCTGACATATTGGGGTAACCTCATTGACGATTTCCTCTGAATGTACAAACTCTCTTCTGTTGGGACTGTGTCTCTTCTTGAGTTACTTCTTGTTTCTTTTTCTACCCTTTTTTTAATATTCCTCTGGCTTTCATCTAATGTAATTTCCATAGCTTCAGCTTCGCTTTCTTGACCATCAACTTCATCAAGTCCACCTCTCATTTTAGCAATTCCAGGAAACTTCTGTTTCAATGTTTCTTCAGCAATTGAAATAGGATAGGCTATGGAAATGCATAAATCAAATTCAAAATCTTTGGTCACAGTTAAGAAAGTGGCATTGATCTTTGCACCTACACATTGATTCTCGCTAGAACCAAGATCACCACTGAAACAAATATTATGAATCTGTAAACTCAATTCAAGGGCCTTTTCACCAATATAGTTCCGAATTTCTAGTGCACCTCCAACCAGCTTCATGACGAGATTAAAAATCTTTTGACGTAGTGTAACCAATTGTCTATAACCAGTGACTAAAAGTTTCCCTGCTTGAACTAAACGCTTTGCCACTTCTGATAACCCAAGCAGAACCTATACCAATTAAGAACAGAACGGAAAAATTTCACGACAGATATAAAATACATAGACGGATTATATCCCTCTTTCTAAGAAAATCGCACCACAGATTGATCCTTACAAACACAATTAAATTATTAAATAAAATAAATTAAAAACACGAAGAAAAATCAGAAAGTACCAATTATTCTTGAAATTAAATACCTCCGATTTTTTAAGTAACATAACACATTTAAAACAGCAGAGGAAGTATTTATGTGTATAGTTTTTCATTTTATATTGCATTTATCATTCATCCACAATCCAGATAAGGCAGCAGCTTTATTTTACAGGTGTGGTTAGTTATTTGGGTTTTGGAGCGCATCAAAGCTTTATGGCCGGATGCCTTTCTTGTAAGGGCTAATGCCCAGCACCCTAACAACTGTACGACAGCTTCATTATTGTTTACAATCAGACTACGCTCATTTTATAAAGTGTATATATCGCCTTTCTTACGCTACGGATTTGGAAAGAACTTTTTCGTTCCGTACATATCAACCATTGAGTTTCTACATGGCGATACTCTTTTCCAATCAAAATTGACCTTGAACGTTTTTTTGGAGATTCTCGTATTCCAGTAGTTTTTGAAATCAAAGAAGGAATGATATTATTTTCCATAAGAGAGTTTGACTGTGATTTTTGCCGACAAAATTCTACGTTTCAATTTCTATGGGCATAAAAACATGTCGAAATCGTTTTACATTTTATTCACACAAAATTCAACTTTTCATCCTGGTCCTGCTAGCTAAATTTCTTATAGTATAACTCATATTCCAAAACGAGCTACATACTTCCAAAACTGTAACTTTTCATTTTAGCACTTTGTAGCACATGCTTATCACATCATCAGGATTATCGTTTTTCTGCACAGCGATACCGGATCTCGAGGCTCATTTGACGGAAAAAGATTTGAGATAAATTCTGTGACGAAAAAGCTCAGGCTTTCAACAGCGTTGTGATACATATTGCGACACGATAATCCTGATGATGTGATAATCATCTACTAGAAAGTGTTAAAACCCCGAGTTAGAACGAAAAGCTACAACTTTGAAGGTGCATGCCTCTATTTGGAATATATCATACTATATGAAAAATAGCTAGAAGGAGCGGAATATACATAGCAGTTAAATTTTAAATTAAAAACAAAATCAAAACGATTTCAACAATGAGCACTTCTGCATGCGTATGCTTGTAAACAAATAATTGACCACATATAAATAAATTAGAAAATCAGCCCATGCAGCGCAATAAATTTAACCTTAATAAATATGATGTTTTGTACTAAAGGGCTACCGCACACCTATGACTTAAAATACAATTTTAATTCAATGTATTCACTAGTTTAAAATAATGTCCTTGGAACAAATTGAATCTTCAAATCGTTATTATTTCTTAAATAGAGATAGCTTTGTTAATATTATGTCTTATAGTAATACACTGCAGTTTTCTATTCTTCTTCAACTTTGAGCATCTGACAAAACATTATCGACAAATTTCCACAGGAATTTTCAAAAAAATGTTTACCTTGCGTATCCAACCACACGGGCTAAACAATCAAATTGTAAAATTAGGTTCGAATATGACGTCGTATTTTAGAAAACTGTTCGACTAACGTTAAAGGTTAGATGCCGCAAAACCAAACCATTTGAAATATGTGTACAGAATTAGATTCGATTTCTTGCAGATAGCATCTAAGGGCGTTGTATTTTCCAATCGTTACTTCTCTCGCAATAATAGAGAATATATGCAACTGATATAAAATTCTTAATATTACGCGCAGCCTCATTCAATAATTAATAATAATTTACGACCATATTGATACGATATATATTCGTCATCATATAAGCGCGAGGAAATCCGTAATATGCTGGGGTCGCTATGAGTTACTCAAAAGGTTGATGACTTGTGTTAAAGTTTATCTAACCTATGCTGAAAAGAAAATGTTTAACATTTGTTAATATTCAATTGAATGACTCTTTCCATCCCAGAATGATTTTTCAAAAAAATTCTTATATAACTTACATTGATCCCAACTCTTTCACCAAAAGCACTAATTTTTCGACCAACAGCTTCCATTTCACATCGAGCAAGACAAAAGAAGTTATATGTTTTGATAAAACAAGGATCCCACCATAGACAACCGAACCAATACTTCCAAATTTTAAAACATTTTAACTTGTACGACAGAAATGGGAAACATGCTACAAAGAAACAATCATCAAAAGAATCATGTATGACTATCTCCATATTAATAGTATTGTCTGTTTTAGCTAAACTATTTGTGCTCTGTCCTCGACTTATGTACTTTTCACTGTCTAAGTAATACAGGGGAAAAGGAAATTCACTATCGTTTCACTTATTCCTTCAAATGTTGTTCTATTTTGTATTTAATATTTTCTCCAAAATTTGCTTTTCTTGTCCCTCAATGGCTTTTTTTCATTAAATAATTTTGATAATCAAAATCAAACAATCCTTAGTAAATTTAAATAAACATATCTTATACAATAAAAACGGGTAAGACCGTAGTCATTAAGACGCTTGGTTTAGCTAAATTTGTTAGCATTAGATTTGTTTCAAGTGTATGTGAGTGGTTAGATGCTTTTTCTGAATAAAGAATAGAATAGTATTCCTGCTTTACCTAGATCTAACGCCCTAGGGCTATAACCATTACATTAATCCCAAACAAAGGGTAGAATGAATCCCCTATAAATAGATATTCTTTATCCAGTCAGCAAATTCATTCAATCTCTCTCTGATTGTATTCATATAAAGCCAACTCGATAGTGACGAATAGTGAGGATGTTTGATTAGAAAAAGAAGATATGAAATTTCATTCATTCTTGAAAGATGTAATTATTATATGCCATGAACTAGAACATGATATAATATGGTCCGAATCTAATGTTAAATTGTCAATAAATATATTCTAATGATTTCTCAGTGGTTATGATCAAAATTTGATTGTTAGACTCAACGTTTAATCTGAATTTCATTTTCGGTTTTCTCAATTACAATGTCGCATATGCTCACGTGTCGATCAGAAATATCAATTGATGGTTTAAATACTAAGCATTTACCTCTTGTACATTTCTTGAGACATGATTGCATCATCTGATTAATTAAGTTTTGCAATCGTCGAGAACGATCGATAATCTTCTCTTGAAAGTCCATAATACTCTTTTCCCATTCTGCCGCTTTACTTTCAACATCAAGAAGCATGCCTTTCGCAGCTTCAAAACCTTCGTTAGCTGTTTTTTTCACCCTTTCTGCTAAGGTTAATTGAGCTGTCATGACCTTGCGGAATGCTTCATAAATCTTTGTGGTATTAGTTGTAGCACACCCCGAGAACTGAAAAAGCACATAAATTAAAACTTTCATTGGAATTATTTGTGAAATGTGAATGAATAACAAAATAAATTAAGCAATTTATAGAAAGAAGATATTTACATTTACACAACACGCATATAAAGTATATATAATATTATGCTGCTTACAATCAGTGTTGTAAAATGGTTTGTAGGAATATTTCGATAACAGCCCACATATAATATTTTTTCATCAAATCGTATTTCAATACCCAATTAAATGATGTGAAGCGATTGAAGATATATAATGGCAAGTGTATATTGTTGGGCTCATCTTAAATGTTCAACTGTTATAGCCTGCATTAGATAAACCATGCAGTAGTTCATTTCGCTCGGAGACACGAGAAGTTGCAGTTTTTTACATCCATATCAAATTACTCCCTATTGTCCTATCATCACTCCGTTATATGTAATGCAATTTCAACAATGAGCCTCGTTCAAACAGTATTATTTACCAGAAAATAGGCATTGTAATCCAGAGAGGCAATGCCATTAGCATAATGGGAACGTTCAAAATTCTAGTTAATTCTCTAAACTAAATCTATTTTATGGTATTTGTTTATGAGCTTTGAGTATTTATTTTATGTTTTCAGAATGTGTATCGACAGATTAAGTATAATAGGATTTATATATTTTGCTTCTACATTATGGAATGAAATAAAACAGAAATAAATAGTTAAATAAATTTAATGCCTTAAGTTCAGAATCAGCCTAATCTGTCATTGCACTTCGAACACTTTCAATTTTAAGAAATACCTTAACTTCTATTAAATTTGTTCAGCTTAGCTATTCTAGATCTGACAGTCTTCCTGTGGACATAACCACGAATGGTCAGCAAAGCCTTAATGCTGCAGTTGACACATGGACATAAAAAAAAGATTTTCATAAATCCCTAAATTAAATTATTTTGCATATTGGAGAATTCGTAAGTACTTATCCAAACGAGCCCTTTATTGTGAATGTAGGTTTGATTTATCTTCCACTTTATGATCATTCAAAAACACTGCATTTGATTTCTATACCTTGAATTTGAGGTCTTCTAGATCATCATATTCTGCTTCTAAAGATACGTTGACTGTGATCATATCAAACATCGAGCCATATGTTTCAAAATTTACTGCTGTATCTGTAAACTGCATTGTGATCTCTCTTGAAATGCCAAGAACATATGCATATGCTTCAATTTGAAGAGAAACTTTTTCTCCTCCTATGTCTATAATAAGCAATGGACCAACGGCTTCATCATCTGCAGTACGTCTTAGCTGCAACAAGTCATTAGCAATAGAAAACGGATCCATTGTCGCATTGATAAATATACGAGGCATTTCTATAATTGCTTCTGCTTGAATTGAGTAACCAAAGAGATTGATTTTACCATTTATATGCAGACCAGACGGTATTTCTAGTTCAAGGTCTTTGATTTCTTTCCCTACGTTTAGAGAAAGGCGGAACATTATGAATTTCTTATAGATGGGTTGTTCCCTGTTAAATATTCTACGTTTATAGTGTTAGATATGCTCAATATAGATGAGGATTGTATCAAATTTTAGCCTTCCAAGGCTTCAAATGTGTTGTCTCTGGATTACATCAAGTGCAACTGGTAAAATTTTCGCGCCCTGAGGTTTATTGCATATATAACGACGACAGAGGCTCATATTCACAATCAAAATGTTCCAGAATAACCTTGCTGGCCCTAAAATGTGGCTAAGCCAATGGAAATTATCAAACTTTCGCAAGCTTTCCGAGTCTCAGAGGCCCTAATAAAATCCGCTATATGATTACAAACCTTTGATTTGCCTGAATATCAAGTGAGTACAATCATAAATAGGCTTGAGGATGGAAATATCTGCATGTAGCTTTATTATAATGTACGTAACAATCCCGCTACCCAATCAAAGCAATCCTCATCAATCCCTGCTTCTCCTCCGATTACTGTTGTCTATGGTTTGTTTCATTCGACAAAACTTACACTGACTAGTACTTATCCACATGCACTGGCTATAACTAAATTGTAGGTACTGACTTCTCTTTTTAATTTATATGTTCTCATGCACACGTGAAGTTAATAGACTTTCAAGCGAAGGAGTATAGTATAGCACATTGCAAGATATCACGAGTATGTAGAGTAATACGCTATACATGAAAAACTGTTAATTGGATTCCATTTGAATTCTAGTGTTAACACAAAGATTCCCAATTTAAGCTTCGATCAGAGTAGCATATATAAGGATATGTGTAGGGAACTGTATTATATCCCCCTTTTGTAGATTAATGTAGCTAAATCAATAATGGGACACTTAAATTATTTTTGAATTTTTTTCTGGGTTTATGATAACGATTTTATTACGATAATATAATGACAGATGGTTGCTTCATTCTCCATGTCCTCGACGTATATGTATTTTCAATTTTAACATTGCCTTTTGAATTTCGTTTTTCGAAATTTTGAATTCGTGTGTCATAGGGTGCATTCATTGGCTGTTATTTGCGTCAGATTTGCTTCTTATTCAATCATACGCTCTCCACAGTTAACCCTTTCTCACGTTTAACTCCCGCTGTATTAAATCAATTAAAAACAGCAACGTAAATCAGAATCGAGTAATTTTCACATTAATCGTTAATCGTAACATAAATTTTGTTTCAACTGATATACCTGAAATATTTGATGGGAGTGCATCCATGCTTTTATTTGATTATTTAATAGTGTAACTACTTAATAATAGATGGAAGATATTACGTTACATTATCCAGATATTATTACCTGCAGGGTTTCCTGTGTAAGAAAGAAGCATCCCATCGGGATATCCGGTTTCTTGAAGAGCTTTTGGAAGCTCTATATCCCAACCAAATGCATCTTTAAAATTAGCAAACGTGACTGCTGATTTCACTTCAGCATAAATGTAATTATCAGTTGGTACTGTTGGATTAATGCCACAATAACATTTGAATTTCAAAACATTGCCTTTTTTAGTACCGATAGATATTTCACCTCCAAATTCTGAAACATGAAAAGATTGCTTTAACTGTTAAATTCAAATTAAATTATAAAATAGTCTGTTTTGCCAGATTAATTTTGGGGCTTTCCAATCGAGTCAACAAGAGTCGAAGATGAAAGATTGCAACTATAAACAAACTCAATATATAGAGAATATTTCATGATAGCGGAGATATATTTTTCGAGTGTTCAATTCAAATCTCATCAGATATTCTATCCTATATATATAATATATATATATGTATAACACGATAATCAATACACTACACTAGCTCAAGGAAAGTTTATTATTTGAAAATTACTTTATGGTTATCAGGAGTGCTACATATCCTTTGTTCTCATCGCCCCAATCTTTAGCATGAATTGTGTTACTATTGACAAATCTATATGGCTAAATTTACTTGGTCCAGAAAGTATTAGCACATTTGGGTAACAGGAAGCTATCTGCAAGCTGCTAAAAAACTATATATGCGGTTTATAAACCTTAACAGCGATATATCTACAAGTTAACTGTTTTTCTTCAGCATTATATTCAAAATTGTTGATGTGGAATTATAAATACGAGTGATTTCCACAAAGAAGTTGCAGAATTTAAGTCAAATTTAATAGAAGTTTTTGAATCACTCTTGTTTTTGGGTCGCCATGATATTTAGCAATTTCTCTGTAAGTGTTACTCTTGACTATTAATTTCTGTAAGCAGATTTGCTAGCCATTAAACCACGTCATATCTCAAGAGAAACTGACAAGAAAGTTGCTATGCTGATTTTAGTGATTTTAATACTAACCAATTGAAGGTACTGTAGTTGCAAGTGTTATCCCAATCTGTAAATTCAAGTTTCCAAGTGAGAATCCTTCTATACCGAATACATTTTCTGCCATGCCTTTCATTGAAGCTCCTAATGCCACTGTTGAAGTTGTATCAAAGCTGATTCTACCTGTGGATATTATATAAAAAGTTGATCGAATTCTGAATTTTGAATCCTATCAGTGCTCTTATGCAATAAATGTAATTGGTTGCAATATACCATTAATATCTAAGACTAATTTCTCTAGGTTTAATCAAATTCCAAATACAGCTCACTCCAAAGTATGTAGGGAAAGCCTAATAGAGAACTATCACGAATGTCAATAACGTACGCTTAAGTACAAAATTGCACTAAAATATTAAATCCTGAGGTTGAATAACATCAATATGTCCTTAACTTTGTGTTCTTCAATTAATGTTGCCTATAGGTTGCCAATGTATTGGTGTTTCAAAAATAACAAAAAATTTTCTAGGATTCCTTCTTGCAATTTCTAGATTGGCTAAAACGATCTTGACCTGATTGATTTCAAGAAAAATATGAAAATACCAAGCAACCGATTATTATTTAGACATGGCATTAACTAGTAAGTAACAAAAAGAAAATACAGTGAATATTTGCAGAGACATCTAAAACTTCATCGAGTTACTGTTTTATACAGTTTATCAGTTGTTATTCAATAATATGTCTTTTCAAATCGCATTCAACGCGTAATAAATAGGCAAAATAAGCAAACATTCAACCAATAAATCTTTCTTGTTTAATATCTTTCCTCGCGTTCATATCTTGTTACGAAATAATTGAAACCAGTAAAGACACAACTCCTTTCCTTTTTGCAGTCAATTTTCCAAAACAATTAGCAAACGCAAGAAAATAAAAAAAATACTTTTTTATGATTAAAATAAAACTTTTAAGACACAGATATTGAACATCCATTTTTAAATTTCAAGAAAGGAAATATCAGTTTTAATGTATGGTAACCTTTTTGAAGTTCAAAAGCTTTTTGTAAATGGCATTTCATATAGTCTGAAGTGTCTTTTATTTGCCTGTCACAAAGACAAAATATGTCATCTAATATCATATATCCCTGTACTACCAACAAATACAGTTCATTGCCAGAGGCAAGCTTGATTGCTTCCAGATATATGTAGACATTCGGTTTGTCTCTTTACTCAAGATATTGCTTAATGTTTCAATCTATACTAACCTGTGAAAACTAATTCTGGATCATCGCAACGCAAAATAACTGCTAAGGCGACAACTAATTTCCCTGTTTCATATTCAAGCCGTAGCTCTACATCGGTCATCCGAATGCTTTCGGAGATCTTCAGATGAAACGAAATTGCTGCAGTTAGCTCAAAACTTTGCTTTTGCAGTTCCCCCTCAATTGATAAAGTCGGTGGCTCTTCATCCTTTGAAATTGATTCTTTGATGTAGAGACATATTACATCTTGATTGCAGTCAAACGCTAAGGAGAACGTTGCCTTAAATTGCACAGCTAAAAAATAAATTATAATACTCTGTATAACTTAACCAATATAAACCGTGCTTTCTCCCGTTAAAAGATGAGACACGGATGATTATATCTATAGCTAATAATATTTTTCTTACCATATTTTAGTTTCACTTTTTCCAAAACTTTGCTTTGAAATTTGGGAGGTGCACCTTCTTCCTCTTCTTCATCCTCTTCATCTTCATCTTCATCCTCGTCTTCGTCCTCATCTTCGTCCTCATCCTCTTCTTCATCTTCCACACCGTCTTCTAAAAAGTCTTCATCCTCTTCCTCTTCCTCATCCTCAGCATCTTCCTCTTCCTCTTCCTCATCCTCATCATCATCATCTTCTTCGTCATCATCACTCTCTTCTCCGTAATTACTTACGACAACATCTGAAATTAGAAGAAAAACTCTGTTACTGTATCTTATATTGCATGAGTACTTGTATGTAATTTGATGGTTATGATTTGAAGTCAGAATTGCTTGAGCATGATACGTGTGCTGTTATAAATGACATGTCAATTTTGCTGCTGTTAGAATAGGAAAATTACGTAACAAAATCTTCGCCACTTAATGTATCTGTCTGATGCATCACTGTGCATGGTTGAATATCTATTCGTTTATGGTATTGTATAACACAATATCAACTTTTTTAAAAAACGCTATTCATATCATGTTCGTGTTTCAGTTTCATCTAATTAATGATTAAAATGTCTGTTCATAGTCGTGTTAGCAATTCAAGCAGCACATTATCATTAGTCAAATATACTATAGTTAAATATGATAATATGAATGTATTTGTAGCATCCGATGCAATAATCACTATCTAAATACACAGGGATCGACTAAATGAATACGTATGAACCAAAACGTATTAGCTTGATTTATAACCGACAATTCATTGACAACTCACCTCAGCGGGTAAAGGAAGTTTCATATTAAGGCAATTTGTTGAACAGTGATTTTGAAATTACTTGATTCAAACATTTTCTTAGAGTATTTACATGTTGTTAATAATTGGTATAGAGAATGTTTTATCTATGGACATGTAATTTTACTAGCCTTAAATTCAATTTTCTACATAGTTATGAAGCTTACGGAATTAAATTCTTATACTGCTAGAATATGAGTTGACAGTAGTAAATGGTTTTCAAAGTACTTACATGCATCGATTTGAGTAATCCAACTGATCGTTATTGGATCACCAGGCAGTATTTTATTTAATAGCTCATGTAAGCTTACATTTTTGAAAATTAAAGCAAATGCAAGCTTCTGTGGTGTCAGAGATTCTGGTGATTTTGAATTCGTTTTCTGCCTCTTCCTTCCACGAGAACGCGACGACTGCCTAGCACCTTTACCATTTCTTGTAAATCCTCTGTGCTTTCTTCGGGCATGAAAAGTCGGATTAGTTTTTAAGTATTTTGATCTTGAATGATGTCGATTGTGACGTTTGCCAACCGCTGTGTCAGTATCATCTGATTTAGCACCATTCCATACCAATAATTCGACTGTAACAGTGTCGTTGAATCCAGGTAGAATGGGTGTTGCTTTAATCCTCAATAATGATAAAGGTATTCATATTTAATAAAAGACAGATTGGCAATGATGTGACATATACAGTTTAAATTTTCAGCTATATGACTATTCACAGGCTCGCAATGAGTCTCTTTAGATTTATAGAATAGATCGATAAACCAGTTGGTGAATTTTGAAGACCTGGACCCCACGATGTATTACTATATGCAGTATCAACATGTTGGATGTGAAAAAGCTCAAATAGTAAAAAAGGGCAGAGTAGCCTGAGGGGGTAGTTTCCTTACTTTTGGTATATGGGGACGTTCAAATATTATAGGGTATCTTTTCAAAATCCATAAAAAAAATTTTTGGGGTATGCTTAGTGATAACTATTTTTGAGGTATGCATTTGACGCTTTCGCAAGTTTTTCATGGTGCAAAAAAAATTCTGCGTATTAATTGTTTTTTTATTTGTTTTGGCTGAATCTGCCATTCATAAAAATATATTTGGGGTATCTTTTCCATCTTGTGAGAATTTTTCTCTCTAGAAATACATATTTATGGCACCTTTGAAACAGTTGGAATTATAGAGTGATGGCGTTTACTGTAATATGAGAAATGTATAATAAGAAAGGGACATAACTATCTTCATCAACTATGTAAATAATGAACTTTCTTTATCTAAATTAATTTATAACTGTTTGTTTGGATTCTTAGAGGAGCAATATTGACCGATGGTCATTACTAGTTTAACTTTAATTACGCTAAGCATTATTCAGGTTTCAGGGTGATTTCAGACACATAACAATACGAACGAAGAAATAGCAATGTAGATACGCTCGTGACTCTAGGTGCGTGGAGCCTACTGGTATTTCTGACGTTTTAGTATAACATTGTTCTATAGTAGAACATATTTACAGTCCAGTCGGAAGCAAGTTTGAAATGGGGGCTGATCGTAACGAACAATAGGGTAAGTAGGCCCTCCATCACAAATGGCCAAGCTCCTTCTAAAAATTTTGGGAATATTGCTTCTGAATAAGCTCTATCTTGCGATTCTAGAGCCAAAATGCAAATATATTTCACAGTATCTAGAAATATAAGTAAATGGCCTATTCTGGCTACACAAATCTGACATTAAAAATGCATATTAAATTGAATTCTTCCAAACAATTCGCATCTTCATAGATTTTTGTGGTTACGCAATGGCAGGAAAGCACAGCGTGAGTTCGTCAACAGAAATACTAAATTAATTATAGCTCAGTTCAGTTTAATATTACTTCAGTATGCAAAAGAGAATTGTTTTCCTTGTTTTCATAAATGCTCATTATTTACAAGCGTAAGTAATCAGTGCACAAAGAAGTTCATTTTATTTTACCAGCAGTACAGAATAGCTATAACTCCCAGACCCTCGGTAATGAGGTGCTTCATTATGTATCAAACTATAGCGTGAATATTCCTGGATGTATTCACATGCACTGGTTTCTTTTCGTTATACTTCGAACTAGTAGGATAAGGTATCAAGACTGCAACCATCTTAGCTGTCACGGAAATAGTATGAATCAGGTCAGGTCAATGCAATTTCTAATATTATAACATGCATAGTATATTTAAATCCTCACTTTAACTCTGGTGGTTTCTCAAGAGTGACTTCAAAACTGGCATCTTTAACACCAAATGATTGCAGGAATTCAAACTTGTCATTGGGTGTTTTGCCAATTAAGCCTAATACTTGCATTAAATCGGATAAAGTAAAATGATCAATGCTTCCAGCCAAGGTATATCCATCTTCCTTCTCAAGTGAAATCGTTGCTGTACTTTTTAATATTGTTGTTGTGAGCTCCATCGAAAATTTGATTTCTTTTGTAAGTCTGTAATACTGTAACACGATCTCAGCACCTTTGAGAGTAAGGAAATCTTTAAGAATCTCCATTTCATTAATTTCAATAGTAAGTGTAACTTTTTTCTCTGGTACATCATAAGCAATGTCTTTCACTTCAAATGATTCTTTCAATGAACCGAATATATCTTTAGGCAATTCTTCACTAAAATCTGCCGCAAAACATTTCAATAAACTTTTCACATCAAACGTATCATTATCTCCTGCAACAGCAAAACTCAAAGAGGATTTATTTAAATTTGAAGACAGCGTTATTACCTCTGGCATATCATCAACTTTAGCATTTTTATCGCATGATAACAATAATTCTTTGGCATTTATTTTCATTGTTAATATTGACCCTGTTTTTATGGATTGGTAACCCTCTTGGGATTCAAAACTTTCAATAAATGTTGCAACTTTTTCATTTTCAATAAAACTAAAAGATTGTTTTGAAATAGTTAATAGATAATCATCAGCAACATGTGGAAAAATAGGAGATGATTCATCCGTGATGTCAAAATCTAAAAAAAAATTTACCATGTCTGTAACCTTATTTTCTTTCTTAAAATCAAAAACAAGGAATTGACCAAGTTCCTTTCCAATTTCTTCGACAATCACACTGTATAGTACATTACCACCTTCCAATCCATCAACTTCATCTAAATTTCCACTAAAAACAAACTGTGAACCAAATTCAGGATTAAACCAGCCCTCGATGCAAACATTGCTTAAAATGATTTCATTGAAAACTACAGGTTTCAGTTGCGTCGTTTCTTGTGCTAATTCATCAATTTTTATATTATATGTATCCTTTTCTATTGTACCAAATTTAATCGTTTCCGGTGCAATAATTTCAATATTATAAATATTTGAGCCAGACTTTTTTGTCATTTCAGTATTTTTATCTTTACCGCCAATTTTAGTCTGTCCTTTTATAGTAATTGAAACCTCTTTACTTCCCATTTCAGTGTCCCCTATTAAAAATTCAAACTTTAGTGTAGCATTTGTTACTGGAAATCTTTTCTCTATTGGCTCGATAGCATCCCGACCGCTCATTTCTATCACAATATTTGATTCAGAATTAAATGGAATAACAACTTTATCTAAAGATACTTCTTCGTCATCGATAATATCAGCTGAAAGAAGAGCTAATGTTTTCCCAGGCGCAATATTTTCAAGGATATCCACAGCTGGTATACCAATTGGACATGAATCTGATGTTTTGCGGCTTAGAGTAGCTTTAGTCTCGTCACAAGAAACTTTTACAACACACTCAGTATCGATGGTATACTCTTTATCGCAGTTTGATTTTTCTCTCATAGTTTCCAGAGAAGGCAGAGGTACTTCATCTCTTTTACCTAGAAAGCAGACAGAGGATTTTCGTCAAACTTTATTAGAATTTCATTCACGATGCTGGCATTACACTCTGAAAAATTGCTAATAAATATTTTTATCACTAAAATGCATCGCCGGGGCTGTGTTACTTTCAGAACAGCTACGTAACCATGAAGGTACTAAAAGATTTAGGCATCAATTCATGATGCTTCTCCTGATTTGAATTACAAAATACGACACGAATGTGACCTTACTTCTTTTGTTTTCGTTTTAGTAATTTTTCCAGCATGGCGTTGAATCCAATCCCTATAGCTGGAGCAACATATGTTGTAGTCAGAAGAGGTGCCTGGCAATCAAACGCACACATTCGAGTACTAATAATATGACCGAGTGCTATTACGTTACTTACTTTATAGAAAGAACAAAATTATGATACTGCTAGTATTTAGGATATTAAAGTTTTAAATACTATAATTATATAAATTTGAATCCTTCAAGAGTTCAAAGATCTTTCAAACAAATACTCCAAATATCTATTGGAGCAAGATAGCATAACACAAAGAAAAACACACAATCACTTCTCACCGTGATTAAATACTTAGAATCTTGAAAGCTGCTGATAAAATAGTAACAATCGAGCGCTTACTTTGCAACTTTACTATTCCCGAAGCTAGCCCAAATTCACAATTTAAGGAAAATGCTTCGTCGTAAAATTGAATTTTAGTGTACCCTGGTTTATCAAATAATTATTTCGCTAAATATTATATTTTCGAATGCTAAGATCAAGTTATGCATATTTAAAATAAATAAATCCGCAGTTTTGACCTGCACTTGCTTATCTCTAATTATTAAATCTTGATTGAAGGGATCTCCTACCTTACATTCAATGTACTCTTGCAATGTTCCTAAGCCTAATTAAAAATGTTATTAAACTCTTTCTTTTATAACGTAATGTGAAATTAGACAATCAATGTGAATGTTATCATCATTCGGTATCATTAAATCATATCGCTAATCAGAAATATTTCTCTTCAACTTACCAACAAAGTATTGTTTCGCCCAATTACGAACAGATTGTATATCGTCAAAATCCACAGCGAAATCTGTATCGTAATTATATTTCAAATTTATAACTCCTGGTATTGCCATTACTATAAAAGTGAAAACAAGTATCTTTGAATAACATATCGATTCTGTCATTTTAGATTCAATATCTACTTACGGATACCCGCAAATTATTCCTTAATATAATACATTGAGAATATATGAATGTCCAACTGCAATGATAATTCAAGCTGTTTCTAGTTGTCTAAATAATTGTTGGTTTTAAAATGATCACTACCAGTTGGCTTTTGAACCCAACTTTGACCCGCAGTTAATCTTACCGGTTTTCAAATTTGTTTTTAGAAATTATACTTTATAAAACTACGAAAAACAAGTTTGAGAATCTAAAACGAATATGAATCAACTTTTAATTAATGGCCATGTAGTTTTTGGGATAGAAGAAGTATAAAATTTATAAATTATTTTTTCGCCGAGAAAATAATCATATCAAATTATATAACATAGAGAGTGAATTTGAAGGTCAAACTCTGAAGTTGATTAATCTTTAATCTTCTGACATATAATTTTGAACGAAGAAGCTTGCTTGTTTGTTCTGTGATGCGGAAAAAGACCGTTTTAATCATGATACGTTTCACTTTGTAACAATTCTTTCCAAACATCAATCGCAGTATAGTGAATATCACAATGCAAATAATTTGCAGTTTCATATGTTTATATATGGGATTTAGTTGTTTGATCAACTTATCAGATGGCTTTCAACAAATAGACAACACTGAAAATGCTGCAGCACTCCCTCGTGCTGGTAAGTTGCTATTGCTATATCAACCCTTCTTCTATTTACTACAGTTTGTTTTGTTCGGATTATAGATAATGATGATGTAAAATCTTGTAAACTCTTGTAAAATTATCAAAATTTGCTCTTATGGAGACATACACATTTTGTTCTATGATGTTTTTTTTAGATTTTGCGTTTAAGAAACTTGATAGATAATGATCAGAAAAGCTATTGCTTTATAAGTAATCAATCTTTCAAACATTTCCTTGTTATCTTTTCAACTAATACACGGAATTTTCTTTTTCGCCACCCATCGCTCAGATGAGAGTTGCATATTGGCTACTTTGATGATTTCAGAGAAGAATTAGTGTTTCAAAATGATATTTCAATAGAAAGCTCCATTTACGGCCAGGAAATGCGATCGCAATTTTAATAAGGACCTTCATTTACCTTCCATGGTGGAACAAGGCGACGGAATTAGGGTTATGAACGCCTTTTTATTTCGATAAAGCGTTATAATGAGAGTTAAATCGTCATATTTATCTAACCTATTTTAATGATTTATCACAAGCTCAACCCCGTTTGCTTGGGAACGATACAATACATGCCTTTATAATGAAATTTGAATGTTACATGCTATTACATTGCTTATTACTTTTTCTATAAGATAGCACACCACTTGGTAGATATGGATATTAACGATTACCACCAGGGGCCATAATCTAAATTTATCATCATCATTCTGCCCCAAATCATATATTACAAAACATCAATACATTGAATCGTTTCATCCGACCGTGGAACAATCTTCCTGAACACAATGTCTCATAAAAGAATTTTCAAACTTTCAAAGTTAAAACTTGATAATGAATATCTGTCAAACTACTGTTTACTATATTCAAATTAATTTATAGTTTGAATTCAATCATAAAACAAATTATGTATCGCATGTATACTGAAGGACAATCATCTGAAACAGATACATCAATAATTTCCGAAGACCGTGAAAAGGTTACCCTCAATAATTGGCATGTCCCCTTAACTATACCATCCATTTAAAGTTACCCCCGTGCTCCAGTCCCATTGTCATAGTTCCATTCCATAATTGCAGTGTTACTATAGTTATGATATTATTCCTATGCTGCCACGTAATATATGTTATTATTACGTTGCTATTGTCATGTATCATAACTCTATTGTCAGTACGTCCGTATTTCGCATACATAACGAGTTAAACAGTCTACTCTTGAGGTACCTAAAAATTTTTATTTATGTTTTCAAGGAGCTCCTACTTCTTTCAACATTAACAAACTTAAAGAAGGAAGTCCAACCAGTGGAACAATTGGGGAAGACGATTGTTCATTTTCGCTTGTGAAAAATGGTTGTAGTGTTCAAGCAACACCAGAAGCTTGTGAAAATGGTGCTGATTTCGGAAAAGTTTGGTCACATCTTTTCCCAAGTGAAAATAT
Source organism: Haliclystus octoradiatus (assembly GCA_916610825.1). Classification (NCBI taxonomy): domain Eukaryota; kingdom Metazoa; phylum Cnidaria; class Staurozoa; order Stauromedusae; family Haliclystidae; genus Haliclystus; species Haliclystus octoradiatus. Next base: position 31,383,120 of record OU744447.1, on the reverse strand, counting down.
TGAGAATGGAACAGATGGGTATATCAATGGTGATAAATTTGAGTGTCTAAGTATTTCTATATCATCATGTGCAGGCAAAAATAATATAAGTTTTGAAATAAAGAGCAGAGATGCATTTACAGGAATCGACGGTATCTTAACAATTAGTGATTTCACCATGAGAGTTTCACTAGATTTCGAAGTCGTTGGTAGACCTGAAACAATACTGTCATTGGCTAGAAGATTGGTCATACACGGTGGAGGAACTACAAAATTTGCTAATGCTGAAAGAAATCTTCGAATTTTTAAGCCTCATTTGTTTTCAACAATAGAATATTACATCACAGATGATACGGCTAAGATTTTGGGTGGCGATTTTCTAACAGGTTTTGGTGTTGATAAAGAAAAGCTTACTTCTGCTTCAACTGCTAAGGAAAGTGCAAATATCAATATAAATAATATAGATTTTCAAAATCCTAAATTGGTTTGCTATTTGCAAATCAATGAGGCATTTGAATGTTTACTTTGTGGAGGAACTGTCTCTGTCGGAATTATGAGCGAGGCAACAGATGTTTGCTTAGTAGTGCAGAGATACAATGAAGAAGACGTAGAGCCACGTGGTGCTATGATAGCTGAGTACACAAACATAGATGTTGTGGATTTGATTAAAGAAATTACTGATATTGAAGTTTCAGATTTTAACCATCTTAAATACACTAAGGATGTACTCCTTACTTTCTCAGTTGCAACATTTGCTTTCGTAAATATTGAGAAGGCCAGAAATACAATTGAGCGTATCACTTTTATAGAAGACAGGCAATCAATACCTGAAGGATTGATCATAAACTTCAAAGTTCTAAAAGAGGAATCCGACGAAGCAATAAAATCGCTTCCTGTGGAAAAACTCCCAATACATTATGGTGTAAATGCAATTATTCTAGAAAATGCCATACAAGTGAAATTTCCGAAGGCCATTCCAGGCAACCGAGAAGCTCTTTTCCAAACGATAACTGATGAATCTTCAAACTACAAGTATTCAGAGAATAAATTAAAAGATGCTAGCATGGAATTAATGGGTTTCAAAATTAGACGGGAACTCCAAGATATAGCTATAACTGTAGTAGTTCGACTACTAGACTTGACTGAAATACAACCAGGCCTTGTATACATCCCAGCAATAACTTTTGAATATGAAGCAAAAGATTTTGGGCCACCAGCCGGTTACTATTGGATACCAATAACACCACTGAATACTACATTATTGCAAAGACAGATCCAATTTGAGTTCAATTCAGAACTGAATAAAGATCACAATGTCATAACAACCATCAAAGGAAGCGCTGATATATTTTCTACATCTGTATTCGAAAAAGAATTGAACATATCATTGACAAAACCTTATCTTGGTAATGAGAGCAAAATCATTACCCTGTCAGGCGTTGTTTTTGAGAAGGATTTGAGTGATAATATCCCAAGGCCTTTAAGGTAAGTACATATTATGTCGGTTACGAACTCTTTTTACGTCATCCTTGTATTTAAATTACACATAAGAGACTGAAAAAGAGAATAATGTGTTAATGCCGAGTGATTCTACAATAATTCTTGGTTATTTAATGGTATTATTATTATAGAGCTAGGTATTATAGAGTGTGCGTATCAGCTGCAAGGTTTTCCGATAAACCACATGTTTATCAAAGTGTAATTTTTGCCTAATGAAAACGGAACATGATTGAATTTAGTATATTTTATACACTATCACAAAATATTAAGTAAGCAAGTCCGCCAAATAGTATCGAGGTTGCTGCTGATAACAAGTATGATATCAATCATAATATTTCCCTATTTCTCACGCTTTAAACGTTTTAGTATTTGAATTACAGTTAACAGGACAAAAAAGGATTTTAGCTGATATTAAACAAGAAAGATTTTCGAAATGGATTTATATAGTCACATATAAATAAGCAAAGATATTTAATGTAGAAAGTTTGCTATTTGCTATCATTCGCTTTTTAAAAAGTTGGAAAAACTGTCGGAATGATAAGAGGCTTAATATTGGGAGAAACGGTGAAGTGAAATTATAAAAGTCTTATCTTTTTTTGGGAGAAACAAAAATATACATCCAAGACCAAGTCAGCTATGTCATCAAGTTCAGGACTCTTTTTGTACTTCAATGGAATATATTAAAATATACACAATATACAAGGATTCCTTTATCTTTTTATTTTTTCTTCCCTTTGAGTGAACAATTTTGCTCTTCTGACTGGTTTTCCCATTATTGAAAAGGTGTATGATCGGTAATAGCGTAGTTCAAGATTAAACATCTCAGCATATACGCATACACTTTAAGAAATCATTGTCATAATTCTACATCATTTAACTTCAGCTGCCCAGTCTATATTAAAACTTTTTGGTGTCATAAGCACTTTAAGTAAACGAAAACAGCCTATCAAGCAACAACTATTCAAAGAAGAGGATTCTTTGCTAGTAAGAATTTTCGCTGCTCAATGTCTACACTAGACACGCGCGAAATAGTTTGCTCTGAAACTATACAACCTGCGAATTCATCATGAGACATGCTGCAGATAGTTTTAATTTTGAGACTGCAGATGTATATCTACATTACTTTGAAAATGGAAAGAAAAACTTGTTATTGCACAAGTATCTGGGTTAATTAACTAACTTTGAAAAAAGAACTAAGAAAGGAAATTAGATCTCTTGGCTACGCAGATTCAACATTTTGATTTTAGATAGTCAGTTGAATTCCTGATCATTTTTTGATTTCCTATATATTTGAATCAGACTATCGATTTTATTGATTGTAAATTGACAAATTTCATGGTATTTTTCATGAAATATTTCATTTTCGAAAAACCGCTATAACTCTTAGTTGGAAAAAGATTAACGAAAAGCTCACAGTAGTTCTCTTGCAAATACAACAATGATGATATTTCTGCAAAAAACTAATTCTTAATATTTTACACGTTTATATTTGAAGTAAAACTGTTAATTTTCTTGAAATTTGGACAAAACAGTCCGCCATTATTCCCATGTTTACATTCTCCAGTGAATTTATTGGCCTATAAAGATGCTACGTCGTAGCTGGATGTTGTATCTGAGAATCAATCAGGAATGGATGACTATGCTACGTAGTGCACATGCATTAAATTGTCATGACACCATTTAGGTGGACAATCACGAGAGAAACCTTCATAGCATTTTCTGAGAATAGTAAAACTACTAAAATAAACTCTTTTCTGATTTAGCAACTACCTTGAAAATGTATTATACAGAAATCCTTCTTTTTCGTATATGTGTAGCTATTTTGCCCGGGAAATGTTTCCTTGTGATAAGTTTTTGATAGTTATTGGTCAAACTGAATGATCTACTTTGAAATTTGTGTAGATTTTCAAGTAAAATTCAGATATTAAAGAAAGAGGCGGTCCTCCTTGGTCTAATTAGTATATCGAACGATAAGGCAGAAGTTTCGATCAAAATTCAACTTGGTGAGGCTAATTTGAAACAGCTGCTTATGTGGCTTTTAGATGAGAATGGTGCTTTGACGTCCGAATGGATAATGCTGAGGAACACAGGTACGTATTTTGTTATCATGTTTCACTACTTATTTATTCGATATGTAATATCAGAACTTTAAGAGAACAACAGACAAATTTAAGTTTATGAGTATTGCACAACAGACAATTACTGACAGAAAAAAGTGTACAATCACGAACATTTATTTAATATCCAGTTTTAGTAGTAGTTTCATGTACAATATGATACAAATAATTGCACAAAGGAAAAAGACATTACTCAAATTTTTACCCATGTAAAAATATAAATAGGAGTTGTTTTTTCTTTCATTATCTTTATCTTATTGAAACTCAATTATAGACATACAGGAATTTGGTCTGTAGTTAATACCTAATCTGTTTGATTGATGATTAGTTAATTAACTGCCGCTATGTCTGTTGCCTATTTTTCACACATATAATCGTGAAGCAGAAGTTAGCCCTATTTAAAAGCTTATAAGCTCAATACAAATGGATTGATGATACGTTATATCGCTATATGCAATCCCTATATATGATTTGGATATTTGAAAGTTTATTCTAAATTCCTAGATTTAGGGACTTGAAAAGCTGCGATTGAATTGGTTATGGTTATCAATTTAATTTGCATTGGAAAATGTTAAATGATATGCACTGATGCGTGATGGAGTTTGGATGCACTTAGTTTGAATAGATTTATCGTGTAGATCAATCCTCACTTTTTCGTAACTATTTTCTATCGGAGACCAATTATATACACTCAGAAATCAGTGCTCTACAACCTCAGACCAATTCATGTATAGAGCCAAATACAGTCAGAAAATAATGAGATTCCTTTTCTAAATTATGATTTGCAATAAAACTGTAGCTTTTATTTACCGAATTCTGTTTGTATTCATCATCTATATTGAGTTTCTCTAGTAAATCAATAATTGTACTGTTAAACAACTGTTCAAATTTTCTAAATCAACGATAATTGTCTTCCAGTGCACAATCTATCATAATCATGTGACCGTTTCAAATCTTTGATGTAATTTCATATGATGCGTCGTTTGCATACAATCAAGCGTGTTAGATAATTATGTTAAACATTTCCATGAAAAATGTAAACATTTATCGTGCTTTTCCATTGCAATTTTGGTACATACACTATGGCGGCAGAGAGCATTTCAATTAAAAAAACGAGAATTACACCTGCAGGGCCGTGTTATGTTGTTATAAATTAATGTGAACAAAGGATTATCTTCGGTGTATACCCGGTTAAAGATGAGTTAATCAATGTGGTGGAACCATTCATTACATGAAAAACACATCTGTGTCTTACCAGAGTGTTCAAACCACCGAAGTAGTGAGCTATGCCTATTGCAAATAGCATAGACACTCTCCAATTCAATATTTTTCTCAAACATTAATGTACGCAATCGTGACATACATAACACTTTTTCACAATATGTAGTCTGCTTCACTGATCAAATTTGTTTACGGTAGAATAGGGTCTGGGTATAATGCACTTTTCTTCTGTCTAGTCATGGGATTTTTTATCCAGGGATCACTCTATAGGATGTAATACTATCGTATTTTTTGTTCTGTGTTTCACTGATAGTATCAATGAGCGTCATGCTGTTAGATTTTGCTCACACACCTCTCTAATTGCATACAGACCTCAAAAAATCTTCGAAGGAGTAAAGTAAACAATTTCCCCTCCAAATCACTTGCCGGGACAGATAAAAGAACATATTACACCGATTAGATTCTTTGGAGAATAATTTGGTCGATGGCACAGGCCACCTGATGAAATAATATGATAAATTATCTTGAGGTTATTGCCCAGGTTATTGTCTGTTTGAGAAATTATAGTCTACATAATTACATGTAAAATTGTAATATATCCAGTGCTAGATTTAATTCGAGTGGAATTTCAAATATTTTCATCAAACTATCTATTGTTTTATTATTGAGGATTTTTCTAACATTCAAAATAGTATAAACCGTTTATAATATAGTTTTTTTAGTATAATAGTTTATGCATTACCTTGACATTACTTAGGGTTCATTGAAATTAATTGACCCAATTTGTAATGGCCAATATCAGATATTTACTAATTTTCCTCATATACGATATACATTTTTCCTCCTAGAAATAATAATATCACCATTTGATAGTAGCCATGGTCATAATTGGGGGAGCGAAGTTTCGGGTAAGTACTCAATTCATTGTAATGCAATTTCTTCACTGATGGGTCATAAATTACAGTAGTCATCATATAGTCAAGCATAATAAATACACCACCTCATTCAACTACTAACATATTATATATAATTTTGAGTTTATAGCAAGCCGTTATCGTGATTATCAAGCTTGCAAAAATATTTATATCCAAAAATAACAATTTCACAATATCATGCTGATAATGTTAAATTTTTAGAAAACATTCGATTTGACGAGAGCCCTTAGGTACAATGCAGCATGAGATATGTCCCAAATTTTTTGAATCTAACACAATATTTGAACACAATATTCTCATCAATATTTTGTAGGTAAAAACATGCTCCTATTTATAGGTAGATATTAAAATAAGGAATAACAGATTAATACTTAAAAACATGAGAATCATAATTATTAGTACCCAACAATATCGGAGAATCTACTAACTCAAGCCATTAATTTTGCTGAAAATTTGACACCAATTTCGGAAAGCGACAGGAAAATAATTATGCATGCAAGGAAGTCAGTGCTATTCAGCTCAGGATCGGCGTGGACAAAGAGAGGCAATGAAAATCTATTCGACGTAACGAAGGGCAGCCACGACGGCGTGGAAATTTGAGAATTGGTCGGGTTATTCATTTTAGAAAAATTAAACGAGATCTACGGCGCGAATGAAGTAGGTCTTTATCGAGATGACGGTCTAGCTGTTCATAGAAACAAGTCAGGCCCACAGGTGGAAAAAATTCTATAAAAGTTAACAAAATTGTTTAAAGATGTCGGCCTAAAAATTACAACAAAAACCAATCTGAAGGCGGTCGACTACCTGGACTTAACTTTTAATTTAACTAATAACTCCTACCAACCGTACAGAAAACCGAACGACCAGCCTCTCTACATTAATACGAAATCTAATCGTCCACCAGCAATACTAAAACAAATTCCAATCGCAATCAACCAACGCATCTCGGACCCATCAAATAACAATTCAATTTTCGAAAATCAAAAGTTATCTAATCAATCACGCAATTATCAAAAGACATATGGGAGCTTAAAGACAAAGACATAAACTACACAATTAAATGGTCATCTCTGGCAACCGGCAGACCTTATAGCAATATATCAGAAAATGTCACCTATGTTTAGCAGAAAAATTTCATATCATCTGCGCAAAAGAAAACATATTAAATAAAAGATCTGAACTAATTTCAAAATGTAGACATGACAACAGATATTATTTATCTAATTTTAAAGAAACAAAAAACTTAGCTTTATAACAGTGCAATTTAATTAAGGAAACTAATAACAATATAACTCAGTAATTGTAAAGAAAAAACCATTGTAAGTATAACAATAGGCTTTCTTTTTTCACTTATTTTTCTAACTTTGTCAAATAAGATTCTAAAAGATCACGAAGGTTTTCTGCGATCTGATTGGTCGAAAGAGCGTGCATGAAATCCTAGGGTAAAACATGGCTCCGAAAACCGGGAAAAACCAAAAAGCTTCAAAAAGTTTTTGATCCGTGATAAAATTCAGAATTTATAACTTTTTGATAACAATCCAATAAATATCTCAATAATGGCTACGATTTACAAAACGACATTTAGCTCAAGATGTTTTTATTTATCGAAAAGCGTGGTAAATGAGTTATTGGTCGTGTAACATGCAAAATAAAAACAAACACAGAATGAAAGACAATTATAGGCTACGCTGTTTCAAGGTAAACCTAAAATTTAAATAACAATTACTGCATTAACTTGCTAAAGAACTATTGTACCATTTATATTACAGACGTTCTTGTATATGTCTTTTTTATTGGACAAGATCTATCTTGTTGTGGGATTCTCTTCAAGCTTGGTTTATGAATTGAAATTGAATTTTAAATTGTGAATTCATGAATTGAAAATTCGCCGTCGAATGAGATTCCGACATTTGTTTTATTTTAGAAAAGGGTTACCACATGCTTGCAAATGTTTGTATTCATATTTACTAAACTCGAATATGTTGGGAGACACTCGGGAAGCCAAAAATCACTCGCTCGGAGCTAGTGAGTTGTTAGCGCTTCACTCGTGTCTCCCAACATTTTCTCATTTAGTAAATATGAATACAAACATGGCAAGTATGTGGTAACCTTTTAGTAACAGTAAAGAATGTGTATTCTTTGACTCTTTCGCCATATATTATTATTATTTACTGCTCTGTCAAATGAAGACATAGAGCCCTATATTATCTGCTATTAGATAAACATAAATTTTATTATTATTATTTCATCTATTTCGCCTATTATATTTATGGAATGTTTTCATCTCTAGAGCAATATTCACTTTTAAAGATTAATTGGTTTCATTGTTGAAAAGGTAGCTGGAAATAGAATCAAATCAAGGCTAATGTTATCTTTGAAAACATTATAAAGAAGCTACTATCAACACTGCGCGTGTTGATGCTTGCACTTGCCTTGACTATCTATACCAGAGAGACTTAGCGTAACATTCTTTCTATTATGTATTGTAATGAAAATAGTTACTTATAGGAGAAATCTTATGATACATATATTAACTAATATCAAGGTTGATATTTTTGATGTTTTAATGATGTCACTACTACAAATCTAAACAATGAATTAAAGCAAAAATTTGTATTTCAGGGTGTGTACTGGAAGCTGACTTCGTCACACCAAGATGCGAAAAGCAACAACTTTGTGAATTCTTCGTTACTCACTTCAAAGCTGCAGAATTTCATATGATTGGTCAAATTCAAAATGGAGTATTTGAATCCGCAAGTACATTCAAAGGAGGGGAGGCAAGGTTGGAGCAATACAATTTAGTATTCAATTTCGCTGGCTTATCCATTTCAACTGATAGAAGCAGGAGCTTTCAAGTTTCTATTGATGGTTCAGCTGAAATTAGCGCACAAAAAGTAAAATGCTCATGTAAGTATTACAAAAATAAGCAATATCAGATTTATAAGAATTATTAATGATTTTCTCTTGTTAAAGTCCCCTCTAGTTCCAAAAGTGCCACAATTACAAAAGCTTCGATTCTATCGATGTGGCGAGGAAAATAATTACTCAATAAAAAACACACGATGGATTAATGTAAACTTGTATTATAGTTCTGATAAGCTATACAATTGTTGCTAACTATGCGTAGTTTTTATGCCCATTTTGGGATTGGTTTTTCCATGCTACAAATAATGCATCTCCATTAAAGGCAATACTCAATAGAATACTAGTGATCCCCCTTCATGTTAATCTCATTTGAATGTTACATACTGACTTCTGACTCATGAGCAAAAGTGTATGTCTCCTTCATAGAATTCCCACATCGTGTTTTCAAGCATTGCTTTTTCTTTGTGCAAAATTCAATTTTGCTTGCATATGTGGATAATGTCTATAAAAAATTTGTAGCTAAGTTATTCCCATATTAGTATATTTTTATAATTGTATATTTGTATATTTGTATATTTGTATATTTGTATATTTGTATATTTGTATATTTGTATATTTGTATATTTGTATATTTGTATATTTGTATATTTGTATATTTGTATATTTGTATATTTGTATATTTGTATATTTGTATATTTGTATATTTGTATATTTGTATATTTGTATATTTGTATATTTGTATATTTGTATATTTGTATATTTGTATATTTGTATATTTGTATATTTGTATATTTGTACATATGAATATTTGCATATTTGTAGATTTGTATAGTTGTATATTTGTAGATTTGTATAGTTGTATATTTGTAGATTTGTATATTTGTTTATTTGTATATTTGTATATTTGAATATTTGCATATTTGTATATTTGTATAGTTGTATATTTCTATATTTGTATAGTTGTATATTTGTATATTTGTATATTTGTTTATTTGTATATTTGTATATTTGTATAGTTGTATATTTGTATATTTGTATAGTTGTATATTTGTATATTTGTATATTTGTTTATTTGTATATTTGTATATTTGTATATTTGTATATTTGTATATTTGTATATTTGTATATTTGTATATTTGTATATTTGTATATTTGTATATTTGTATATTTGTATATTTGTATATTTGTATATTTGTATATTTGTATATTTGTATACTTGTATATTTGTATATTTGTATATTTGTATATGTGTATATTTATATATTTGTATATTTGAATATTTGTATATTTGTTTATTTGTATATTTGTTTATTTGTATATTTGTTTATTTGTATATTTGTTTATTTGTATATTTGTATATTTGTATAGTTGTGGTCTGTCAGCGATATAAGTACCTCTCACTGGCGAAATAATACTGACAATCGTTTTCGGAAAATTATGCAAACATTTGTGTCGGGATAGTCATGTACACTAACATGTTTGTTGGATGAACATTATAATATTCTGGCGTTGTTTTGAAAAAATACACTTTTGTTGATACTTTATTTGATATTATTGTGATAAAAGATTGAGAAAAATAAATTTAAAAGTCAATCAGTTTTATGATAATTAAAGTAATACAAAATACAGAATTGCATTGAATTACAATAATATTTTAGACAAACAAAATATATTTTGAAATCAAAGAAACCAAGACATATTTCATGTGGACGTGATATCAGCAATCTAGAGTAGGGTAAGAACGTTTTGAAAATTAAACTTATTTCAGATCCTTAATTTACTATGAAGCAAAATTCATTACTTTCTAAAACTTGAAATACAAGCATTGCACTTCTTTAAAATGGTTAAGCAAAATTCATTACTTTCTAAAAATTGAAATACAAGCATCGCACTTCTTTAAAATGGTTACTTTGATATATAGTTTGTTGGAATGATCTTAAAGCAAGATGCTCTGTAATCAACTGATGATTCGTTGACTGATTATTAAACTCAGAAAAAGTTAGAAAAGGCAAAAAGAAAACCGGTGGCTGTATTGGTGATTAGAGCAACAAAATGCACCTTGAGTACCACGCAAAGCGCTGAATGCATCTGTTGTACTTTTATGTAACTGATTTCGCAATTATTACGCTAAGATAGGGTCTTTTGACCACTTGTGAAACTTTAACTCCGTAGCATATGATCTTTTAACTAATAGATCTGGATAACGTTCATAATTGTCATAATCTCTTCCTACAACCTTGAAAGGGTCTTTTTCCATATATCTCTTTCTAATGTTATTCTGCATCCTCAAAAGTGGAGAATAACATTAAAAAGCAATCCATGCTCATATTTTGTTCAACCTTTATTTTGTAAATATTAGAAGGTAGTGTCATCATTCAATGATTTGAGAGGCTATGCGAGTTTAAAGTATAAAGTGAGACATGGCATGAGACGTATCATATTGAACTGATTATACATAGCGTAGCATTGTATAACCATGCCGTCATAAATTTCACTTCGATGTGCTTAATTATAAACATATAAAATTATTTGTTGTTGGTGAATATTTTTAATTATCCCTTTTGTGTTTAGTCAGGATATACGAGGACAACATGGGAGAGCTGATTGGTAGATTATGGACAAGTTCTTTTTTTGAAAGCCTGTATGGATATCCTTTCCTTCACATGAATACATTCAGCAGCGCAATGCTTGACTTGAAAAATAAAGAAACACATGTAATTGGTAAGTTGAGATTCATATACCACAGTCTTTATTCAATTGTCACAACAATGAAAGATATCCACAACCAAATTTTGTCCACACTTCCGACTTCAAGCTTTATTTACGCGATAGCTTGCTTAGTTTGTATTTAATTTCATATTTGAACAACGAAATTCCAACACTAATCATGACCATCACCATAGTTTAACTTGATGCAGTTCTCATGATTACTGTTTCGAATTGATTTGTCAAATGAGTTGCAATCAAAGTATATGGGGGAAGGCTTAGGTTTAATGGACTCGATTGAATTACGCGTAATAATCATATATAGATAAGTGTGCGTTCCTGTGCAACGCTCCAAAGCTCTGTCAAATTCAAATGAAAAGGTGTTTGTGGTGGATTGCTGGATCACAGGTTTCTACCACTTGAACAATAGAATTATGTTAAACAATAGATAGCGGCCTTAAGGATAGGCTAGAATAGAACGTAGCTCATGTATATTTTCTATTGAGGAAAAAATTTGTCTGAAGATCGCAGTAACACGCTTGAAACTTGAGTAAGAATAAAGAATGTGTATAATTTGACTCTGTTGCCACATATTATTATTATTATCAATATTATAATTATTATCATTATCATTACTGTAATTAATCTTTTTGTTTGCCTTAAGTATTAGTTATTCGTATCAATGTAAACGAGAATTATACGCTCCTTTTATGCTTCATTGCAACGAATTTAAATAAAATTGCACACACACACTAGAACATGTAATTTAGGTAGATTATTAAAGATTGCTTTGATAAGACATTTAAAAAAATTATTGTAAGGCACTGAAAGGTCACAAATATTATCAGCAAGCCCAATTTAATAGTGACGGACTATCATCAATGTTATGTTATCACCACGCAATATCAGTATCAGTTTCTAGCTTAAACAATCTAGCAAAAAAATCAATCTAAGTTTAAGCATTACAATCGTGCAATTTGTTGACCTGACCCACCCACATTTCTTAAAGAATACTGTTAATAAATATTGATCTCTATGGCAAAAATCCCTTTATATATTCCACCCATGTGCCGGTTTGTTTGCATAACCTCGTCTTGAATGGGTGAATACTGATATACATTTACTGTTAATATAAGAGGATGATATGGAGATACTCATAGGCGTAGGGGCAAATTTCCAATTAGGGGTGCAAAAACGGTTTTGCCCGAAAAATAATTTCAGGGAAATGTTGTTATTAGAGGTAGCTCCCATGCAAAATTGCAGAAGAAATATCATAGGATACAAACACAAACATCATAGGCTTCCTTCAACCCCACAAATTTCTTAATACCGTCATTACATAATTGAAACATATTAATTTTACATTCATTTTAAGCAATTATACGATTATATAATTTTTTTGATGAGTTCAATATGCCGTTATCAGCTCTTCCATTCCTCCTGCAACTTAGCTTTACGGTGTAAATAATAATGTTCATTTCTCCCTGTAGTGGATCGTTTTAAAGACCGTTTTAGTCATACCTGGTTCAAGTAGGCCATCCTATTTTAGGCATTTACTTTTATTTCCTGAGACTGTTTGGACACCTTTGCGCAGAATATTTTGCTGCATATAACATTCTACTTTAGGCACCGTAAAATACATTTTTATATGCAGAACTGGGTTATGTATTTAATTTGAAAGAGTGAGACACGCCTATTTTATGGCAAATAGTGAGCCAAAAATAACCGCTCTTAAAAAGTATTCTTTTAAATAAATCAAGTCCTGCAATTTAATATAGCGAAAATGTTCATGTTGCGTTGAAGAAAGTTCCAATTGTTTAGCAACAATCAAAAATGGAACAATCATGGAAATGCAAACAGCCATGAAGAGGAATAGGCACCTGAAAAGAGTTTGGTGTTAGATAAACAGCTTCTGTTACTTTGGCACTTTATCGATTTGCTTCACTAATCCCTATGTGATCTGATGCAAAGAATTGTTGCGAGCGGAGCGAGAAAGAAAATTTGGATTATTGTTTACTGATTAATTTCATTATACTTTTCAGGATAATGTTACGTATAACCCGCGAAATACCGAATGACTGAATAATTTCACAGCAAAGAGATATAAGAAATAGCCTGATCTGCCCAAAAATTGGCCTAAAAAATTTCCACTTACACATTTGGGTCAATGTAACAGTGCTCATGTCCTCACAGTCGTAATCCTTTTAGACTTTAACTTGAAGTATAAAGCATGTAGCTGGGTTCTGAATTTTTTATATTGCAAAACGGGTTGGGGTGGAATCCCCAAAATCATTTAGCGATATAGCAACAATCATTATTGCATAAAATTATGAATATTAGATTGGAACATGATATGAAGAAGGCTTGCGAGTAGGCTTAGTATACTCCTGTTCATAAAACTGTTTTTGTGAAGTGTTGAATGTTATTAATACACAGTAAATTTCCAGAACACTTTCATTCACTGTCACACAAAAAACTTTTAATTTGTTGAATTGCCAGAAAAATTGCCCGAATTTTTTTCCCAGATGCATTTGGGGGCGGAATGCAAATGCCCCCTGCCCCCAGCTCCTACGCCTATGGAGATACTACTACAGTGGAATACGCTATCATATATATCATATTAATAAAATCCTATGTATTGCTATAATGACATTAAATTTTTTATTTTGCTGCTTTCACAGTTTTCCATGGAAAAGTTACACTTGGAAACAAACTGAGCCAAAGAACAAATATATTAACAAATAATGTTTCAATTGCAATCGATATGCAAAATACGCTCAATGGAAACATGAAATCAGTACTGAGCGTTAGAGAAGTCAATGAGTTAATGGATGCATTTGAAACATTTTTGCTTGAGCATAGTTTTCTTAGCGGTATGGAACTTCACAATGAGACGACAATAGAGTATGGTGAACTCGACACAGGTAATTATATTAGTGATGGAGTTGAATTCTGGCTTCGTATACTTTATACAGGTACAATTGCCAGATGTCAAATTTTCTGTTTAGCATAGTTCTGTCTAATATTGACATAACTGCATATTGGATCATGTTGCAAGCATTGCATCTTTGACATGCACATAGAATGGCTGCTAAACAATGCTGTTAATGTATTTATCCTGGTTTCCCATCACATACGATACTTCTTTGAAATATCCACGGGCATATTCCAGTAAACAATAATCAAGTTCAAGAGATTAATACAGTTATGATAAGGTGACATCATAAATCTAAAATCAATTCTAATTGTGATATCTACATAAAACAAGTAAGTTACAACTTCTACTTCATAAAAATACCGGTTTTCTCAAAATTAACAATTACAACGATGTTAGATATCCTTTCTAGCTCTTGCAAGTGTTTCAGTATGTATCTTACTACTTGATTCTAGATGACCAACGACATGACAATGTTCATTTACTTGGTGATCAACGCCATGCACTGAAGATACGAGGAACGACAATTTTTAGCAGTGTTCCAACGCCTATTCTGATGATTATACCACGCTATAAAGTTTTTGTACCTACAGTATTTCTTGATTGGAAAGAATTTGAATCTAACAATGGCAAAATTCGATTTTCTCCCAAAGGGTGCGGAACCGGTAAACAGAATCTAACACTATCTGCTAAAGTAATAGGTGATGAAGAAGTAGTCACTTTTCATGCAAACGTTCATGCACTAGGAATGAGTTATTGTGGTGGTATATCTGTGAATCATAATATGACTTTCGTGTTTCCTATGAAAGGAAATTTATTGAATGTCATGCCAACAAATCTACTTATGAAATCAAAATGGCAAAACGGATTTAATCTGCTTGACTTTGAGGTTAGTAAATTCCACTTTGCAGGAATTCAAGCTGATTTGTTGTTTCAGCCATTCTTTTTATGATTTTTGTTAGGAATTCTTAATTCAGCTATCACCGAATTTTTCTTACTAGATAATAGCATACATAATTGAGGCTAAATCTGATTAGAATACTTTCTACAATGCACACATTATGCGCGAAATTTGTAGTGTTGTCAAGACCGAGGTGTGTTTTTAATAAATGAATTATATTTGTTTGGGTAAAAACTATAAATTGGTTTTCTTTGAAAAATAATTTGTCTTCCGTGACATTGAGTCGTCAAACCTGTTATTAAACGATCAAGAATCAAACATAACATTGATAACAGAAACAACTTATGTTGTTTTGTTTTATGCTAATACTACAACTAAGTTCAACTCAAATCCCGATAAGGCCAATCTTATATGGTTCTATTATTGTATTATAGATCACAAAAAATTAAATAGTGAATTAAAAGTCCTTTCATAAAGATCAGAAATATTACTAAATTCGTTAATAGGATAACCTTTATCATATGTTAAATAGTAACTATATGTCCTTTCCAATGGTTGTTCGCTGATATCCCTCCGAATCCTGAATTAAAATTTTTGTAAGTAGTTCCATTCGAAGCTCTGTGTTCTATACTGGGCTTTTATTTTTGATTTTCGTTTCCTGGTTTTCGTAACTAAGCAAACTATACATTACATTTTGCGGCTCCTGCCCGCAACGCTATTGTTGTCGATGTTTTCACCTCGCATCATTGACTTTTGTCATTATGTCATACTATAATTGTATGTGATGGATCTCCCATCAATAAACACAAGGGCTATTACGTCATCTCGCTATTCGTCTAATCGAATCTCCCCAACAACCAACTAATGACACATCAGTCAGATTGCACATGCTCCTGCAGATGTCTCTGCTCTGATCTGATGAAGTTGTTTTTGATTAGACATTCTACTACGGAAATCTAGATTTTACATGGGACATTTTCGATTATCATGCTATTATTTTGGATTTTTTGTCTCTCTAAATCCGAAAGAATAACAGTCAGATAGTCTTACTGAAATTCACACAATACGCCATCGGCTGATTAATGACTTGTTGTCAACTTTTCCTTTCTGGAAAGACTGCGAATAGATGCAGCATGATTTTTTGGCATTCAATGGCTTGATATTTACATCATAACAGTAATTAGATAACTAGATAATTCGGATAATTAGATAATTACGTGTCGTTTACTTTTCATAATACAGCTGACTATGCTGACTCAATATTTGCATTTGTTTGCAACATCGTTATGGACAATATAACTAATAATGATACGAAATATTGATAATTATCTTAATAAATAGTATGTGTATGCAAAGTTTTACAGAAAGAGCTCAAAAATTCTGTTGTTATTCAAAGTTTTATTCCTTTTATGATGTTTTTATCTTTATTAATTGTAACTATTGTGATCTGTTTGGTGATACAATGCATTTCATAGTCAAGTGTCATGCAAATCAAAACAGACACATTATTTTACGTAGAAGATTAAACAATTTTCGTAGATTCCATTTAAATCTTAACCTATAGTTAATTAGCACACTCACGATCAAATAATTGTAAATATAGCTTTGCTATTCTCAATCATGGGCTACTTTAAATATCGTTAAGATCATTGAAAAGTCTTCCTTCATGCGTCTTCCAGGAATTTACATATTTGTGTGAGTGAACTCACTCTACTAAAATCAACAAATGTATTTGTTACTCGACCCGAATTACTAAAATTATCCTAGCAACATGGGTCACTCATTGCTAATTATTATCATTATTGCATGCCAAGTATCGAAGGCTATGTCATAATTATTTGAATAGAAATATAATGTATCAGTAAATCAAAGTAAGTCTAAGGGAATACGCGATTAATCTTTACTGTACATAAAACGTTTCCATTATTTCGAATGGAACAGCTTCATACAAGATTTTCAAGTTTACAATTACGACACCTTCAGGGCTCAGGCTTTTGAATGAAGGAAACATTTCTATAGCTCAATTGCAAGTTGTAAATCATATGCTTCGTTGCTCACAGCTTCTTTGTCGTTTTATTAAAAATTTGGGCAGTATGGTGTTATTAAATTTGTATGATTAAAAGAGCTGTAGCACAGACATCGTACCATTTCCCGTAGCCAATAGCAAACTGATAAATGACATTCAACCGCAAACACTGATTTTTCACAGCTTTTTGCAATATTAACATTGCAGCACATGCTCTTTAAACCTGAACTAGAAAAACAAAATCATGGTAAATGAGAACATAAATTATCTAACATGTGGATCAGCAGTTCATTTCATTTAACATCTTTCAGCATTTCCACATAGAATCAATACTACTAAGTAAATACATAACGCCTTAAAAAGTTACATGTAGTTCCTCAATTGAACGAACGACTTCACACGAGAAATATGGATTTAAAACACAAAGCACAAAGATTTAAAAAGAAAAATAATCGGCTATCTTTTCAGCTACTTTTATAAGGTGTTCTTTTCATTTATTATCTTATGTCAATTAAAATAACATCGCAGTTAGTTCCATTACGAATTTTACGAAGCTAGATTCAGCTCATTTTACTGACATTAGTAGTCTGTACTCTTTGGAAGTCAACTTGATAAAATTACGTGGGATTGATCTCAACATTGGTTGTAACTACTGATACAAAACATGTGCGATTTCCCTGCTTGGCATTACATGCGACTACAGTACCAACAAATATATATGAATTATGCTTATAGGTTGAAGCATCATGGAAGAGATCTGAGCTTGGCGGTATAGCAAGCAGTATAAATAAAGTTTTAAGTTCGCTACAAGAAAAGATATCACATCTCGTTGAGATGGGTCTTCGAAACGATGGTGAAAACTTACAGCTGATAGAAGAAATAAATCGGAGAAATTTGAATGTAATTAACATTATAAGCTCGATTGATAATCAAATCGAACACACAGAGGCTGATATGGTGTCCCTATCCGATAATATGAATAATGAGTGCTGGAATGAATGTGGCTTAGGTAAGTATCCGCATACAATTATATATATTAATTATATTGTAATTTTCTTCAAAATTGCACAATTTTGACATTTAGAAATAGAAGCAGCAAATCAGTTACTACACTGCAACCTCAACATTAGCACAAAAACTATCACTAAACATTTTCTTGGAAATGAAACGGTAAATTCTATTTGAAGAGTGTTTTACAGTGCAACGTGGATCATTTTAGCCCAATCAACTCAGTGAAACACTGTCCAAAGAATTCTCGATTATAACAGTAGTGGCTATGTTATTCTCAGGGAAATTGCTATTGAGTGAATAGCAAGTATTTAAATGCAGGAGCTTGAACTTTATTCACTGATTGCTGACTTCATTAGTAAATCTGACGACTAATTGAATAAATCTGCCGTTTGACAACCTCCCAAACACACAGGGGATTCTATTCTGTAATCACATTTGATTATTCAAATTCTACGCTTCTATAGACATGTTTATTTAATCTTCAAAAATCAGATTGATGCACAAAATTAGCATTTCCAAACTACAAACGTGAATGCACCAAGAGTGAGTCCCAACAGATGAGAAATCAGGATATACTTTGGAAATTGAAATCCGTTGAAATTCCAATCATTGTTTCATTTTATCAGTATATGTACACATGAAATGAACAGTGTCAACTGATTGAATTAGGTCAAATTAAAATAAGGAGTAATCATAAATAGTTTTGCCTTTTCTACGGTATCATACAGTGAAACCTGTATATAATAGCCAGCCATAAGGAAAGCACCATGTGACCATAACACTGACAGATAGAATTTTTGTACAGGGTTGATATATATATAAAAATTATTTCAATATCTTTTGCTGTAGTGTCAAATATAGATGGTTGACTATACAAACAAGTGACATTGATATGAAGGGTAAATTCACTAGATCACATAAATGGCTACCATAAGGTGGAGAAGGTCACGCCGCGCAATTAACAATTCCATACCGACAGTTGAGAAGGTCATGCCGCAATAGCTCTACAACTACGTCGCCAATAAAAAAGTAACGCCACAATAAATATACACCCACGTTGCAAATAGAAAATGATGCCACAAGTAAAACAACTCTCTGTCAAAAATCTTTCGAAGCACTGTCACAGATTATGGACTCAGCACAGAGATATCAGACCTGCGAGGGAAGGAGAATGAAGCTTTGCGTTCCTTTTAAAACCAGATAATGTGAAATAAGGCATAATTTTGGATTTAATTGAAAATATTTCATGAAAATATATCATGGGTTTTACCTAGATACGGCCGAAGTTGATAGGGGGATATTTTAGGGCTTTTCAAAATGTCACGTTTTCACTTTTTCCAACTGAGGTCTCTCAATTCAGAACGAGTCATGCACATCTTCAAACATCACTAAAAATAATTCTAAGGCATTGTTCAAAGAAAATTAAACGGAATTTGTGATCGAATATGCAGCTGTACTGAGATTCAAGCGAGGGGTTATCGTGCGAGTTTGTATAGGGGTCAAAAGAGACATTAGTATACTTTCCACATATAATTGTTGTCTCATTTTTACACATTTTTGATGTTCAAAAGTTTGCCCTTGGAATTATGGAGTTATAGAACCGTAGCAATAATTATTCCGGATATACATTAAGATATAAATAGTGGTTGATATAAAAGAAGATTTTGATTCGTGAAAGGTCCATACGTCACAGAGTCAAGTTAAAATTATATATGAGAAGTTATGCAATACAAATGCAAATGTCGGTTACCGCGTTAAAATACATATTTTTAGTGGGAATTAATAGCGAATCAATGCAAGAAAATTCCATAGTGCAAGGTTTTATCAACACATGTACATGGAGATGCTAAAATAAACAATAAATATGTTTGTAATTCTATGTACATTGTTGATAGATTGATAAGAGGAATGATTTAGTACTCATGAATTCCTGAATATCTTATATTTTTGAAAAGGTTGCGCAGAATCATGGATAAAGAAAATGTCATTCAGTCTAATTAGATATACAGCGAACATTGAAGAATCAAAGTGCCAGAAATGGGAGAAAAAATAAAATATCGGCTACTCTCTATAACTCGGTAGAACTCTATACTGCCAATGGTAAACTCAAAAAAAAAAAAATCCGTTAACGTGTCAGACTTTCAGCAATGTCACGAACCACTCAAATGTGTCTAAAAAGATGTTTGAGATCAAAAGAGTTGCATACCAGCCATGCCTGGCATAGTTCTAATTACTAGTTTCTTTTTCTAAGGAGCAGAGTACCACTCATAAGATTGACTCCTTCTAATGAGAGAATTTATAGTTGGTAAAAGTGAAAACCCGACATTTTGAAAAATTCTAAATTACCGCCCATCTCAATTTAAAACCCATGATATATGGCCGTATCTAAGTATAACCCATGATATATTTTCATGAAATTTTAATTAAATCCGAAATCTTGCCTTATTTCACATTACATGGTTTTGGAAGGAACGCATAAAGTTCCCTGTCACACGCCTGACAGATCCTTGATGACAGGCGCGGATCCAGGAATTATTTCATGGGGGTCAAATTAATTACGTCATTTGCCACGCCCATTTTGTACACCGAAGATCGATTGAGTAAGAAGAAAGGAGTCAGTCAAAAAATCACATAATGATAAACGTACAATGACAATAAATTTTAAATTGTAATGGTTGTTTTGAGTTAAATATATATAATTATATTGAACTTCACTTCATCGAGAATTAGTCTTCAATATCCAATATACAATTCAGCTACAATCTGCAACATTAAATAATGACAATCCACAAATAAAAAATATATATATGAACTATAAATATGCACTCTTGAAAGGGTGTAGTGTTATATAAAATTGATGAATTTATCCGGGATTTATATCGATTATAAGACTGTTCCATTTGATTAGAAATCCCTATAGTCCTGGTATTTGAAGTGAGTTTACCACTTGATCAAGAAATCCACAAAAGTTTATTGTCTATTCCAGGTATGAATTTTTCAAGGTAAATAGTTGTAGCATTGAGTTCCATTGCCTTATTTTTTATGTCAACAGTTGGGCCGGCTTGTTGTGCTTTCTAATTTCGGTACTCAAATTTTGATGTCAGGTTAGATTTACAACAATTTGCAAGAGACTAATAGCAGCAAAATGAACCCAAAAAGGACGGACAAGCAGTCAGAAGAATCCAATACCGTGACAAATTCAAACACAGTAGTGACATGCTTGGAAAACTTGTCTACGACAAATTATAGTTTCGAGACACGCAATTTTAATTTTGAAATTTCATTCTCAATAACACTGTAAATCAAAATTAAATTAAATCAGCACTACAATCACAATTATTTCAAATATAAACAATTGTTATGGCTTGTCTGACTTTGCCCTCATTCTGGTTGCTTTTGTCAGGTTCAATTTTATTTATTCTTAGTCGGCCTTGGAAATTGCGACACAATGGAGTTCAGGTTGAAATGATATAAACAACGTTATTTATATATCAGACGTACTTACACATTGCCTCCAAGTTCTCTACCAGTCTGTACAATTTCTAATTACTGCGTATAATTTCTGTGTGTAAATCTATCAGCCTTCCCATTCATTCTTCCAAAAATATCTCGTTGATTTGGGATCAATTTGTAATAGTTCGAAGAAAGTCTTGATAAAATAGGTAATCTCTGTCGTCATGACCATTGCAATAAACATGGTTTGTAGCAGAGTAGATTTGCTTTGAATTTGTTCTGATTCTTCAACGCTGATAGTCACACGAGAACAAGACCGTTGATTAAAACTGCAGAAATATCTAGAAGCGCCATGTGAAGTTACTTTGAATTTATCCAATCAGATATCAAGACTGAGCACAACGTGTGAAATTTCTGCGAACAGATTTTCGAACATATTTTTGAGATTACGACGCTGTTACGAAAACACAGTCAAATTTTTTCAAATTCTGTAGGTCAAAACTACCACATGGGTAGGTCAATTGTTATTTTCTCAGCCAATTCACCAATCGGTGACTCGAGCGCACAAAAGAAGTAGGATGGGCGGTCAAAATAGCTCCCGGATGAGTAGGTCAGTCCTGTTTTCTCTTTGGCAACGAGCTCGCCGACGGTAGGTCAATTGTTAAAAAAATTTGAGACAGACACAATAGACAGAGTTATAAACAATATATTTTCTAAGACCGCAAAACTGTAGTCGTGACGCTTGTGTGGATCTTTTCTACTGCCGCAGCATACCGAAGCCCCGCTTGACTCCGGTATTTTACGTAATCTAATACAACTTCTGAGGGAATCGAAACGTTAAACGCTGAACATTGAATTCAATAAGATTACAATCATTTATTACAAAATAAATACTAACATTAAATATTGAAAGTTTATCATTAAAAATAATTGAACAGAAGATAAAAAGGAACGATAATTTTGATCAAAATACAAAATAAATTCATCATTAGCAAATGAAGGATATTTAAAGTGACGTCATATTAAATTTAACGAAAAATTTAGGGGTGGCATTTGACATACTTGCATCCGTCTGGATCCGCGCTTGCTTGACGAGTCTATAATTTACGACAGTGCTTAGAGAAACTATTAATTGTGACATCATCGTTCTATTTGCCACGTGGGAGTAAAGTTATTGTGGCGTCATTTTTTTAATTGAGATGTAGCTATGAAGCTACTGCGGCGTTACTTTTTTAATTATCAGTATTGAATTGTTAAGTGCCCGCAGTGATAGTTGTGGGCCACCGTAATTTTCAAGCATGTTTTACTTTTCTAAATACTCAGGTAGGTAACAGTCGAACCCTGTTGATATCCCCTCTTTACACTCTGCCTTATCTAAATATCCACATACAACCTGTCTTTACTACAATCAACCGGTTACATTGGTCACTTTTATGCAGCAATAATCTGTATATGGTAGTCAGACAAGCCTCATCAATTGATTAATCAATCATATACTTAGTTAAACAAGGACAGCGCTTTCGATTTGCACCAAGGTTGTTACCATTTCTACTATTAGTTAGCAGTTAGGAGGAATTTCGGTGCGATCGGTGATAAGTCAGGGCATTAGAAAGACATCCGATGAGTCCAAAGGGACGAATAATGTGTCAGACCAGTATCATCAATTCATTACGTTTTCCTTTAACTAATGACGTATTTCCCCATGATGATGATTCTTACAATTAAATCGGATTTGTATTTGAATTTAGAATGTCTGCCTGGTGTCGTTGCAAATGTAACATGTTCTGCCGGTGGATCAAGACCTATGTCGAAGAATGGCAAGATGGATGGCTCCTGCATTGTATGGGATAAATGCCTCATTAAAGTTCCCAATTTGAAATGCATCTCAAAATGCGAGATGAGAAATCTTGGAATTGCTGATGAAATATTTAGTCGCCGAGGAAATTTGAAGGTATTAATAAATAAAATGAAATCCATTGCTTAATATGAATATAATTATTCCTGGATATTGACTTATTGTGATTCCGTTAGAAATAAATGATTAACAAGTCAACAATGATTAATTAGTCTACAGCATACCGTCTACAACCACGTTAAGCTCAGTCTATTAATGAAATAAATCATATAGGAAAAAAAGATAAACGAAACCTGAAGAATTGATCAATAATTTGTTAATGAAATAATAATTTATCACCCTTCTGTTCTCCAATTGGTTATCACCATTAAAGATTAAAGAAAACGTTGTTTCAGTAGTTATAGTTGATATCAGGTCTTATTACATGACGACAAGAGCGAGAGCAGCAAAATTTAGAATGAACAACTCAGATTGAAGAGCAATGGATTTCAGATATAATTGGTTGTGTGGCAAATCCTTCGAATATCAACTCAGCTTTTAATTTATCTAAAATATCAAACAAGTACCATCCAATGGTGGCAGATGGAATGCTCCAGATATAATAGCATTGCTAGTAGCCACCGTGGTGCATCGTTGACCTTTACCAAGCAAGGTCTATCTGGCATGGAATCTGTTGGAATTGATGTGCACAGTGGCACGGCTGTGATCAATAAAGAGAAATGTGGGCAATACCGTTAGGGCGATACCATTCTAAGTAGTTACTTAACATAAAAATGCGAACCTCTTGCTTGGCATAGTAACATGCATAGTTTTACAAACGTATACATGAGTTTTTACGCAAGGTATTTTTAAAAAACTCGGTTCAAATGCATTTAATATGTGACATTATATTTTATCATAGAGTCTCGTTTTACGAAGAACTGGGGAAAGTCTAATGGCGAAGAGCTACAGAAACTCTCGTGATACAGCCATTACTCTATTTTCTTCTGGTATTCAATGGATTAAAGAAATTTTGGATTCGTTCCCTTACTTTGATGATATCAATACCTGCCTTTATCAGGTAAACAAAGAATTTTTTCAGCTAAAAAAATTAAAATTAAAATCAAATCTAGACGATATCAATGCACCTTGGCTAAAATTGAAATTTGAAGTGATAATGTGTGGGAAAACAATTAAGGCTACAAAGAGAGTATTAGTTAATGGTGATTATATTAAAAATATTGCAAAAGTAATTGTCCGTGAGGCATATCCCAAAGGAGCTGAGATAGATGAAGCAGTTGTATCATTATTAAATGGATTTCAACAATTCAAAACAACAAGAGAAGAAATCAGATCGACATACGCCCATCGCTATGATGATATCGACGAGTTCATTAAACCTTTCTCTATTGTTGTTACAAACACGGAAGAAAGAACGAGGATTAGTAATGTAAATGCCACTTTAGCTAATACGATAAAGAAATATTCGATAATGTCATACCGAACCACAAAGGCATTTCGTGATCGAAGAGCTGCCGAGATGTATATTGATAGAGGATTAACAACAGAAATGAGAATGCAAGAAATGGATTCGAAAGATAAAGACCACATAGGTAATAAATTAAAAGGAGGTATTGGGAGCTACATCTTCTATTCCCTTATTATATAATGAAAGTAAAGATTAGACATATCATGTTTGAGATATCAAGTACAACATTCACACAACAACTAAAGGACAGGTTTCATTAGATAGCATAACGGCTACAATAATATTACATTTATGATATTTTTGCGGGATAGCTAAATGATATCTACCACATAATGGAATTGAACAATTCTTAGTGTGTTTTCCGGCTGAGAAATGTTGTATATCAGGTCGACTATCAACACTCTTCTTTGATTCGATTTGACTTTGCATTGATTCTCTGTTCAATATTGGGGATAAATAACGTCAAATATCAACACACACTGGTTGACAATTTCAATAATGTATTTATTATCCAGTTAACCACAAGAAAAAATGATTTGCCTAAGAAATATTTCCATGAAAATTGCTTTCAGAGAAAACAATTTACTTAAGATATATATATAGCTGCAGACAAGCTCTTGTTTCTGACCTTTGGCCTTCATCAGTTCTGATCAGTTGATAAGGGACTGACTTCGTTAGTTATAGCTATTTCAATATGAGTTACTTGATTAGATGCAAAATTCATAACTTGAAGAAAACATCTGTGTCATACCAGAGTGCTTAAAGTAACTGAAGTGTTGAGCAATGCATTCCAAATGCATCTAGAGTGATCAAAATTGGACATACGCAATCGAGACATCAAACAAATGAATACTTCTGTGTTTAAATTGAATACTTTATCAAGTATCAATTTCAAAATTTGCACATTTAGCTACACAACACATTAATAATATGATAATAGCACTAATAATAATAAGTATAATATCATCGAGCTTTATATAGCAATTGCATGAAAAAAGATCTAAGCGCATTACCATCTAGCACCAGGACGAACAATCTTTTCTTTAAGTATCTCTCTCTAGAAGAGACTCATGAAGTGCTTGTGAAAAAGCTCTATAGTCTAGTCAAATAAAAATTGAAAATAAATATACAACTTGACAGTACAGGATTCCTGTGAGGTCATATTAGCAATATATTGGAATGTATCGTTGTGAAATAATGATTTTAAATTAAGGGTTGATGCACGGGTGACTGTTTTTCATCGCGATTTACCTACACAAGTGTAGCGTAATGAATATCCGAACCGCAGGCGAGGATATTCTAGCTTCCCAAATGTCTCCTAACATCCAGAGTGCAGGTAAATCACGATGAAGCACGGCCACCTGTGCAGTAACCCTTTTCTAAAAGGATACATGCAAAGTTAAACCATTAATTTACCGATTTGATTTATTTTCTCAATAAAACCGTCTACTTTTGGATCAACAAAGGCGTGAAAACAATTTCGTCCATGACGATTATGCTTGTGAATCAAGTGATTCTCTGCAACAAAGTTTGCGTGATCGCAAAACGCGTGTAGCACAATTTTAAGGAAGGGATCATGAAAGAAGGCAGTCAATTAAGCCGTTTTGGAATTTTTTTGAACTCACCAGAATCATTTAACTCAAACAAATATTAAATAACGATTCAAAATATCAACATATACAAGACTGACGATTTCTTAGGCTAGGGTTATATGGACGCACCGAACTCAATTCGAATTAGGTGCAACACCGAAATGCATTAAATTCGCATTTTGGGTTATACAGACGAACCGAATGTCGACGATCTTTAAAAAATGTCACGTGATAGGAAGTAGTTTTCTTGGAATTATACCGCATGGTTTGAAACCAGAGTATTTTGTTTGCATTATTTTTCATTTTCAACGATTTTTCCGTTCTATTTTGCCTATCTATAGTTTGAAACTTGTATGAAGTAGTAATCTCACAGGTTTTCAAGCATTTTTATGGGAGACAGTGTTTGTTCTATCAAGAGATAGTACTCAGAGCAAATTAAATGCAAATTTTCATTATAATAACATATTTTGATAAAAGCGACCCCAATTCTAGTGCTGATGCATTGTGATTGACTAAAATAAAACGTTTTTAAAATGTTTTAAATCATGATTTTGGAAAACATCAGCTTCAATGTCAGCCATCTTTCAATCATATAAACAAGTCACCATAACAACATCCCAAAACCGATGTTCTTTCTATCGTATTGCCATTGAAACATCCTTTAAAATAATTTATGATTTGCACATCCCCCGCTTTATTGCCATATAAGGAAGATATAGGAGCTCAGTCACGGCACCGTGAGTCGAATGTATTTAGTTCGGTGCGATGATAGCTCGCTCGTATAACGCGGCGATGAATTTAATTCATGGAGAAGAGCTCCACACGTCAAGCCTTGACGTGCGGAGCTAGCTTGACGCATTTAATGTTTTTTGAGGAATGTTGATGAACCGAATGATGTTATACGAAGCGCGCTATCATGAGATTTAATTCGAATGAATGAATCAATTGAGTTCGGTGCGTCCATATAACCCTAGCCTTATTATTGTGGTTTACAGTTATTAAACCGGTCGTGTAGTTGAAAAATAATGATTTTACAGGTGAAGGACCAGCCATTTGTTGCAATAGCGAATGGACTTCTTGAATAGGAAAATGGCAATAAGCTTAGGAACTTGTCAATTTTTTCACCTATCTTTTTTGTAAACCTCAACATAGGATGTCTATTATTATGAGTACTTGTTTCTAAATCAAAACTAAAACTAGGTTGCTTTGACGACAATTTGTTTGTTTTTATTGTTCTCATTTTAAAAAATATTCCAAAATCCCCGCCTTTTCACCCGCGGAAGTGCGCACGCTCTACAACCAATCAATTGGCTAGGAATCCTCGTGTCATTTTAGAACATTAACTTACTACCCGATATCATTTTCCATGTTATTCCAGCATAATTAGTAGCTTTGCTTTATATTTGTAAATTTCTAACTATAATATATACTTCTCTGAACCGTATGTACTACAACAGCAAGTAAACAATTAATTAAACATCTACTCAAAACCCACATGTCTCATATGACGCCCTTATAGCAGACGTAATTATAATACCCTACTTCGATTAACCAGAGGTAAACGGATATTTTTTTTGCTTGCATCTATTTCTCCATTTTTTTTTTAGATGTGAAAAAGTCGCAATTGAATGATTTATATGAACCAATGACAGACGTTTTGGAAACTTTTTATACGTCTGTTTCAAACGCAATACGAATAAATAATCTTGATAATATCAATCGAAGGGCTTCATTAGTTGAACAGCTGCTTGAGGATTTAAATCGTAAGTGAGCTTAAAAATTTTGAAAACTTTTTATAGATTCAATTGTCGACTGGAGCAAACACAAAATCAAAGGAATATAGTCAAAAAGTAAGCGTGTAAGATATTAGTGGTATTATTATTAGCACATGAAAAGAAACTGACTGAAACTGTTTGAGAGGTTGGTGATATTTTAAAAAGAAACAGCTACCGAATACTGTTCCCAAAAAAAGAAACATCACGCCCGCAGTCTCTTAGATTGGCACCTGTATGCCAAGGTCTGCTATTGTCATAATTATGAGCTCTTCCAAATCGCAGAAAAAAAAAAATGGTGAAACAAGACGAAAAGCTTAAGTTTTGTAAAGGTTTCATGGATGGGCTGCAATGAATTAACGAATCTGAGGCGAATTATTCTACCTTTTCTACAGTCAGAATATGTCCCGAGTGCAGGAACTTGCGATGGAGCATGGATCAATTCGTGCATTAACACTTTCTAAAAAGAAAATCTTACCAATTTAGTACTTAGCCGTTCTATTCTCCGAAATTATTAATTTTCTCAACTCAAACTGTCTATTATTCTTTTGATTGCATGAGCCGATGGTATTACGTTGTTGGCTTACGTTTAGGTTTGTCAAGGTCTTCTACAGTTGTTTTGAAAAACATGCTTACGATCTAGTCATTGTCAGTTTTGTTAATTTATTATCATATCGATTACGTCCAAATTCGAAATTTGGCAATTCGATTATTTGTTTTGTTTTGATTTTTTGTCACAAAGCCATGTTTCAACTTTGGCGCTCTTCATCGAGTTCAGCGTACATGCTCGATCGACAAATCAAATTGCTAGGAACCATTCGATAAGTTTAGAATATGATTTAAAATTAATATAACACCTCCTCTAGAAACCAATTCAACAACTATAAGATTGATGACTTTCATTAATGTTTCCAGTTGATTTTAATGTTTATTTTATGTTATTCGTTGTTCCTTGTATCAGTAAATGCAATAAGCAAATTGTGCTCGAATTTTTCCTTTTGAAGGAACTCAAAAACGTGGTATCAGCAGAGTTCCTAAGGGAAAGGCAAACTATTGGACACGAATACATCGCAAAGGTATTGTCAAGCGCTTGCAGAAAATCACTAAGATTTTGTGGACATCAGGTCTTGAAAGCATTTATAGATCATAGAACTTGATATAGATATACAAAAGAACTCATCAAACTCAAATGTTAAAATCCAGCTCTAGAGTTTAGAGTTTTAGGAATTGTTTGACTCTTCCGGTGGGATCTAATTATAGAGTGAATATTTCATTAAGATAACCCTTGAATTGAACATTGTTCATTGAGTGGTTGCTGGTAATGTTTGTGTCAGGTTACTTAAATTGACTAATATTGGCTTGAATATAACCAGAATTCAAGAACAGAAAAAAATCACAGAACGACGTTCTGCTTTGTCCTTTCCTCTACCAACAGATGAAATGTAGGGTCTTGATTCAAAACCTTAGAATAGATTACTGATAGATATTCTAAAGTATACATTGCATACTATTTAATTATCTAAAGTCAAACATCTAATAAAATAAACCATTCGAGTGAGAACAAATATTTATCTCGTTTCATAGATACATATAACTGGATAAAGCGATCAACAACCATGATTGAAGAGAAAGCAAAGATTGTGTTGGATAAGATAAATCATTCGATTCGTTTTACTGATGCACATGGAAATAAGCAATCTATGCAAGAGTATATTCGAAGTTATCAACATAATAATACTTGTACGAATGGAGCGAAAAGGAGCAGCACAGTATCAAATAATATACAGTCAATAAATAAAGTAAGCAATAATAACATTTAATTAAGATTTCAAATATCATCTAAATATTACTTGGAAAAATTTGATGCCCCATGAGAAAGTTCCATTACACTTCCACAGGGTTGTTCAACTTTGAAATTTGCAATGATGATCATAAAAATGTTTCAGATAATCAAAATAGCCTAGAAAATTAAACCAAAATATTTTTTTTCAAAAAGGACATATTTAAAACAAAACAATAAATAAAACTTTAATGAAAAGAATATAATTTGCGATGGTGTTAAAACAACGTTTCTTTTTTATCATTTTTTAAGCGAAGAGTTGGCATGTAATTTTTCTATAAATGCTACTATTAAATATTCTAATTCAGGCAAAATATTTGCATAACATTAGCCTACATTAGATAAAGAACATGTATACTATATAACGTTTTTCTGATATAGCAAATGTTCATGAAGAATATTGCATAATGTTAGCATTACAGTGCTTTTTATGGCAACTTATGATACATTGCACCGGAATTTTGTTCATAAACGTGTCCACGTATCACATATTTCTACAAATGTTTTTCCAGTATCAATGTTGTGAAAATGCTGGCTTTAATTGGCCAGTCCAGCCACCATGTTTACATTTGTCGTGTAAACGCAGTCTAAGATTAAAAAAATAAGAACATTCATCTTAGGCCTGATGATATTACACGCTCAGTCATATGTATATATTAAACAATGACAGTTTTTTGGGGTACGTGAGGGGGATACCTCAGGGAGGACTGTCTCAGATGGCAGAGCAACCGAACTTCAGATCGGATCATATCTGATCGACTATGGTTCAAATCCCCTGAAGGTCAACTCAAGCTTTACTTTATCTAAAACATCAAATGAATACCACGTTAAGATGGTGGATCGAATGGCTGCATTGTAAATAGCTGCGCCGCTTGGTTGCATATTTAGAATTGAGACCTATCTCTCACGAAATCTATTGAAGTTGATCTGCAGTCTCACGGCTTAGATCAGTAGAGAGAGTTTAAAATCATTTCTCTCAACGAAAAAAGCCACTCCTCTAGAAATAGAGGAGCGGTAGTACGGGAGCATTCAGTATGTCGTCACCGTCTGCAATTCTCACATTTATTATTACCAAGCAAACCCGAAAAATTACACTACCTACACTATCTACTTTGGGGAATACGAGATTTAGAGACAACTGATAGTAGAGATCAGTCTGAGAATAAATTTATATACAGAATTTTCTCCCACACATATAAATTGAACGCTCTACTAGCGAATTACAAGGATACATTGAATGCATTTGTGTAACTATGTGAAGTAGATTATCACAATGTCTCTATATCAACTAACAATTTTTTCATTGTTTTACTCAACTAGGATCTGCTGTCAGTCATGAATTGGAGAAATCCTAATCACGCAATGGCCATAATCAATAGGATAAAACGAAACGTAGAAAGTACAAAGGGATTACGACTCTGTAATTAAAATGTATACATTGCAGTATATACCATTTGTTATAATAAAATCTCAAAAATCATAGTAACATCTTTGCTCTCCTATTGCATAATATCAAATGTATTTACTTTTTAAACGAGCAAGTAACTAGTTTAATGTAATGCTATCAATCACTCAATAGTAAATTTTGAGTTCGAATTTGTAATTCTATTGTAGTTTGGATAATGAAAATAAAATTTCAATTCAACAGCTAAATTGTATTTCTATACTTAATAAATTTCATTTCTAATTTATTACGCTAACCCCAAATGTATACCGTGTATGGGAACGGATGTATGGGAACGGATGTATGGGAATTATCTCTACGTGAGAACTCAAAGGATCTGAGTGCAAAGGACTGGAGAAAACGTCATTTCAATTATCGAAGATCGAAGATCGTTGAACTACATTGGATGCGTCCCCATTCACAGTCACTGAGAAAAACTATGACCTTTATAGTTATAGAAGCATCTGTTAGTAGCTCTGTCTCTGTTTTCCTTAACAGTAATAGCCATGTTGTATGTAGCTTATCAAATAATGCTTGATAACAAAAAATAAATGACGCGCTTATTTGAGGGTTTTCCTTCAGAAGTTACCTTTAGACGGTTAAGACATACTTTTGAATAATGTCCTCCTGTAAAAAAGGAATCACAGGTCACGTTGACGGCAGAACAAACAGGCACAAAATGTTTTAAATAGCCACACTATGGACAAGGGTTTGTTGAATCAAGCTTCGATGAAGGCTTTTACATTCAGTCTACTTAGACTGACATTTTTAATAAATTTCCTTACATTTACTTTGTACGTTAGCAACGATGGTACAATGGGATTTTAGAGCTAACGTAGTAACATTTGAAGAGGAAGCCTCTTCGGTATGTAAAATATTTAGAACGTTAACTGTAAAATAGCGTTAAGTTTAACTAGAAAAATTTAGCAACGAATTGGCGTTTTAAATTTCCATCCTGTAAATCTAGAGCGAGTACAACAGTGCGTAATACCCCCGGGGCCACAACGTCAGTGTCAGCGTTAGCAAATTCATTTTTCTCTATAGATGTATACTATTGGCCTCTCAATTCTTCATTGGACTTTGAGTAGCTGTTAACAACTTTTTCAGTCAATTAGGAATTACGCTTTGATCTTAAATGAATTGAGATTCTCTTTAATGTAAATGTTATCGATTCAGTGGTGAATGCTTATTTCCGACACTGTGCACCATGTTCAATAACGCTAGGGAACACAAACCGCAAGTGCGGCGTTCTGTCTTTGATGAGCCTGAGAATTTAAGTCTATGATAGTTAAGTAATTACAAATAGCTCTTCACAAACCAGAAAATGTTTTAAATAAACTTCTATTCTAATGTTGGTGGTGTCTTGATGATTGTTTGGACAGACATCCAAACATTGAATTGCGGCGTACCTTCACAATGCTCTAATACAATAGCAGTATTACTAATACTCTTTGGTTTCGGCATAGCTGTTACCACAAGTGCAGGAAATAGTGAGTTTTAAGAGTGAATCTCCCTCATCGCCATACATCAAGTGTATAATATATGCGTGATAATTTACGACCAATAATGAACCAATAATAAATTAAGTTATAATTTATTGCAATATTGAGTGATATGCAAGGTCATATATGCAAGGTTAAGAGTTTGTTGAAAACGTATAAGATATTTCTTTTTCCTAAATCAAGAATTGAACACTTTCTTGTGCAATATGGGTTATAAAAAATATATCTGTATAGTATAGCATTGATAGATTCATTGTTTATGTCGGTATTTTGCAACGGAAATTCCAGTTTACACAGCTGAAGATGCACTCACAGAATAGAAAGTAGTAATGATTAATCAGTATAAATTCTTCTTCTTTATATGGTGTGTTTCCATATTAATTATGATGACTTTATATTGATCATTTTTATTATCATAATTTTTTTATTCTTATTGCTATTTGTTATTCAAATTCACAAAAATGAATTATAAATTTTTAAGTCATTTCAAAAGCTGTTAATTTCAAACTTATCAAGTTAAATAATATACTGTTATAAGTAAGTAAAGATTTAGCCTTTCTCCTTATATCTCTTGATAATCGATATTTCAAATGATATCATTCTATTCGGTAATAATTCTTGAGATACGATATTCCTTGAGGGATTAATAATTGATATCTGCTCTATGATGTCAATATCCTACAGGTAATAGTGGATTTGTAACACTTTTCTATTTACAGTCGGTGTGATGACTTTTCAATTGATGTATGTTATCAAGTATTTCATCCAAGCTTCTTCTTGTCGCAGGCATAGGTTTACCTGGATTTTCTAACATGTCTCGCAGTCCCTACATACAGGAGAAGAAGAATGAAATTAATCTCCATTAAAGAGTTAAGCTGCTTTCTAAATACAACAAATTTCATAATCATGTTTGTTTATATAGAGGAATGCCATCCTAATCTTGAAATACTAATTTAAAATTCACTTTAAATTAATGTTTCCACTTACTAAAACGTCCTAGGATCAAATTTAAACCTTTTAGTCTTTTAAAGATAGAGATATAGCTTTGTTGATAATATTTCTTTAGTAATACATTGCAGTTTCTTTTTCTTTTTCAGCTTTCATTATCTGACAAAATTTTATTTGTAAATTTCGACCACAATTTTGGAAAAAATCTTTATCCTTGTAATTCTTCAACAAATTTCAGACATACGGACCAACCAATCAAATTGCATGATTACGTTCGATTAAGACGACATATTTTATAATGTTTTTTATTCTGTTAGAATTATCTAAATTACATGTATATGTGTTCTAAATTGTGTTTTATTCAATTGGCACTAGTATATTACGCTACGAATTTGATGTGCATTCTTATCCAAATCCACCACCGGGGGGGGGGGGGTAAGTCCAGCTCCCAGTGACAGGGGGGTGCCACTTTGGAAAAGGTGAAGTACTCAAAAAGTTCCAAAAATTGTGTTGATGCTACTGAAACAATTCAAAAATGCTACCCAAAAAGTTCCAGCAGGTTAATTGATTTAAGGTAAATACACAAAAATGACGCAAAAAGTTTTGAAAAATTCTTGAAAATATCAAACATAGGATTCCCAAAAGCTCCAAAATTGGACCCAAAAAAGTGACACGTTCCCGTATAGCCGTCATATTGGAAATACCCCCAGGGGATCCACCCGTGGTATCAACTTGACAGCTACTTCAATTTATATTTTATCATTTATATTTATGGCTATAGAAAAAGAATCTATGGAATTGTAATGTATTTTCATTATTTTAAGAGTAATGTGGTAAATGCATGAAAATATCAACATTTGTTACAACTAGTTCAATTGTTTATTTTATTGATATGGAGCCCTGAATACCCAGCACTGTACAATGTCTATAATGATATATATTTTTATTCTTAACTTTATTATAATTGAAGTACCATATAAGTAATGTGGAAGTAATTTCATTAGATGTATAATTTTCCTGACAACTCACCTCGTGAATTTCTTTCAAGACTTCACTTCTTTTATCAGCTTCTACCCCGGGGATTCCACTTCTACGAATCAATGACTCTCCTTTTACTGCCAACGTACCCATAAATTCAATTGTATTCTTTTTGGCATGCTTACCAACAATGGTATCCAATTGTCTCTTGTACGTTTTCATAACTTTCCCATCAAGTGTTTCTAACTTTCTTGAAACATCATCAATCCAATAGTCAACCTCTTTATAAAAAATAAAAAGTTAATTTGATTGCAATTCATATTCATATTCATCAATTCAATGATTTAAAGTTGTAGAATCTCATGTATCTTGAAGCGCTAGACTCTCGTGCACTAAACAATCAAACAGATCTTTTCAAATCAGATTATAGATGTCCTGAGCAACTCACAGTTTTATCATTCATGTGTCTAAAAGTGTTTAAATACCGACAGTCGTTGTGAGGAAATCAAAAATTGGTTTGATGGTATAGTGCATGAGATGCTTGCTATTCGCTAGAGAAGACACAACACAAATCGATTCAATCCATCCTAAACTCCTTTTTTAGAATTAATAGAATGAATAGGATGTAATAAGTTTAATATATATAGTTTGCAAATAATTTCCTTATTTCTTTTGACCTGTGATGGATATCATGTTTATAACCAAAACGTTTTCCATACCTGCTTTTAGTTTTTTATTGCAATTTTCATCGCAATGAAATGTTCAAATGGATGTTTATGAATGAATGATTCATTTGTTTCTGTCTGCATAAGAACCATGTAATTGTTGTGATAATACAAAATAATGTAATAATAATTCTGCATAACAGATAGTAACTGTAAACTACATACAATTTTGGAATCACCATTGATCAATTTAATGTAACCCTTGGAAAACTTTGTAGTCG
Organism: Haliclystus octoradiatus; assembly: GCA_916610825.1. Classification (NCBI taxonomy): domain Eukaryota; kingdom Metazoa; phylum Cnidaria; class Staurozoa; order Stauromedusae; family Haliclystidae; genus Haliclystus; species Haliclystus octoradiatus. The sequence goes on along the minus strand of OU744447.1, from coordinate 31,347,126 downwards.
CCCTATTTTTTTTACAGTAGATTATCATATTAGAATATTATGTTCCCATGTCATAACTTACTTGCTTCAGCATTTTGATACCAGAAGTGTAGTTCTTGTCTTTCAGCAAATGTTATATTTGGGGAAATTTCTGTGAATACATTAAAGCAATATGGCATAAGATACAACTATTTTGAATTTATATGACTAATATCTTGTCATCTTCTTTAACTTGATCGTATTAACTGATCCTCATGTGGCCATTATGTTGTTATGCATGAACATGGTGAAGTCTCTGAATAGTTCTCCGTCAAACAGTGTTTGCGATTGATTTCACTTAAAGCGAACTAGTCGAATTACATCATCTAAAAATGCTTTATCCAAAGCTGTCAGGAGATGAAAACACGAGCCAAACGTCTTACGCAGATTGGGGTCTGGAGTATGCATCCACTGTCTACGTAAACATCATCTGCTCTTAATCAATTGTAAATATTTTAGCAAAAAGGTTGCCATACATGTGTATGGATAAACCTTTTTTCTATCAAAGGTATAAATAGGTCGGCTATAAAGATTATTTATTTTGCGAGGAAGACGACATAGTTTTATATAATTCTAACTTCACCATCTTACCATAATTAGCCCTTTTGAAATTCTCTCCTCTGTTAAGAATTTTTATTATGCTAATGAAAAACGAAAACATTCTACTTGCTACAGTAAATACCTCCATTCGTGTGCGTCCAAATTTTAAAACTATTTTCACCACTCAGTGTCATGTAGCAACAATTGCTATATGCATCTGTTTAAAACTTGTTTGTGACGTGTGCGCCTGGGCAGTTTATATAATTATATGATGTCCACAACAAATATACATCAAATTATTACCTGCCCTTTCGACATCCTTTTTCATGTATTCGAGTTCCATGTTATACAGTCGTTTTTCTCTCTCGAAATTATTTCGCTGCTCTTCAGCATTTGTAGTGACATGTTTTGCTCCCCTTGTTATTTCATGATATTTGTTAACAACAGATCTTGTTTGAGAGCAATCCGATTTATCTGTATTTTCTACAGCAAAGAAAACAGACAGAAATTAAGAAAATAAAAATCATTTTATGGATTGGATAAAGTTGAACATTTCATTCCAATTTGTATATATTCCAAAACATTACTTAGATGAGAATGTCTATTTCCCTTTAAAACCACGGTTTTAGAAGTTAAGGACAAAATGCAATTAGTTTGAGAGACTATTCTCATGTCATTTATCGTGTCACATCGGCCCGAAAGGGAAATGTACATTTCCAACTTTGAACAAAAGGAATACACACATATGTTCTCAAATATTTCATATAGTTTTTGCAGCAACGCTCAAAGTTCTCGAAAGACACAAAACATAGTTAAACATTCGCACAGGTTATCATGCACAGTCGGTATGCGTTAGCTGCATAATTTCAAAAAAGGTTCGGTTACCTTGTTCACTTTCACTATAGTAATCCTTGTTTGATAAAGCAGTAATGTTACCCGAATTAGATGGATTTCATATGTGATTTCAAATCATTTACTTCTTTTCAATTCATTAATTAAGCAAATGATATACAACAAAATCAAAAATAAAACGAACGGTCTATTTGACCAGCAGTCGCAGCCACTATGGATTCGACTGTGCGTGCTGCAGACAGTCAAATACTTCATTCACACGATCATGTGAATCACTCATCCCAGGGTTAGGGTTAGGTTTAGGATCCGATCACGTGATAATCACCCGGTTTAGGGTTAGGGTTAGGTTCCGGTCACGTGATAACCACAAGGTCAAGGTTAACTTAGCTTCTGTTTCATGAGCTTTTTTCGCTTGGCTTGGATCATTCGGATTGCCTCTGACTTTGGTGAAGGTCAAGCTGGTTCGAGTCCAGGTCATTCAAAGTTTTAAATTTTAGTTTAGATATTTTCATCATTTATATTGCAAAATGTTTGTAAGTTACTGTTCGTGCATGATACGCATGCCTTGGTATTCACAATGCTGCGACTGCCGGTCAAATAGTCACAGCGAAAAAAATTCATCAGATTTGTTTTCATTGCATATTTTTCTCAATTTAGGGGTTTGTAGAATAATCATTAATATAGATATTCTGGCATCAACAATAGCAAATCATAAATCTGTACTACATCAAGTAATGTTAGAATTCTCCAAAACAACAATTATGTCAACTCCACTCTTGTACAGTAGTTGGTTCAGGCCACAAACAATTTCTAGACTTTTGCTAATGTACTTACCTTTGAAAAATGCATCTATGATGGAATGGTCTCCATCAAAAGTAACAATGTTGTCCTCATTTTTTCGCATATCATCAATTGTTGGAGCAGACTTTTGAAACTCACTGATAACTGTAGAGTTCAGCATAGTCATGTTAAAATTGTGTTTTCGCTTATGCCAATTTGGTCGACCTGGAATTGAACTTCTTTCCTCAATTTCATCCTCGCTTTTATCAGCTTCTGATATCAACTTTCTTTCTTTTTCTTCAATTTCTGATTTTTGTTTGTCAAGTTCATCTACTTCTCCCTGAAATTCTTTTCCTCTCTCTTCTATATCTTCAGCGGTTCCATATTTTTTAGCTGAAGATGATTTTGCTACATTATCCAAAAAATTTTGTCCAACGCAAAAATCCTTACTAAAAATAATGCTATAACTAAACAGTCTCATATCTACGTCTACACCAACGCAGGCAGATTTGCCAGAGCTTACACCTCCTTTGAGGCATACATGATTAATCTTCAGAAAATTATCACTGGATTCCACAAAATCAGCTGCGATTTCAGCGAGGTTACCTACTGCATTTACAACTCCATTGAAAATTTCCAACGCCTTACTAGCTAAATTGGCTGCAAAAGATGTTATGCTATCAACAGCATTAATGACAAAGGTTTGAAGTTGGATGAATGCATTTTTAATCTAAATGAGAAAAATACATATAAATAATTGAATGCAGTACAATAATTTAAATAAATATCGACAACTATATCATCCTACCTCAGATATTTTCAAAAAAGCAATAATACCTTGTTCACATCAATGAATGAGCACCCACGATATATTTTGAAGACAATGATATATATTTTGACGACCCTCTATCAATTGTCAGACTTTTGAGCTTTAATTTATTTCGCATTATCAATTCCATAATGATGTATACCATCATAACAATGACATATGATTTAAACAATTTCGAAAATAAATGAAATTCCCCAAAAATAAGGAAATAAAAGAATAAACAATGCAATCCAATCATAAGTTAAAAAGTACAGAAAGGTGGGAGTTTGATCAATAGTCTGTGAAATACGTTATAGAAAACATCGCGTCAACATACGTTTGAGCAATATTACCACATAACAATTTCGTGAAATATATTTGTCATATCGTTGTAAAAATCAAATATGGATGCACGATTCTTATAACCCACGAATGATAAACATTAACGTTTGTAACATTTCATATTTCATATTTTCAATTTTGTGTTCATGCTGAAGGTTTTTAAATTCTTGGAAATATGAAAGCTGATTTATATCGATTTAGCTTTAATAGTATTATAATAATATTATTATTGAACCGAGAAAAGACATTAATAGATTACAAAGTTAAAGATATGATTTAATTATGGCTTATGGTACTTGGAGGAACGGAACGGAATATGAGAAATTAATATTTTGTTGAACGGAATGAAAAAAATTGATAATTTGCGGAATGAAAATTTTATTTAGGAATATTCAATTAAAACGACTAATTGTGGAATGCTTAATAGCTTAAGTCTATAATTCATCTGCATTGAATTCGAAATGTTATGTCAAAATATTTTTTATATTATATCAATGGCAAAATCTTTTTTCTGATTTATACATACATGATAGCACTACAATTTTACAACCACATATTTGACAGGATAGATATTTTTGAAAGTCTTGAATTAACTAATAGGTTATTCATTTCCATTCCATGTAAACACTTCCCAAGGAGACGTTTGGAAGTTGGCCTGTTAATGCTTTCCTTATTGTATATGTGTGTCGCACAATGACTAATAGGGAAATGAAACAAAGGAGTATATTTTTGACTCATGGTTTACAGAGTGTCCTATGCAAACCAGCTAAAAAAAAGGTAAATCACTGTTACGAAAACGTGATTGTGAGCGCGACTTATATATTATGCTATGACTACTTTTTCACACATGGCCACCGTGATTGTGACCGTTACTGCGATTTTTGTGTAAATAGCAAATCGCAGACTGCTTTGCCCGCAAACAATACATTGACAATGAGCGATCGTCAGTGATTGCGCAATATCTACCTAGACTTCAATGAAATATTGCTCAGATTCTAGCATTGCCTTTGGAATCACGGTTAGGATCGCTTTCACTCTGGTGACATTTTACCAAAATTTTCTGATGGTGGCCATTTTGCTGTACTCGCAACTTAACGAGATTAGAATTGCATAATTAGATGAAATGTTTTTTCTAATACTCCGAGATTAGTTAGTTTTATTTATATCTATCATTAAAACTCAATAAAATATGTATTTTCAAATTGGTAATTACAGGAGAATTTTCTAAAAGTCGGAGCAAATTTAATGTTGATTTTTTGTCGCTAACTTTGATAATAAAAAAGAAATATTTTATACCTATAAAATCAGGAATAGCTCTATACCTTAAATGCCACTTCTTTTGACCAATCTACAACAGCAACTGCCGCATTTTTGATATGACAACCAGCAAGACAGAGTGCACTCCTGCCTTGATAAGCACAATTGTCGAGGTAGGGGCAACCAATCCACCAACCAAAAACTCTAATGCATTCTTTTTTCCAAATCAAAGAAGTTCGACAACCTGTAGGAGAATGTAGTCAATTCAGAAGATTTCGAACACAATTATATTTAGCTAAAAAATTGGCAATGAACATTAATTCGCATTCCAATTCTGGGAGGAGGAGGTGGGGTAGATCCCATACTGGATGTGTCACTTTTGGAATCCATATTCCAGCTGAGAAAAATGGTGTTTTGTTCAGAAGTTATAAGTTTTTAAACAATTGAATGATCATTGTTTCATATTATTGGATAATGAAAATGATTTTACATATTCTGCTAAAAGCACAATATATCTTGTATTTACTAATTGTATCCTACAAAATGTACTTGACCATCATATTGACCATTCTGTAGCCCGTAAACATCAAAAAATCATTTCTAAATAGGCCTATCCAAATCTTCTCAGTTTCATATACAACAGCATAAACAAAAGCTAAAAAGAACTGTAAATAGAAATGAGCTGAGTGTTCTCCCAAATCTAAAACTTTCTAAAGAAGCAATCATTAATTATAATTTAGAGAAAGCTTTTAAGTTACCAACTTTCGTTATCATAAACAATGACTTTATGCTGAATGTAAATCTCACAAGATTAACTTAATATCCTTATTCATCAAAACAATGATTGGTTCCAATGACATCAATTTACGTGACGATTATTCGGAGGAGAGAAAACAGTACCACAAGTTATCATGTAGTAACAAGACACAATAAGAAGAAAAATCATCAATTAAAACAATTGAAATATCTCAAAAAAAGCCCTTTGTTACTATTCAAGAAATCTAAAATAAGACAGCATCTATCTATTCCGTTGGATAAAACCTTGACTTCTCCTCTGAAAGTTGGTGCAATTCATTATTTGAGGACGAAGAAGTTCTTGATGCGACTTTTTCAACTTCAGATCATATAGCTAGTGGACTAGATTACATTACCAGTGAACATTTGAAGTTCTCAATTGACAAACTACTCTCATGGTGGACCATGTTTTTCATTTTATGTCTGAATCTTTGTAAGATCCCACCTCGTTGGCTTTACAGCATAGTTAAGCTTCAGTACTAAAGTTGAGGTCTTAAACTAGATTCAAATAATTATCGTGACATATCTCTTTTATGCTGCCTTTTTAAAACGTACTCTTGATGTCCACATAAATACATCAAACAGATTGATGTTTATTTTCTACAGTATACCTTCGTTTGTTGAAGACATCAGGAGTCAATATCCTTTCCAAAAAAATACTATTGAATTATGTATCAAAAGAACGCGATAAAAAATATATAAGTTTTTATCTTGTGATTATATAAGCGCACCCACTCTAAGTTTCTAGGCATGCATCCGAGGATACATTGCTTGAGTTTCTGTTCACTGCTTCAATCATGAAACATGTAGCAATAAATCAATAGACCTAAAGCAAACTGCTACTGTCAAGATTGTAATGGAAATGCAATTGATCTCTATCACATTATAAAATATCCTGCAATTCTGTCATCTATCAAAAACATAGAAAGTTTTTAACAGAAATAGCATGTTAACTATAATTATAAAGTATTAAATTTATACGTGCTACTTAACAATAATGGAAAATAACTGTAATAATTTCATCACCAAGAACAATAAATAGAATAATGTAATAGCCATCTAATTATCATAGATACGACACATGAATGAATGAATGAATCAATCAATCATTTTTTTTATTGAAACCATTAGTCTAGCATTCATATTGACTTTCCAACATAATAGCTGCGCAGTAGACTACAAAATTGGGAAATATAAACTATACTATTGTGAACGAGTCAATGATGACACATTCGCTATTGCTTCAATTTTATGAAGAATGTGATCATAAGACCGAATTTACATATTGAGTGGCAGTAATTATAATGTGTTATCTTCGACTCATTCACCATCAATCTATCTAAAACCTGGCAAATTATAGTTCATATCATTAGCACTATCCATCTGCCGAAAGATAAATATGTATATCAGAATTATATAATTATAAATTTAGAATACGTATTTATGAACTGCTTCAAATTTTCGTTCCAATCTCTGATTTATCTTACCCTTAGGACAAACAGTATCACAATCATCCTGGTTGTTTGCTGCTACTCTTCTCATATCGGCCACTTCCTCAAGTGCTCTAGTCTGTTTTTGTTGTGCCAGCATTTTTCGATTTTTAATTCTTTCAGATATCTGTTCAGTTTTCGTATCAATCAGCGCTTTGACCATATCTACCTTGGCCTTCAGCTCTTCAGCTTTTCTTTTTATAACTCTCAAAAATTCAGCTATTTTTGCTCTCAGTGCATGAAGGTCAGTTGACAGGCAGCCTACAAACTAAACATAAGAGAAATGCAGCAATTTTTTGTATGCTCGGTCCATAATTATAAAAATATTTCTTAATGTATTCTCTACTCAATATTTTAACTCTGAAGTCCCATCATTATAAGGTTATTAATTATCATGTCATTTTTGATTTATCAATGATTATGTGTTCTATTCTTAGCACTGTATCAGTGACTGCATTATTTGCTTTGGATCTGCTGCGCTTATATCTGTTCTTGATGTACAGTTTTGACATGACAATCGAATCGCTCACGGGAATTCAAGGGTAACATCTTACTTGTATTATAAGCATATTTATTGTCGGTATACAAAAATTTTTTATTATGTGACATAAAATACTGATATTGTTAATGATAGTAGATTTTAGTAGATTTTAAATTTTACATTTGCCAAAAACGCTCGGAGATATTTAAATAACTACAATTTTCTACCGGAAATAACATATTTAAAAGGAACAGTTTTAACGTTTTCAAAAAAGCTTAGAAAGGTGTTTCTGAAAAAAATCTTGCTGACCAAATTTTGGATACAAGAAAGCAATCATCAGCGATCAGGGAATACGTCAATGATGCACATCCTGTTTTTTATTGCTTATTACATTTCAAATTTTCCTGAGTGAGTATTTTCACTTCCTAGGAATCGTGTTGTAACTGTGGAATGAATTTCATACCAACAAATATCAAAGTACGATATTAGGAGGCGGTCTCAATATTTTTGTTTTGAATTCGTGCAAAAGCTTCAAAGCAGATATTCAATTAACAAGTAATCGACAGTCAAATTTGAACGGTCAAAAAGTCGTATTTTCATAAGGCTTTATAAATTTTATCGGTTTCCTATACAGAAAAAAGATGAAAAGCACAATGTTCATAACATTATAGACGCTAAATATTTCTTTATGCTTTTTTATTTCAAAGCCAGCATTTAATATCTCATCTAAATCCGTAAATTATCAATACGATAAATTTAAATTTTTCCAAATTTTTGTAAGTGCCGTTCCCCAAAGAGAACAATTAATAATGTCCATTTAAGATGAATTTAATCGGGAAGGATACGATGATGTCTTTATTTACAGTACGGTTAATAATGTTTTGAAGTATAAACTCAATATCAAGAAGAACCTTCAATTAGTAATTACAATGTTACCTGAAAGTTCGAATTTTTCAAATCATTTCCATAAGTAGCTTTAATGTCGATTTTGGCCGTTATTGCGTCAAACATCTTTCCTTCGATATGCATATGAAAATTTGTATTATTTACTTTAATTTCTACTTGGACACCAATACCAACAACGAAAATAAATCCAACGATTTTGAAATCAATCGCCATAGATGCTGCTGAACGATCAATTATAGCATTGAGGATAGGACCATTTGCTGTATCATCTCGATTGCGTTGAATAATAATGTAATCATCACCGAAGCTAATTGGATCTAGTTCCATATAAATTGTTAATTTTCCTTGGTTAAGTTCTAGCTCACCGTCAATGCTATATCCAAGGATGTTAATCTTTCCTTTCAAATATAGACCTGGCTTCACTGTGATATCAAACTTTTCTACTTTCTGTGCAGCTGAATAAAAAGTCAAAAATTCATAATAATTAAAAATATAAAATTCCCAAGACAAACTTAAAATTAGAATATATTTCGATTGTTCCAGGCGATATTTCATTAGCGAAGTCCCAACTAACTACGCTCCATGAGAGCATGTTATTTCTCTTTAAAATTAACATTAAAATTATATCTTAAAGTGCACATTAGTCTTCTTACTTATTTTTAATAATTTCAACTATCACATGTAGTATAAGGCGTCTTGTTGAATCAGAAATATGTGGAGTTGCAATTTGAGATTCTTTAGAGTGTTTATATAGCTTGTTAATTCAAACGGACAGTGTCACACATATATTAGCAAATGTTCTCCAATCTTTCATAAAACTACTAACCTTGTAAACATTGAAGGGAGTTTGACTCCAGATGAAGATAGGATAAAAAGTGTATAGAATATTATGACAGTGTTTTTCAAATCAATTTTAAATAAAGATTGGACTTCTCAGGTTCATCAAAGATCCTCTAAATCTTTCCAAATGATATATATATATATATATCTGAATTGCATAGAACAAGATAAGATTGGTAAATATGCAGCCATTGATGTGTGGGATAAATTTGAATTTGAAAAAGACATGTACTTACTTATGCCTCCATTGTAGGAAAATACAAGACCATCAGGAAAACCTGTCGCTTTAACAGCTTCGCTAGAAGAAATGTCTACTTCAAAGGCTTTACTGATTTTTTCAATTGTTATTGATGTCACATTTCCGTAAATGTATGAACTGGTTGGAAGATTAACGTTGAAACCAAAGTAAACCTCAATTTGTATGCAATCTTCTGTGCCAATTTTTCCAAGCTGTAGTTTACCCCCAAAGCCTTTCAAAAATAAATGAATATAGTATCTTTTTTCAAGTAGCTAAATAATAACCTGACGTTGTATATGATATCTTGCATAAATTATATCAAGTAAGTTTCATAAACAATGTGATGAATATTATTCTTGTAAGATTTTTCCTCAGTGCTGTATGTCAATGTTCGAAGCTTTATTTCTACTAATTTTAACACAGAATGTCAACACAACATAGTTCTCACATCGTTTCAATACATTTACTTCTATTCTTCTTCAGTAAATATTTATAAATTATCAACTTACAAATTTATAGTAAAAATATATTTACTCCTATGGGGAGAATGTACACACAATGATAAATAAAATACTGAATATTGAAGGAAATAAAATAAAGGAAAATTACATCCACACATAAGAAATTGAACTATAATTAAATGTTGAACATGTTAATGTCAAGTCCATCTAGTGTAATGGGAAGTCTAAGAAAGTATGAAAAATGTAACTATAGAATTACTTTACAATGAAATATTGAAACCATCTCAAAAACTGTGTATAGCTCTTATTGAATCGCATTGAGCATTTAAAGTTAGTTTGAGCTCATGAATGGCCAACATTTGACGAACTAAACAATCAAATTTCATTTTAGATTTTCTTATCACAGTCAAACTCGGTTAATATCCCCTCTTTTAATGTCCCACCTTTCTTAATATCCCGCTTTTCATCTGTACCAGAGGGGGATATTTAGCAAGTTCGACTGTTATGTAAAATATTCTTCAAAATCTTCCAAGGGAAGAAAGATGTTTCTTTAGAGGATGTCTGCAGGAGTTACTTTTACTGTTTGAATGCTATTCTATGCGTTTGTATACATGACTATTTACAACGAATGTATATATATATATATATATATACAGTTCCGCCTATATCGATTTACAAACCTACAGTTATTGTTTAACAGAACAAAGGATTTTGATGCTAGAAATAAATTGCATTGTTGTTATTTCCTATTATCGCATAAATATATATTATGTTTTTACGGATTTATAATTAGTTAGGTAAAATTTATTCTCATGTCTACATTTAGAAATGAGTTCAGACTTTTTATTCAATAGATCATCTTCAGTGCAAATGATGTGGTACTTTTCAATTAGGCATAGATGGCATTTTTTTGATTTATTGCTGTGTGCTTTCGCTTTAGCTAGGCAGGTCCATTCAATTTTGTAGTTTTCTTTCCTATCTTTTAGTCTCCAAATGTATTTCGAAAGTTGTGTGCTGTTAATATATTTTCAGTGTATGAATGACATCATATGCTGAGTGTATCTTTGTTTGAAGGTTCCCTCCGTCAAACCGATGTAATTTTGACCTTCCTGATCTTCTGTCGTAGTAACTTTTGCCTTGTAAACGAGGCTTTCTGTGAGGCATTCATTGTTAAATTGGCAAGGCTGTTTTACCCTACAGTTGCATTGTTTAGTACAAGCTTGCTGATTTTTCTTTTCTCTGTTAATTATTTCGTTGTTATGGTTGGTTATAATGGTCTTCATGTTTGAGGTAAAACAGAAATGAATGTGTAGTCTTTGACTCCATTTTATTATTAGTATTTACGCTCTGTCAATCACTGGCATTGAGCATTATTATCTCCTGATAGACAACTATATGAACTATATGTCATTATCATTACTATATTACCTCTTAAGAACATATTACAAAGAAAAAGAATATTTGGGATAATTCTATTGGATTATCCAAAGGAAATTTTTATTGAATTATCCCAAAGGCTAATTCTATTGGATTATCCCAAATGGGTAAAAGAAATCTCGAATTTCTGTACCTCAGTATGTGGAAATCTATTGTATTCTTGAAAAACATGATCATCAAATTAGTAGGAAAAGTTTTGATCTATTCCAATTGAGTAATATTATCATCACCACATAGTTCAATAGAATAATAGTTCATCACCACGTATAAGTTTAATACATAACTGTAACCAAGTCTTTGTTCTAAAAGCTTTTCAAAAATCAGGCTACTATTCTAAATTTACAAAAATGGCCTACAATATATGAATGCAGCAATGCTAAAATATGTCGAATCTTGATTTAAGGTAAATTAAATATCTTTCGGAAATATGACGACACACATAAATTCATACCAAGCAGAAGAGATGGAGTTTTGAATTCAAAAACAGCAGAGACAGCCAGATCACCAAAAGCCATCCATTCTACACCAAAAGGCTTATTCCATATCCCTTTAATGGCAAATTCTATTTTTAGTTGATTTGAATTTGCAGCTATAGTACCTTTGGAAAAAACATATTTAAAACATGAAATATTATCCCCATAGAAGTTAGTATGGCTACTGAAGGAGTGATAATCTTATTATTCTTTCTTTAATTGAGACTCTAGACTACTATAGTATAACTGTTCATTTTTGAAATTTTCTGTTCATGTAATGTTTGGCATGGATTATACTAGCGAAGCGAACCTAATACATTTCCATTATTTCATTCACTCGAATTATGTTCGCTGTTAGCGCGCTCCGTATAACGCAGTTGAGCTCGCCAATGTATTAAGTTCGCATAGTCCAAGCGCGCTAACAGCGAACCTAATGCATTAAGCGTGCCTCCGCGTTATACGAGCGAACCGAATCAAATACACCTTTATCACATACCCGTGACTGTCTCCGTAATTGCCTTTATCTGGCAATAAACCGGGGGTTACAAATTAAAAAAAGGATTCAAGTCATTGTTCTATTGATGTTCCATGGTGACGTCTTAAATCCGTTGGTAATAGAAATTCAAATAATTATGTAGATTATCATATCTACGAATTGAAATGTATCTGGCCAAATACAAATTAATTTGCAAAGGAAAAGCTTAATTAAATGCAAAAAATATAAAACATAAACTTTATTTGCAAGAAATCAAAGTCATAATGTGGAAGATAAAAATATATTTTACAACTTCCAAGTTATAACTTAAAAGATACAAGATGCAAGACTTTGCCCGCTTCAACGATCAAAACAGTATAAAAGCATTTTGGTCATGCCATCAAATTTCAATTTTCACACAACAAATTTTTCAATGACAAAAGAGACATGTTACATGTTACATTACCCCTAAGATGTCTGCAAAAATTGGGGGTAAATTTTTTGGATTTGCATTTACACCCCAAAAGTGTGAATTCACACCCAAAAAGTCATGCTTTTACACTTTAATTTTTAAGAGTGTACAGTCAGTAACATATATTTCTCCTTCTCATGGAGTCACTGTGGCATCTTTCGAATAACTATTATCTTCATTTTAACAATATATATCTGCATTAATAATTTTAATAAAAATAATAGCTTCTTATTCGGTTATCAATTTGCGTATAAGAACTTGTTTTAAAGTTTTCTGTGTATAAAAAGAATGAATTAGAACACGTTATTTGAAAATTGAACACAGTACAAATAAATTTAATCAATGAAAGCAATAGAAATAGAGAAATTGATTGTAATGATAGGCTATTCTTCGATTGGTATCAAAATGATTGCTTTCACAAAACGTAATGCATTATCAAAGTGTCATTGAATGTTACAATTGATGACACATTTGTTTGACAATTAGAATTATTTATAGTAATGTTGTTTATCATGTTCCTTGCTTCAAAATAACTAAAATTTTACAGAAGTGCACTAGCCATTAGCACTGTGTCCCATCATTGGATGATTCAGAGAAATTCGATGTCTCTATAATACTTTAATGATCTTAACAATAATACGGCATTGAATATTCGTATATATTGAAGATTCTGCAGTTAGTCGAACATTTTCGAAATTGAACTTCATGAAAATAATGACCCGGTAATGCAATCGCATTCCAAATGCAATTCCAAAGGAAAGGGTATCATACTCCTTCGTATATCATAATTTTTTTGCTTATGCTTCACAATGATTTGATTTCCAAATATACATCACGATCGAGTCAGGTCAAGTCATATTTTCTTTTAATTCTCTATAAAAGAACCCTGTTATGCTCTAAAGTAGGAAGGGTTGACTATAAAATAGTTCATGCATCTTTAAACAATTGATTTGAATTTCTACATTCTAAAACTCGATGACTCTTATAAGATGGGGATTAATGAAACTATAACTTAAAATAACTCCTTAACTACAAAACAGGGTAATTCTGTTAAAACTAAAATTTTATCTCAGTCGAGTCCATTGTTACCGAGCTTGGTGTTAGCCTTTGTTATAACTTCATGGATCAAAAATAACTTTCATGTCACTAGAACGCAAGATTCACACGCTCGCTAAGAGCAATTTCATGACACTAGTTTCATGTTTTCACAGTCAACGTAAATCCTTAATGACAAATCACATTATAATAATTTTCTTCTCAGTTTCCATTGATTGCCTTTAATTTGACATTGAAAAATCAGTTAATTAGCGCAGATATATGCTTATAAATATGTAAAGTTTTGTTATTCTACAAAATAAACAAGCATGTGCACAAACTACGTGAAATGGAGTCACGAATGATTGGATTAAATGCTAGGTTCATACATCATCATTCATCATTTAATTTATTTAGACTCGAAAATCTACTACCGTAATAGGTAGTTGTCAAAAAAGACACATTTTACAATCTCGAGATAAATACATAACTTCGTCATCGTGATTACGTTGGTTCGCATGTTCTTAACTATGCACACTATTATGTGGCCTTACTTTAATATACCTGTAAATTCAATAGTTTGAGGTTGAATACGATATTCCAATGTTGCAGATATTTTCACAGATGAATTTACTCCAGAAATGTCAATTTCCAGGCAAGCCTTTGTGAAGTAGAGGGCAACATTATCCATTATCTGGATGTCCGTTTCGAGGTCTGCTTTCAAATTAACTTTGTATTGCAATCCTGTTTTTCCAAATTGTCCAACGATAGTCAGTTTAGTATCTTGTGACTGTTCTGTTGGTTTAGCAACTTTGTCGTTCAAATAGCTACACACTTCGTCTCCTTTACACTCTTCTGGGTTTGAAGGAATAGTGAAAACTGCCCTGACCATTAGACCTAGAAGTGCAAAATATTAGTTGATGTTACACATGAATTAAGAGCTTTTCGACGAATATCTTCAAAATATACCTCCATCTTTTCAACACCAATTGTGCTATTTAAGCGTCAGTAAAATTAATGAGAAATTCCACAAAATTTTTAAACGCAAAAGACGCTTGCTTATCATCTTTATCGCGAAGAAAAACCAAGCTTACTTACTACACAATGTGTTGCATGTCGTTACAAATGTGGTCTGAGCGAAGGAGACTATATATGTTACATTTTCCGTCATTTATATCAGCGCATAGAAGATAACAGCACAAAAGATCTTTGCAGATTACTTCGGCAGGAACAACTTACTTCATTTGAAGATTTTGAACATTACTTTATATTTAATTGGAAATTTGAATAGAAATTTGGCTGTTTAGTTCATGAAGGGTTGGCCATTCGTGAGCTTAAATTTACATCAAATGCTCAACACGATTTAATTGAAGCTAACTTAACTCGAGTTTAACTTAGATTTGCTCGTTTTTTCATTGTTAAATGATTATGTTACAGAGTTACAGAATACTAGTATTTCATATATTCAAACATTTACGTAGATTTGTATGTAGCTATACCTTTGCTTTCATTTCTTTCAATATACACTATATTTAAATTATTTCTAGAATCTCTGTTAATATATGAATTCTATCTCCATATGAATATGTATCGTTCGTTTTTTAATAAATTGTTTGTGTTTTTATATATTAGTTTATTTGTGGTCTGTCCAGGACTAATGTATACGTTTCACTGTAGAAATATTACAAATAATCCGTTGTCGGGAAATCATGCAAACATTCGGTCGAGATAAACTTTTATAGTAAAAGATTTGTGAGATAAATATTACGATTTTTTGGCGTTGTTAAAAGACCATGACTTCTTTTGATACTTTATAATGTTTCATTTTCCAAACAAATTTGAGAGATTTCTAAACTCCATAGATTGATAATCTATCAGGTAGCTCAAATCGAAGGCAATTTAAAATTTACAGATATCAAATGTTCTGTTTTGGATTTAAGATGCGGGAACAAAATTTGAACAAGAAAATATAAATCACTTTTATGATAATCAAAGTATTACAAAATTCTGAATTGCATTAAAATACGAGAATAACGAAACGACAAAAAATACATAAAATGTAGAACTATAACTATATATACGGTGGTGAGATCAACAATCTATTGAAAGCGGGGCGACATTGTTACTAAAATTAAACAGGTGCTAGGTTCTCTATTTAATAGTGAAACAAAATGCCGCTCAATATTCTTTTGGCAAATTGAAATACAAACATTTATTTCTTTCAAAAGAGCTACTCTTATATATAATTTCTGGCAACATTGTTAAAAAGTCTGTTTTGGATAAGTGCAACGTATAATCCAAACATCAACAACTCAACAATCTAGAACGGAGCATACAAATATTAGCATCAAGAATACTTTAAAGTGACGTGGGCTAATTCGAAAAATATTCAAAGTTCAATGAGATTATCAAAGTGTGCATGGGAATTTCAAGCTGCAGAGTTAAGAGTTATTCAAGGCTTTACCACTATTTATGAGTAGGCATAATAGGATTTCTATAACATATAAAAAATAAATGTAAAAAATATGAAAAATTTGGTTTACGTGTAGGCAGGTTTTGATTATCAGATTTCACGTTTATAATTAATGAATTGTAAACGTTATTAGAATTAAACTGTCATTATGTTGATCAGCTCAAGAAGAAGTCACATTATTTTGTAACAGTTTCAAACCTTAAAATAGTGTGTCCAGTTCTCATCATTGATCAACCTAATGAAGGTAAATTCACAAACTATATAATGTTTCCTAGCAATTTGATTGGTCGTTTAGCATGCAGGTTATTCTCAATGAAGAGCTGCAAGGTTGAAACCCCTGTTTAAACATGGTTTTGTGAGCCAAAAACAAAGCAAAGTTTTGGTCATGAGTTAAAAGATAATAAGTTAGTAATAATAATGATAATAGTAACAATGGAATTATGTTTGCTGAAGAGCTTGACAGACTTTAATGAGAAAGCAAAAGCCACAAGTACACAAAAGATTTGATGCAATCAAAATATTCGTCCACTTGGACCAGCTCAACGATTGTCCACCAATTGTACGATCGCATCGGTCAGTCAACGGTTATCATATTGGTTAGATGACTTACATCATTTTACTTTGTATTAAATTTGTGAAATGTTACTCTGCTCTAGTTAAATTAAAATATAACAATCATTCGAGTGATATATCTCCGTTGATCTTTTATCGTCAATACTTCAAAGCACAAAAATATCTAATCGTACTTTCTGTATTAGGTGGTATTTTCTGCATTGATCACGAAGGAAGCGCATCACGTGATAAAACTAACGTTAATTCGGGAAAGTTTTGTTCGATTCTTCGTAAATGAAATTGACAGTTTTTGTTTATAAAATGATTTGCTTCGGAGACCAAAACAATGAAATACTGTATAAGGATGTTTTTCGTTTTAGAAAAGCGCTCGTGTCTGGGTTTTTCCATGTCCCATCGCAAATCCCTGCACTCGGGATGTTTTCAAACACTCGGAAAGCTAGAAGAAACATGTCTGCATATCGTTTATTCATCACGCTTCACTCGTGTCTCTCGGCATCACTCGTGTGCAGAAATTTATGATGAAGAATGGCAACCATGATTCAACCAAACGTAAATTGAAGTGAAAATAAAGTGTATGATTTGCAATAAATACAGCAATCAATATCATATTTCAAGAAGATAATTATAAGATCTCTTTCAAATATTTTTCAATCATTCAATGATGAAATTCAGAAACATTCCAATACTTTGGAGAAATGGAATCAATAGAAATTAATACAAATAGCCTTTAGCTACAAGAAAAAACTTTGCGAGAAGTTTGCATAAAAACATTTGTGATCATAGTAGACATTTGTTATTTCATAAATTGATCAAACCAAACACACAACCAGAATGAAGATCCAAATGGTATTTATGAGCGGGATAATTTCCTAAACACATCACTTATATACATAATACTGTCTGTTTATATATCACAATCACTTATATACATAATACTGTCTGTTTATATATCACAATATTTCTATCTACTTATATTAATAATACTGTCTGTTTATATATCACAATATTTCTATATTTCTATATTTCGATATTTCTGTGTCTGTCCGCGACTTATGTACGTCTTACTGGCGATATAATACGGATAATCCGTTGTCGGGAAATTATGCAAACATTTGTGTCGAGATAACCGTGTACAGTAACAAATTTGTTGTATGAAAAGTATGGGTCTATGACGTTGTTTTAAAATAATATACTTCATCTGATAATTTATTTGATATCCTTGCATTAAAAAATTCAGAGATTTTGAAAAATTTCATAGGTCGATAATCTAGCGGGCAGCCAAATCGAATTCAAATTGAAATCCCCAGAACAAAAATATTTTGCTTTGAATTTAAAAGCTGCGTGTAAATTGTTTGAACAAGTGAAACTTGAAAATGAATCAGTTTTATTATAATTAAAACAATACGAAATACTGAATTACATTGAATTACCAGTATAACTAGGTCAAACAAAATATTTTTTTGAAATCAAAGAAACGTAGACCTATTTCATGTAGTGTTGATATCATCAATACATATAGCGCGGCACAAACGCTATGAAAATTAAAGAGACTTTAGGTCTTAATTTAATTTATTAATGAAACAAAATGCCGTTCATTACTTTTATCAAAATCGAGATATAAAACATTTCACTTTTAAAAAGGCTATTTTGATATATAATTTGTGAGAACACTGAGCAAACAATCTGTTTTGAAATGAACAATCTATCGCGGGGCATAAAAACAAATTAACTTGCAAGAATTTTCAAAATGACGTTGGCGTTCGACTAATTCGAAAAATATTCAAAGTTCGAATAGATTATCTGTCTACAGTCTAAAATTACAGAGTTTAGAATCAATCAAGGCATTGCACAAAAGTATTTCTTTAATTTATTATTTAATATAAAAACATGAATCATTTGGTTTTGAGCAGGCAGGCTTTTATTTTCAGATTTTGCTTCCATAATTAACGAAGGAGTTATAGGCATCGATTAAAATTAAAATTTCATTTTGTTGACTTGCTATACGAATAAGACACAGTATGTTACTACAGTTTTGAGAATAAAAATAGCGGTGTCTTGTTATTATCGTTGATCAACATTTAATAAAGTTAATTTCAGGTATATCAAATTTAACAAAGTTAAATTGAATTGAGCGTATGATTTGTGATAAACAATAATAATTATAATATTTTCAGCGTTCAAAAATTTTGCTTCGAATTTAAAAGCACAAAAACATAATTTAAAAACACTTTTAAATAGTTAATACAGTTTGGATGAGTGTAACAAACCTTGTGTTACAAAAATAAAAAGCGAAAAGGTTGCATGAAATAATCGATCATAGCAAACAATATTTATTAAAATACAACTTACCATTTTCCAAATGAGATCCAAATAAAAACTATACGAGCGGCATAATCTCCGAACAACATTTAAATACATAATAGCGGGTTCTCTGAGTTAATACACCAATCAATAATAAGTTAACAACCATATTTTATCGAAGGAGAATGTAAGCCCGATAAGAATAAAATAAAGATTGACGTCTTTTATTCGAAATAATTCTGACAAAAATGATCATTTCATATCGCGATCAAATGCATGGTAAAGTAGATTCATTTTCTACATAGTAAATTATCCTTTTCGTCAGACATCATAACATGAGCATTTAAATATTACCATCGGCTGTGGTATTTATATCTTTGAAGCTGCACTAAACATTTCCACTCTATAAACCATCGCGTCCGTTTCAATAAATTCTGAATAAATATGCATATCACGAATCTGGCAAAATGAGTTGTTTTCGTTTTTCTATCAAAATAATTAATTTATTCATAATCATCTTTTCTTTCATTCGACATCTGTAATGTATTATAAATAGCGCGTAGAAATATTGACAACAAGATGTAACATAATATCAATATCGAATTAGTATAGCGATTTATTATAGAATTTTATTTCCTGTTAAAAGAATGTTGATGCTATTAGTCTGGAAAATTTGATAACAAGAAGCACTATGAGGTCAACTTTTCACATCTTTTGTTTACTTTTAAAATTTTATTTTCAACGAACTCTTAGTATTTTGATAGACTGCCATGAAAATCACAGGCCTACTTGCTGAGATTGCAAAGATCAAAAATATATAGGCTCATATACTATCATATCATAATATTTTCAGATTATATATATAGTTTGAAATCAATACACGCGCTGTCGCCTTGTTCAGTAATACGTTGTCGAAGCAGCAGGTTTGTTGATTAGTACAGTCAAAGCGTGTACAACAGTAAGTAAGGCAGTGGCTCATTGGTAAATGCTCTGGCATCACAATATGAGGGTCGTCAGTTCAAATCCGCTATTCGGAAAATTTTTATCAACGATTTTTCTTATTTTTTTAATATGAAGCAGTAAATCATTGTTAATTAACAAAAGATATCGTTTGATCATGTTAATAACAGAAATTAGTGGACCATGTGTCTTGTCGAAGCTAAATTAATTTAATATTGAATATATTACATGCGATGCCACGAGTTTGACCGGCCTCACCTTGACGGCGTTATTTTGTGAACACCACATTAGTGTTGTTTGTATTGCAATGAAGATTTATCAATCCGAACCGAACGCGATTTGATCGTATCGGGTCAGATTCGGGTTAATATTTTAGGTCTTCGGATCGGATCGGATTTGAAGTGTTTTTTTATGGATAGTTTCAGATTTCGAAATTTGACTGAATATTTGTAATTCATAATAATTAATGTGTTCTGGTTTCCTTTCAGCACATAAAATAAAGTTTTTCTATGTAGAGATAGCTACGTTAAATTATACATTTCAATCGACTCAATTGATGTGAAATAAATTAAATTTTTATTAAAGGAATGATTAAGATGTATTGATTAATGCTACATCGTTTCAATGCGTATTGTGTCTCATGTTCTCCTCCAGAGTTCATACTCCGTATTATACAGTGATAGTCAGCTTAGTCAATTGTTTAATTATAAGTGATCTGAAAGTTTTATCATAGAAGGTCCATTATGGACTACACTCATAGCTAGTATTTCTATATTTCGATATTTCTGTGTCTGTCCGCGACTTATGTACGTCTTACTGGCGATATAATACGGATAATCCGTTGTCGGGAAATTATGCAAACATTTGTGTCGAGATAACCGTGTACAGTAACAAATTTGTTGTGTGAAAAGTATGGGTCTATGGCGTTGTTTTAAAATAATATACTTCATCTGATATTTTATTTGATATCATTGCATTAAAAAATTCAGAGATTTTGAAAAATTTCATAGGTCGATAATCTAGCGGGCAGCCAAATCGACTTCAAATTGAAATCTCCAGAACAAAAATATTTTGCTTTAAATTTAAAAGCTGCGTGTAAATTGTTTGAACAAGTGAAACTTGAAACTGAATCAGTTTTATGATAATTAAAGCAATACGAAATACTGAATTACATTGAATTACCAGTATAACTAGGCCAGACAAAATATGTTTTGAAATCAAAGAAACGTAGACATATTTCATGTAGTGTTGATATCAGCAATACATATAGCGCGGCACAAACGCTATGAAATTAAAGAGACTTGAGGTCTTAATTTAATTTATTAATGAAACAAAATGCCGTTCATTACTTTTCTCAAAATCGAGATATAAAACATTTCACTTTTAAAAAGGCTATTTTGATACATAATTTGTGAGAACACTGAGCAAACAATCTGTTTTGAAATGAATAATCTATCGCGGGGCTTAAAAACAAATTAATTTGCAAGAATTTTCAAATTGGCGTTGGCGTTCGACTATTTCGAAAAATATTCAAAGTTCGAAGAGATTATCTGTCTACAGTCTAAAATCATAGAGTTTAGAATTAATCAAGGCATTGCACAAAAGTATTTTTATAATTTATTATTTAATATAAAAAAACGAATCATTTGGTTTTAAGCAGCAAGGCTTTTATTTTCAGATTTTGCTTCCATAATTAACGAAGGAATTATACTGGCATCGATTAATATTAAAATTTCATTTTGTTGACTTGCTATACGAATAAGACACAGTATGTTACTACAGTTTCGAGAATAAAAATAGCGATGTCTTGTTATTATCTTTGATCAACATTTAATAAAGTTAATTTCAGGTATATCAAATTTAACAAAGTTAAATTGAATTGAGCGTATGATTTGTGATAAATAATAATAATTATAATATTTTCAGCGTTCAAAAATTTTGCTTTGAATTTAAAAGCACAAAAACATAATTCAAAAACATTTTTAAATAGTTAATACAGTTTGGATGAGTGTAACAAACCTTGTGTTACAAAAATAAAAAGTGAAAAGGTTGCACGAAATAATCGATCATAGCAAACAATATTTATTAAAATAAAACTTACCATTTTCCAAATGAGATCCAAATAAAAACTATACGAGCGGCATAATCTCCGAACAACATTTAAATACATAATAGCGGGTTCTCTGAGTTAATACACCAATCAATAGTAAGTTAACAACCATATTTTATCGAAGGAGAATGTACGCCCGATAAGAATAAAATAAAGATTGTCTTTTATTCGAAATAATTCTGACAAAAATGATCATTTCATATCGTAATCAAATGCATGGTAAAGTAGATTCATTTTCTACATAGTAAATTATCCTTTTCGTCAGACATCATAACATGAGCATTTAAATATTACCATCGGCTATGGTATTTTATATCTTTGAAGCTGCACTAAACATTTCCACTCTATAAACCATCGCGTCCGTTTCAATAAATTCTAAATAAATATGCATATCACGAATCTGGCAAAATGAGTTGTTTTCGTTTTTCTATCAAAATAATTAATTTATTCATAATCGTCTTTCCTTTCATTCGACATCTGTAATGTATTATAAATAGCGCGTAGAAATATTGACAACAAGATGTAACATAATATCAATATCGAATTAGTATAGCGATTTATTATAGAATTTTATTTCCTTTTAAAAGAATGTTGATGCTATTAGTCTGGAAAATTTGATAACAAGAAGCACTATGAGTTCAACATTTCACATCTTTTGTTTACTTTTAAAATTTTATTTTCAACGAACTCTTAGTATTTTGATAGACTGCCATGAAAATCACAGGCCTACTTGCTGAGATTGCAAAGATCAAAAATATATAGGCTCATATACTATCATATCATAATATTATCAGATTATATATATAGTTTGAAATCAATACACGCGCTGTCGCCTTGTTCAGTAATACGTTGTCGAAGCAATAGGTTTGTTGATTAGTACAGTCAAGGCGCGTACAACAGTATGTAAGGGGTTGGCTCATTGGTTAATGCTCTGGTATTACAAAATCAGGGTCGTAAGTTCAAATCTGCCATTCGGCAGTTTTTATCAACGATTTTTCTGATTTTTTTTTTAATATGAAGCAGTAAATCATTGTTAATTAACAAAAGATATCGCTTGATCATGTTAATAACAGAAATTAGTGGACCATGTGTTTTGTCGAAGCTAAATTAATTTAATGCTGAATATATTGCATGCAATGCCACGAGTTTGACCGGCCACACCTTGACGGCGTTATTTTGTGAACACCACATTAGTGTTGTATATATTGCAATAAAGATTTATGAATTCGAACCGAACGCGATCCGATCGTGTCGGGTCAGATTCGGGTTAATATTTTAGGTCTTCGGATCTGATCGGATTTGAAGTGATTTTTTATGGATAGTTTCAGATTTCGAAATTTGACTGAGTATTTGTAATTTATAATAATTAATGTGTTCTGGCTTCCTTTCAACACATAAAATAAAGTTTTTCTATGTAGACAAAGCTACGTTAAATTATACATTTCAATCGACTCAATTGATGTGAAATAAATTAAATTTTTATTAAAGGAATGATTAAGATGTATTGATTAATGCTACATCGTTTCAATGCGTATTGTGTCTCATGTTCTCCTCCAGAGTTCATACTCCGTATTATACAGCGATAGAAAGCTTAGTCAATTGTTTAATTATAAGTGATCTGAAAGTTTTATCATAGAAGGTCCATTATGGACTACACTCATTGCTATATCACTATATTTCTGTGTCTGTCCGCGACTTATGTATGTCTTACTGGCGAAATAATACGGATAATCCGTTGTCGGGAAATTATGCAAACATTTGTGTCGAGATAACCGTGTACAGTAACAAATTTGTTGTATGAAAAGTATGGGTCTATGACGTTGTTTTAAAATAATATACTTCATCTGATATTTTATTTGATATCATTACATTAAAAAATTCAGAGATTTTGAAAAATTTCATAGGTCGATAATCTAGCGGGCAGCCAAATCGACTTCAAATTGAATTCTCCAGAACAAAAATATTTTGCTTTGAATTTAAAAGCTGCGTGTAAATTGTTTGAACAAGTGAAACTTGAAACTGAATCAGTTTTATGATAATTGAAACAATACGAAATACTGAATTACATTGAATTACCAGTATAACTAGGCCAGACAAAATATGTTTTGAAATCAAAGAAACGTAGACATATTTCATGTAGTGTTGATATCAGCAATACATATAGAGACTTGAGGTCTTAATTTAATTTATTAATGAAACAAAATGCCGTTCATTACTTTTCTCAAAATGGAGATATAAAACATTTCACTTTTAAAAAGGCTATTTTGATATATAATTTGTGAGAACACTGAGCAAACAATCTGTTTTGAAATGAATAATCTATCGCGGGGCTTAGAAACAAATTAATTTGCAAGAATTTTCAAATTGACGTTGGCGTTCGACTAATTCGAAAAATATTCAAAGTTCGAAGAGATTATCTGTCTACAGTCTAAAATTATAGAGTTTGGAATTAATCAAGGCATTGCACAAAAGTATTTCTATAATTTATTATTTAATATAAAAAAACGAATCATTTGGTTTTGAGCAGCAAGGCTTTTATTTTCAGATTTTGCTTCCATAATTAACGAAGGAATTATAGGCATCGATTAATATTAAAATTTCATTTTGTTGACTTGCTATACGAATAAGACACAGTATGTTACTACAGTTTCGAGAATAAAAATAGCGATGTCTTGTTATTATCTTTGATCAACATTTAATAAAGTTAATTTCAGGTATATCAAATTTAACAAAGTTAAATTGAATTGAGCGTATGATTTGTGATAAATAATAATAATTATAATATTTTCAGCGTTCAAAAATTTTGCTTTGAATTTAAAAGCACAAAAACATAATTCAAAAACATTTTTAAATAGTTAATACAGTTTGGATGAGTGTAACAAACCTTGTGTTACAAAAATAAAAAGTGAAAAGGTTGCATGAAATAATCGATCATAGCAAACAATATTTATTAAAATACTACTTACCATTTTCCAAATGAGATCCAAATAAAAACTATACGAGCGGCATAATCTCCGAACAACATTTAAATACATAATAGCGGGTTCTCTGAGTTAATACACCAATCAATAATAAGTTAACAACCATATTTTATCGAAGGAGAATGTACGCCCGATAAGAATAAAATAAAGATTGTCTTTTATTCGAAATAATTCTGACAAAAATGATCATTTCATATCGTGATCAAATGCATGGTAAAGTAGATTCATTTTCTACATAGTAAATTATCCTTTTCGTCAGACATCATAACATGAGCATTTAAATATTACCATCGGCTGTGGAATTTTATATCTTTGAAGCTGCACTAAACATTTCCACTCTATAAACCATCGCGTCCGTTTCAATAAATTCTGAATAAATATGCATATCACGAATCTGGCAAAATGAGTTGTTTTCGTTTTTCTATCAAAATAATTAATTTATTCATAATCATCTTTTCTTTCATTCGACATCTGTAATGTATTATAAATAGCGCGTAGAATTATTGACAACAAGATGTAACATAATATCAATATCGAATTAGTATAGCGATTTATTATAGAATTTTATTTCCTTTTAAAAGAATGTTGATGCTATTAGTCTGGAAAATTTGATAACAAGAAGCACTATGAGGTCAACATTTCACATCTTTTGTTTACTTTTAAAATTTTATTTTCAACGAACTCTTAGTATTTTGATAGACTGCCATGAAAATCACAGGCCTACTTGCTGAGATTGCAAAGATCAAAAATATATAGGCTCATATACTATCATATCATAATATTTTCAGATTATATATATAGTTTGAAATCAATACACGCGCTGTCGCCTTGTTCAGTAATACGTTGTCGAAGCAGCAGGTTTGTTGATTAGTACAGTCAAAGCGCGTACAACAGTAAGCAAGGGGTTAGCTCATTGGTTAATGCTCTGGTATTACAATATCAGGGTCGTAAGTTAAAATCCGCCATTCGGCAGTTTTTATCAACGATTTTTCTGATTTTTTTTTAATATGAAGCAGTAAATCATTGTTAATTAACAAAAGATATCGTTTGATCATGTTAATAACAGAAATTAGTGGACCATGTGTCTTGTCGAAGCTAAATTAATTTAATACTGAATATATGGCATGCAATGCCACGAGTTTGACCGGCCACACCTTGACGGCGTTATTTTGTGAACACCACATTAGTGTTGTATATATTGCAATAAAGATTTATGAATTCGAACCGAACGCGATCCGATCATATCGGGTCAGATTTGGGTTAATATTTTAGGTCTTCGGATCGGATCGGATTTGAAGTGCTTTTTATGGGTAATTTCAGATTTCGAAATTTGTCTGAGTATTTGTAATTTATAATAATTAATGTGTTCTGGCTTCCTTTCAACACTACATAAAATAAAGTTTTTCTATGTAGACAAAGCTACGTTAAATTATACATTTCAATCGACTCAATTGATGTGAAATAAATTAAATTTTTATTAATGGAATGATTAAGATGTATTGATTAATGCTACATCGTTTCAATGCATATTGTGTCTCTTGTTCTCCTCCAGAGTTCATACTCCGTATTATACAGCGGTAGAAAGCTTAGTCGATTGTTTAATTATAAGTGATCTGAAAGTTTTATCATAGAAGGTCCATTATGGACTACACTCATTGCTAGTATTTCTATATTTCTATATTTCTATATTTCGATATTTCGATATTTCGATATTTCTGTGTCTGTCCGCGACCTACGTACGTCTTACTGGCGATATAATACGGATAATCCGTTGTCGGGAAATTATGCAAACATTTGTGTCGAGATAACCGTGTACAGTAACAAATTTGTTGTATGAAAAGTATGGGTCTATGACGTTGTTTTAAAATAATGTACTTCATCAGATATTTTATTTTATATCCTTGCATTAAAAAATTCAGAGATTTTGAAAAATTTCATAGGTCGATAATCTAGCGGGCAGCCAAATCGAAGTCAAATTGAAATCCCCAGAACAAAAATATTTTGCTTTGAATTTAAAAGCTGCGTGTAAATTGTTTGAACAAGTGAAACTTAAAACTGAATCAGTTTTATGATAATTAAAACAATACGAAATACTGAGTTACATTGAATTACCAATATAACTAGGCCAGACAAAATATGTTTTGATATCAAAGAAACGTAGACCTATTTCATGTAGTGTTGATATCAGCAATACATATAGCGCGGCACAAACGCTATGAAATTAAAGAGACTTTAGGTCTTAATTTAATTTAATAATGAAACCAAATGCCGTTCATTACTTTTACCAAAATCGAGATACAAAACATTTCACTTTTAAAAAGGCTATTTTGATATATAACTTGTGAGAACACTGAGCAAACAATCTGTTTTGAAATGAATAATCTATCGCGGGGCATAAAAACAAATTAACTTGGCAAGAATTTTCAAAATGACGTTGGCGTTCGATCAATTCGAAAAATATTCAAAGTTCGAATAGATTATCTGTCTACAGTTTAAAATTATAGAGTTTAGAATTAATCAAGGCATTGCACAAAAGTATTTCTATAATTTATTATTTAATATAAAAATATGAATCATTTGGTTTTGAGCAGGCAGGCATTTATTGTATGGAAGGAATTGTAGGCTTTTATTTTCAGATTTTGCTTCCATAATTAACGAAGGAATTATAGGCATCGATTAAAATTAAAATTTCATTTTGTTGACTTGCTATACGAATAAGACACAGTATGTTACTACAGTTTCGAGAATAAAAATAGCGGTGTCTTGTTATTATCGTTGATCAACATTTAATAAAGTTAATTTCAGGTATATCAAATTTAACAAAGTTAAATTGAATTTAGCGTATGATTTGTGATAAATAATAATAATTATAATAATTTCAGCGTTCAAAAACTTTGCTTTGAATTTAAAAGCACAAAAACATAATTTAAAAACATTTTTAAATAGTTAATACAGTTTGGGTGAGTGTAACAAACCTTGTGTTACAAAAATAAAAGGTGAAAAGGTTGCATGAAATAATCGATCATAGCAAACAATATTTATTAAAATACTACTTACCATTTTCCAAATGAGATCCAAATAAAAACTATACGAGCGGCATAATCTCCGAACAACATTTAAATACATAATAGCGGGTTCTCTGAGTTAATACACCAATCAATAATAAGTTAACAACCATATTTTATCGAAAGAGAATGTACGCCCGATAAGAATAAAATAAAGATTGTCTTTTATTCGAAATAATTCTGACAAAAATGATCATTTCATATCGTGATCAAATGCATGGTAAAGTAGATTCATTTTCTACATAGTAAATTATCCTTTTCGTCAGACATCATAACATGAGCATTTAAATATTACCATCGGCTGTGGTATTTTATATCTTTGAAGCTGCACTAAACATTTCCACTCTATAAACCATCGCGTCAGTTTCAATAAATTCTGAATAAATGCATATCACGAATCTGGCAAAATGAGTTGTTTTCGTTTTTCTATCAAAATAATTAATTTATTCATAATCATCTTTTCTTTCATTCGACATCTGTAATGTATTATAAATAGCGCGTAGAAATATTGACAACAAGATGTAACATAATATCAATATCGAATTAGTATAGCGATTTATTATAGAATTTTATTTCATTTTAAAAGAATGTTGATGCTATTATTCTGGAAAATTTGATAACAAGAAGCACTATGAGGTCAACTTTTCATATCTTTTGTTTACTTTTAAAATTTTATTTTCAACGAACTCTTAGTATTTTGATAGACTGCCATGAAAATCACAGGCCTGCTTGCTGAGATTGCAAAGATCAAAAATATATAGGCTCATATACTATCATATCATAATATTTTCAGATTATATATAATTTGATTTTCAATACACGCGCGTGGGTCGGCTTTGTTCAATAATACGTTGTCGAAGCAGTAGGTTTGTTGACCACTTCAGTTAAAGCACCGATAACAAAAAGTAAGGTAGTGGCCGATTGGTTAATGCCCTGGTATTTCAATATCAGGGTCGTCAGTTCAAATCCGCCATATTGCAATTTTTATCAACGATTTTTCTGATTTTTTTTAATATGAAGCAGTAAATCATTTTTAATTAACAAAAGATATCGTTTGATCATGTTAATAACAGAAATCAGTGGACCATGTGTCTTGTTGAAGCTAAATTAATTTAATATTGAATCTATCGCATGCAATGCCACGAGTTTCACTGGCCACACTTTGACGGCGTTATTTTGTGAACACCACATTAGTGTTGTATATATTGCAATAAAGATTTATGAATTCGAACCGAACGCGATCCGATCGTATCGGGTCAGATTCGGGTTAATATTTTAGGTCTTCG
Organism: Haliclystus octoradiatus; assembly: GCA_916610825.1. Lineage (NCBI taxonomy): Eukaryota > Metazoa > Cnidaria > Staurozoa > Stauromedusae > Haliclystidae > Haliclystus > Haliclystus octoradiatus. The sequence continues at coordinate 31,317,677 of OU744447.1, read as the reverse complement.
GATCGGATCGGATTTGAACTTATTTTTTGTGGATAGTTTCAGATTTCGAAATTTGACTGAGTATTTGTAATTTATAATAATTGTGTTCTGGCTTCCTTTCAACACATAAAATAAAGTTTTTCTATGTAGACAAAGCTACGTTAAATTATACATTTCAATCAACTCAATTGATGTGAAATAAATTAAATTTTTATTAAAGGAATGATTAAGATGTATTGATTAATGCTACATCGTTTCAATGCATATTGTGTCTCATGTTCTCCTCCAGAGTTCATACTCCGTATTATACAGCGATAGTCAGCTTAGTCAATTGTTTAATTATAAGTGATCTGAAAGTTTTATCATAGAAGGTCCATTATGGACTACACTCATTGCTAGTATATATATATATACGAAATTACGGGATCTACGAAATTAGAGCCAGACTACGGGTATAAACCAGATAAGATAAAAATATAGGTGGTTTTTAATAAAAAGAATTATTTCAATTCTCATCACAATCAATCAACTCAAACATTTACTTGGAATTGATTTTTCATATGAGACACTGAGGTGACTGCCTAAGCGTTAAAGTAGAATCTTTAATTTACATCCGATTAAGACCAACTTTTGCACATAGATGCATTTTGAATCCATTTAAAAATGATGGATTTTTTTTTTAAAAATTGTTAGGTTCTATTTTTAGATTTAATGATGACGTCATAATTTATACCATACTGTCGGTGCCTTATCAAGCATGTTTCAGAATCCCCTAAAGAAAAATATGTCTGGAAGAGAGTTAACGATACCTCGTTATAGTGTGTAGCAGAACACTTTTAATGAAATGTGATTTCATCTACTTTTTGATCACGTTCATTTTGTGGCATAAATTTCTGTTGAAAAAGACAATTTTTCTTCCTTATTGTTGTTTTCCAGATCAAACTCAAAAAGTCTGCTCTAACAGAATCGCTCAACCTAATAGAATGCTGTCATGTGAAAGCAATATCTGTATAAACAAAAAAGATATCAGCCATTATATGTCAGAAACACAAAGACGCTGAAAACAGCATTTCAAAATTTGATGTACTATGCTGGAACCATAATCTTCATTTAGTATCATTATCATTGAAATTTCGCATATACGTTACTTTTCCATCTTCTTTGGGGATAATAGTAAAATATTTCATGAATGTTGAGTTTTGTATTTTTAGAAGTGATTATGACGTCAGAATTTCAAAAATATTGATGTTGCTGAAAATTGAGTCGAATGACTATACTTTCCTTTCTTGTAAAACTAAGTCAAAAATATAATTGTGGATAGGTTTATCAACCTCTTCAACAAAATATAGATGAATTCAATTTATAATATCTGATGAAACCGATATATATTGTATTGAAATCGAGTTTTATCACTTTCTGGCTTCTGCTTCATCACCATGTGAATTTTGTGGGAGCAAGAAAATCTCACGATACGAAGCTGCCCTATTTTGTCTTTTATGCTTTTTTACCAACAGGTGCCATTATATACCAGAAATATGAAAATTCAACCAGACTACAATGATAACAACAAACCAAACAACTTGAATACAAAACGTGTTCCAGCCATTATGAATTTGCGGAGCCAATCAAGAGAGACGAATATGTCACGTGATACGAAGATAGAAAACATTACAAACAGGTAATGGATAAAGATGTTCACAGGGCATCCAAATGAAGGGTATGATGACGATATAAAATAATCTATTTTTATCAAACAATAACCTTTCTGATGATACTAAAGCTTCCGAGGTAAAATGGCCGCCAATGTAGAAATCGAGGAAGGAAAACAGGCGAATTGAGAAAAAAGAACAAAATTAGGCTATACTGGTGAGGCAAATTTGATACTTTTTATCAAAATGTTACGGTTTTGTTATAAATTAGATGGGATGTCTAGGTATGATTTAAAAGAAAAAATCAAAACAATGATATTGTTCATATTTTTCATAATTCACCAGTAGGCAGTCCCCAATGCGATGCAGTTTATTAAATTACAATTTTCACAAATCATTGGTACTGTTGTATGAACTGCAGGCCTACACATGTCTTGTCCTTGATATAGTGTAGTTTTAACTTTAATAACGTTCACAATTCTTTCGTTGATTATTGGCTAAAATCAGAATATCAAAACCTGCCTTTTGGTTTAGAAAATTTTTCATATGTTTATATTAAATTATAAATTATGTAATTAGTCTTGTGAAATGCCTCTAAGGTCCTTGCACAATTTTTGATAATATCATGTAGCCTTCAATTCAAATAAGTCGAACGCTGACGCCATTTTTAAATCTTCTTGCAAGTTTTAAAATTTTTGTGCCCTTCCCTAGACTGTTGATTTCAATTTTCAAAGTCACAGTTGGCAAACAGTGCTTTGATTTCAAAACAAATGTTTCTGTTTATGTCCCCACAAATTATATATTAAAGTAAATGTTTTGTTTCAATTTAGAAAAAAATAATGAACAGCATTTTGTCTCATTAAAAAATTAAGACTTGAAATATGTGTAATTTCGCAAGGTTTGTGGCATGCTCTAGATTGTTGATTCCAATAAGTTTCTTAGATTTTTGAAGATATTTTGATTGGTTTAGTTACTCAAATAATTCAATGCAAGTTCCATATTTAATATTATTTTATTTTTACAGTACTTATTCAGACTATTTTCTTGAATTTCAAATTCAAAACCTTCCATTTATGTTCCAGCTAGATAATCAACCTATGAAATCGTGAATATATCAACATTTGTCAATACAATAATATCAAACAAACTGTTGAAGGAATTTTATTATTTATTATCTAAAAAGTGTACAATACATGATATAGGTAGATAGATTGATATATATATAGTTGTACTAGGTATTTAAAACTTGTATCACAATAGGTTCATATCTTATACTACCCATTGTTAGTTTTATTTATTATCATATGTACAATCTCCTACAAGGGACAATTAACATTTGTTATACATTTGTAATTTTTTGAATTTTGGACTTTTGGATTTTGGACTCTGTCTGAAGATCGCATAAAGCTTGAAACTCTGAGTAACGGGAAATAAATGTGTAGTCTTTGCTCCATTTATTTATCTACAGTTCTGTCATTTACTGACATTGAGCACTATAACACCGCGATTGGATCAACAATTAAGTAGTCAATATAATTTTGCAATTATAAACTTATCAATTGAGATCAGTGCAAGAAAATGCGTTGAAATGTTGTGAAAACCCAAACGACAAAAACACTATTATAGATAAAGCATTAAATTATTTTAAAACCATACATGGTTCTGACATAATAGATAGTATTAAAGTGCCTATGAATTGAAAACATTTGTTTTCAGATATTTACAGATTACGAATCTGCATGTTCAGCTTAGTACAATCGCGATATGTTTTTTTGAAAATTAGATGCCCAAGGTATATCTTTGGCATCACAAAGGTGCTACATTTTGGATGATTTTAGGGACAGGCACCTGATCACTAATTTAGTGGCTGTGACGTCAAGAGTTGTACACGCGAACTTCACTGCAATCGCTGTAACCACAAACACAGGTTCTTAATACTGCTTCTTTCTTCTGCTTGAAAAACAACGTCTGATTTTGATCAAGCAGAACTTATTTCTGGTTTAGAAGGTATTTTATCAAGCCATTAAGAGACATTATCCTTTCAACTTCAACGCAGCCTTGTCAAGGTGAAGCAATTGCTCTGAACGTCCAAAGTAGTTCTGAAAAACGCCATTACGAAGAGGATGAAGAAACAATTTTTTGGGGCATTCGAAAGCAAGGTTGGAGGGGAAAAGGGTTTTAGTGTTTGGTAAGTGGTTATTATGAATGATGTAGAAAGTCAGACAACATTAGGTAGCTTAGCTGGTCATTCTCTGCATAATGTCAAGTCTTATTGTCCAGACCAGCCCTTTTCGAAACATCCTTTTCGAAGCCGAATTGCACGTGTAATCTATTGAATATTTCACCTCTACATTCTATTTTTTATGGATTTGTAGAATTATGTAAGATCAATGTTATCACATTTCATTGTAAGTGTGAGTGAATTATGTGAAAATATTTCCTGGCAAGACCCTAGAGAATGCAATTTTCGTGAGGTTGGAATTCAAAATAATGCTGATGTTTGATGGAAATCCTTCAGAACTTCAATATACTAACCAGCCAGCACAGTTACTACAGTGCTACAATAGAAAAAACTGTACCGTCTTGTAGACTGTAATTGAGATATCGTACCGGCAGACAACGGGTACAGAAGGAATGCCAACGAAACGTATATGTAGTAAACAATTATCCAATAGACAATAAATATCAGTTGGAACATTCTCAAATATTCTCAAAGAAAATCAAATTACATTTATTGACAAATAATAGCTGAACATCTGGATACCTGGCTGCAGCAATGAAAAACTGTAAACACTGTTAACAATCAACTGTCAGAAAATAATCTCTCTGTCCTTCGAATATAAAGTCTGACAGATGATTTTGCCTTCTGGAATTCTAGAACGTTTTGAATTTTTTCAGAATTTTGGCCTAAAGAACATAAAAACATATTTACTCTAGCCAGTTGGAAACTAGGATTGCAGTTGCAGGATTCCCAGTTCTGTTTGACCATGTCAAAAATGAAATTATGTGCACTTCGTATCACTTGAATCTAGACCAATGAATATTCTCCCTACTCTGAAGCAATATATATTAGGCAGTTTTGATGCTGATTATAAATCATCTCACAATCTAAACACACATGCATGGTGATACATGTTATAGCAGATTCTGATCAAGTTTTAACGTTTGGTGACTTGTTGACTCAAGCAATTAACTAAAAATGATCGGCATTACTAGCAATACGGTTTTGATTGTTAGGTGTGTCTGTTAAATATCATGTTAACTGATTTTCGTCATGTCAACTGATTTTGAGATAAATGACAGCGATAAAAGAGACATGATTGGCAATGTTTTGTTATCTTTATAATAACATCGCGATGCAAGAGAGACGAAAGTGATGATGAGAATTTGCAAATATGGGCAATCATGTCTCTTTTATCGATGTCATTTATCTCAAACTTAATAAGTAAGAATTTATTAGTCAATTGATTTGTAATTTAAAAGGTAATTTATTTTTTTAGTAGGCTTAGGTAATAAATCCTATTATATGAGTTATGACTTATACCCCTAGTACCAAAGAGTGCCTGAATGTCATACTCTCCTTATTCTAATACTCACATTTTCACTGTTAGTGATCGATTTAAAGTCTAACTTTTATGCAAAAAAAACTTTTAGTCATCATTAAACTGGCAATTTATCTTTCAAAAAGTGATACATAGATAGTCAAGATGTGTAAATACTTGACACATCCCCTCTCCCGTGTACGCAGCTGTACGCTTTTGGTATGACCCCCTCAACTGAGTACGTACTTTATGGATGGCTTGTCCCCTTATCGATAATTGGGCTGTTTTGTTTGCATTTAGGATTGGGTCTACTATTGGCTCTCTTGTTGCACTGGTGGCATTTGATCGTTTCTTTACTAATGTTGTTCTTGCCTGGATTTACATCATTCTGCTGCTACCATCGATCTATGTACTTTATTTATGTGAATTATATTTTACTATTATCTCAATCCTACTCATTGTTTTTAACTTCTTTGTTTTGCCGATTTTTCTCAAGATCAGATATTATAGGCCCATAATAGAATTTCACATAAATTTCATATTGCCTGGCAAGTAATTATGATAAGATAATAAATTATAATTTTAAAAATTGTATACATGTAAGATCACAAAGTTATCAGGAAATAATATCCATGCCATCTTTCTGTAATTCTGTAGTATTACCAGCCTAATGCATGCACATATTACATTGTTGAGAACATATCTGTTCGTGTTAGACGGTGGTAGGCACTGACAGGGCTATCCCAAGGCTGTTTCATACATGTATCTCGCTATTACTATTTTACTTGATAAAAGAAAGGGTATGGATTGTACGAAAATTTCTTACTTTAAGACGTCGTCTGTAAGCGAGTAAACTAAGGACTCAGATAACATTTTCAAATAAATATCTTGGAACCAGAAAACTAAGTAGACTGAAGATGAGCAGAGCTTAACGACGATGTTGGCACTTTGCGAGGTACAAAATCACAACAAGATAATCCTACGAAGATTGTCCACAATCTTTTCAATTTCCGTGTTATTGAAAAAGTATGCATCTAGATAGCTACCGAACCACTTCTGCTTGGACAATTTACCTTGCCCGAAGCACCTGATACGCAATACTTACACTATGTTTGCAAATTTACACGAAACAAACAACATAATCACTCCCGCCATGACTGCTTCTTGTGTTGTGTTTCTGATCTGTGTACAGCTCTTGACGTCACGCGCCTCATTTGCATAATCTGACCGCGTAAAAAGTGGATCCTAAAATTTTGTGGAAATGCCGAATTTAGGCATTAAAAAAGGTAGGTTATAACTAATTGTTAGCAATAAAAGCTATATCATCGGAATCAGCGTAGAAATCTCTACAGGAATATGTAAAAACCTCAAAACCCATTTTTTCATTTCATAGGCACTTTAAGCGCCAGGGCTTTTAAATCACATTTCTAAACGATAATGGGGAAAGATTGGTTTTTAAGTATTTTTCCTCTTTACTGACTTGAAATTTGATAAAAAAATTAGAATATGACAAGTTAACAACATACAAAACGTTGAATGGTTTATTCATATTGAATAAATTGATTGTGCTTATTCTGTGTCGGCTTTGGTGTTACTGCTAGTGAGGTCTCTTCAATTACATATTGATATGGAATTAGCAGTAAAACCTATCATAAATGTAATAATAGTTGCTGCTTTTATCTTAATAGAAAATTTCTCAATACTCAGAAGACAAAAAATTATTCTAAGATGCTAGTTATTGGCTTAAAAAGGTTTTACTATATCCGATAATCAAAAGTTCACCTTCAACAACTGTAATGGACTTCATTGCATCGTGAATAAATGTCATCTTTTGCACTTCCTTTTCTTCTTCTGAGCTTTCCCCAGGACTTCCTGCAGAATTAGCAGAGGGACTTTCAGTTGGATTGGCAGCAGGACTTCCAGCAGAATTGGCAGAGGGACCTCTACCTGCATTGGCAGCAGGGCGTCTCCCTGGATTAGTAGCAGGATGTCCACCACTATTGCCACCATTGTTTGTATTCTGTCCTCGATTATTGTGACGTTGGCTACTTCTTCCAAGTCTTGTATTGCTTGTTTTACGATACCCTTTATATTTTTGATTTTCATACTCTGCAAAATTATCAGCATTGACTTCTCTTCTATTCCCTGTGACAGAGGTAGCAAACACATTACATTGATGAATGTCTCTTATTTGTTGAAACCTCATGGTAACTTTTTCTTAAGGGGGTTCGCGACAGTAGCCCCATTTTGAATTTATAATTAGTCATTTTTGTAAGAAAAAAAACAATTTAAAGATGGCACCTTGTTTCGTAAGGACAAGCAGGAAATATGAAAACGCAACGTTAACTCAAATGATTTAAAAATAGCTTTTGGATATTCTATCAAATGAGATATATCATAATATTTATTGTCTATAAGTATTTTCATAATTGTTTTCAGGTGCTGTCCATTAAACTGGAGGGCTCCTTTAAGATTCCTGAGAGAGCTGTCTTGAAATTAAGTCAGTTCTATTTTAATTGAATTTATTGGTTTTAATGAGCAAAATGGGGTAAAATTATCCTCGTTTTCCTGATGAGAAATCAATTTGAGGAATTCATGTTATATTCGTCAAATAGCATTTCTACATATGTACGCCACTTTGCTACATAATTTATTTGCTTGAAATATCCTGGAGCTCATTTGACCCTTGTAGAGAACTGAATTTTCGTCATTAAATTGAATATTTCCTCTTTGATCCACTTTTGCCGGTAAACAAATATGGTGACCCCTTATTTTTATTTGTGATATAAATAGTAGACACACCATATACATACTTCACAGAGAATTTGATTAAAAAATTATATTTTTTTATATGAGCATCTTGATGTACTGAAAATAGGTGAAAATGACAACTGTTATGTTAAATTTAGTGAACTTTCAGACTGTTGAAAATGTCCAACTAACATAGAAAAATATGTTTGAAATTGGCATATTTTTATGTCCATACCAAATATTAAAAATATGTGAAGAATTATAATCTTAATAATGCTTCCATGTTCATTTTCACAAACAGGAAGAAGTAAATAATAATCCTATATTTTTAAATACCACAGAAAAACATCATGAATCATAATTATCATAATTATAGAATGAAAAATGTAATGAAATAAAAAATGATGCAATTACTTGCTGTTCCTTTTTTCTTGTTTGCTACAGCATTAATGTTATCAGCCATGCCTTCTGTATTGGATGCCACTGCAATAACTATAGAATAATATATAAATGTAAAATAACGTACTTTCTTGTATCAATTCTCCAAATTTTCAATTTTTTTTAACTTTTGTTTGGGATATACATACCGCAGTCAATTTGTGATAACCAGGATCCTGCTTTGGTATCTGTGCCAGTTATCGTCTTTATGATATCATTCAGACTGATCTTGTCAAACTTAATCCCAAAAGCAATACTTCTGGTATTACCTCGTTTCCATAATACTGCCTCAAAGCTCACTTTATCAAAGCCATATATGTATGGTGTACCAGCAACTCTAAAAAGGTGTATCCATTTTTACATTAATCTATTGAGATTCGCAGTATCATACATTTTGATTTACATAAAAGTTACTCCAGATTGCTACTACTCTCCAATTGCCTGAAATAAAACTATAGTTAGTCATCACAATAGTGTAATGCTACATAAAATAATTAAATAGTGCTTATACGAATAGAACAACTTCCACTTTAGACATAGTGTGATACTCCATAATATCAGATACGTGATCACAATAACTGTATTGTATGTCTCTATGATTTACATAAAAGTTACTCCAATTGCGTGGAATAAAACTATAGTTAGTCATCACAATAGTGTATTGCTACATAAATAATTAAGTAGTGCTTATACGAATAGAACAAATTCTACTTTGACATAGTGTGATAATCCGTAATATCAGATACGTGATCACAATAATTGTGATGTATGTCTGTATGATCTAATTTTAAATTTACGCTATTTCCATTTTATGTAAGGCGGGGATTCACGATGCCATTTTTGATGCAATTGACTTGAAACACATATCAATGGATTCGTTATTAACCAGAGGCATACATGGCCGGCTTCATTTCTTAAATAAATACATCGAAGTTGATAAAAACCAATGAAAACTGTTTCCATTTCAACAACAATGCTTTCTCAGACTGAAGCGCTAACTAAGCAGTTTCGCACTTGAATGACTTTCTATTGTCTCTGAGCAACAGTGCAGATCGATCTTTTGTTTCCTGTATGGTCAGGCGTCAGAATGGAAATTATATAATCAATGTCTTTTGAAAATTATTTATAAACTGTTCGGATAGGAACGATATCACATTTGTAAACAAACCCATGTTGGGGAAATTCTTATTTATTCAACATAATCTCACATGTCTACTGATAATGATAGCCGGCAATTTTACTGCAATGAAAAGACATTAATATAGAAAACAATATACATACAAACTTCCTCTTCATCATCGACAACAAATTATTATTATTATTATATATGAGCGATCGCATATATAGATTTAGCGAGGATTCAAAGGTGATGACACTCGATTGAACAGTTTGATGGGATCAGTGTATTTAACTAAAAATGTAAACAATAATAAATAGTTTTTTCTTTCGGGAAAGTGGATTGAATCAATTATTGAATAATCAAATCGATGGATTTATAAATGTTGCCATGATGTGAGTGTTGTTACAATGTTTAGTGATGAAGCTAAATAAAATGCAGACAAACCCGGGAGTTGTAATAATGGCCCTATTTATATAATCAATTCAAATGAGAATATTGCTTCACTTTCGAGAGTCGGCGAGTCGTTTACACAGGACTATGTAATAATCTACTTTTAAATAAAACCAGTAATCATGCTATTAAAGATAGAACTGTTTCATGCGTATGAAGCTAAATTAGGGTCAAACTCCATTCACACGGCGATGACATATTTCACATGGTGATGATGTGTTTTCACATGGCGATGATTTATCCTGAATCAGTGTAATGTTCAAGCAAAATCACCCCCTTCGTACTGTCACAACGAAATGGCACTATTTGGCACGTTGTTTAGTGTTTTAAAAGTAGATAAAATTGGAAAAGTATTTAGCTAGCATGATTATCGACACCACCTTGCCTATATGACTTGGAATATGTATAATTGGTATTTCTCCGGGCTATGCCGATGTTGTATAGGTGAAACACAATTTAATTTAGAAAAGCCCCCGACAAATTGTTACCTTGCAACTTGAACTTTATGACATTCAGTATGATACTCGGGTTTGTGATGTTTCTTTGTTTTTTTTGGGAGGCTATGGCTACTACTTCCACGTGCTTTGGGATAAACTAGATAGTACCAAATTTTGTAAATTTTCTCAATTAAATTGCGGCTTCGATCGGCTTTTCTACATAGATTTGTTCATGCATTTATTTTGAGCCAGTTAAACCAGATGATTCACAACTCAATATAAGTTTGCATTTGCATGCAACTCGAAGTCTAGTTTACATAATAGTTCATTACATAAATGCAAATTCAATATTAATTATCAATAGATATTATGGTTGTACCGTATATCATATGTCGCATTGGTGGATCTACTTCTCTATAAATCAATATATAATGAATAGACTATCTAAATGCAAAGTGTAAACTTTGTATATAAAGTATGATATATAAATTTCAAAACAGCAGTAAAATGGAAATTTAAACGTCAAATCCAAACAGAGAAATTTCAAATTGAGTTCGCATTAATATGTGTCGAAAACAAATCATAACATACGCCATCAAACATAACAATAATAGTCATTTGTGACAAGTGAGGAATTATGAGTGGTTAGCCAACGATATGGAAGAATTTTTTCAATCCATAATATATTCATGCTTGTAGCACCATGTCATGAAATGACTTTACGAAATGAGAGAGTGCATTCAGTCCAATCTCAGTATGTTTCAAAGTCATGATGGAATATAAAGTATGATCAAATAAGGCTTTGAAAGTTAAAGTCGAATGATTTTGGAAAACGAAAGTAAAATACAAGAATCTCATAGGAGTTCATTTGAAAAATGTGAGTTTTTGTAGTGAAAATCTTACAATTTTCAGTTCAATTTGGAATAAAGTTGCTGGATTTGATTTTCAAAAAGATTAAACTCCAAGAGCTCGTTGGAATAGTTGAAACATAGACGAATGTAATATAATTCAGAGTTGAACGAGAAACCTTATGATTACTATCTAATAATACACGTGAAAGAATACAAAGGAAATTGCTTGGCCAAAGAAGTCTAATTCGGGATTTGTGATCAAAACAATGAATTTAATCAGCTACAGCATATTTTGAAAATGGAGAAGAGCTGTAACTAATCTATTGACATCATCTGCCCCAAAAAAATATTCTTTATTAAAAATGCAAGTTTCAAAATACGATAAGAAGCAAACTATTGTGAGTTGCGATATTTTAATGTTTATATTACACTATTATTAATGTTGAAATCTTCTCGTTTCGTTCTCAAATGATATCTGTATGAATTGTTTTAATGTTAATTTTGATGAAAAGTTAATGAACCATTAAATAAGAAAAATCATTGCTGGGATGAAATTCATCAGAGATAACTAAAGCATGAGCCATAAAAGACAGCTCCGATTATTATACAATTTCTCGTTTGATATTTTTGGAGAACCTGTCTAAATTTTGGTAAACCACTCACAGGAGTAAGGTAAACAATGATTATTGAATGCTGTTACTGAAGTTTCACAGTTATCAGACAATTGTTAATCAATTGAATGATCAATTGGAATTGAATGGTTTTCTTTCAGAGAGCGGATAATATCAGATCAATAAATTTTTTTCACAATTAAATTTAAGCTCCGTCTCTGCTGTGCAATAATTTTTAAAGACCAAATACCGTGATGACCACAGATCGCCCTCATTATGACATCAGGTCAAGCCACGAACATTAAATTCAAAGTACATGAGTTCATATAGAATGATGATGATGATGATGATGATGATTTATGTAAGTTAAAATTTGATGTTGCTCCATCATATAGAAACGATAGCTATCTGATTGCTGCAGTCGCAATAAATAGAGAAATTTCGGGTTCCAGAAAATGAAAATGTAGTATTCTCCTCCATTGTATTTTAGTTAATTTAAATATATAACATTTCAGTGTGAAAATTCAATTTAAGTGATAATTAATAAAAGAAGAGTGATATGAAATATATGTTTTTTACTAAAGTAAGGTAAATCAATTCTACACTCATTTATAGCATCGCATGCAAAGTATGGTAATCGACTGTAAAGAGAAAATTCATTGCCTAAATCTTACCTGAATGTTGAATCTTCATTCCATTTTCCTTCAAAAAGAAAATCCTTTATTCCAAAATCTATTACTGGTTCGAAAGAGCTTTTCATGGTTTCTATCCGTGGAAATGAGAGTAAGGATAGTATTTTTGAAATTGGAAGGATCGTAGCTCGGAGATTTACATCATATGTAGTTCCTTGTCTAGCAATTTTTCCAGAGTACGTTGAACCATCGACAGTTTTGTTGAATTCAATATTGAAATCAACAGTTTCACTTCTGTTTTCTCTTTTCGCTTTAACTTTGAGAGAATTGATTTTTACAAACTCGTCTGATAGCCAACTTAGAGGCTTTTTGATTTCAAAGTCGACTTCAATTCCACCATCTGTTTTATTGTAGTAAATCTTTTCAAATTGTATTTCTGTAGATTCTCTACCCAATTCCGAAGTGAAGAAATCATTTCCAGCCTTAAACAAACACGTTATAACAGCTTCAACTGGCCATGATTCTTGAGGTGGATGAAAATGAATTCCTTTCTCATCTATAACGACACTCACTACTGATGTATCGCTTACATTCTTGAGTTGATCCTCAGGTAGTCCTGAACATTCCTTCAACTTTTCCTTTAAATCCATAGAAAAGTGGACAGCTATTCCTTTTGGAATGATTGATTTATAATCTTCAGGAAACACATCTTTCAACACTTCCTCGATTGCAGGATTAGAAATCAAGGTATTATCTCGAAGTGAGACACTTGCAACGGCTTGAACGTTTATTCCTTCGAACATGGGTATTGAAGGAAATTTGGTTATCGATGTCAGTGATTCGACAATTCTTTTTAATGACCCTTCTGTACTAACTTTTGCAAACCACGAAACTCCCCAACGATTACGTTTGCTTTTCGAAATCAAACAAAAGACTTTTAAATTGATATTATGTTGTGAAAAAGTATTTTGTGTGTAAATGATATATTGCGAACCTTCATCGAGTGAGCTGATCCCGATAAATTTGATAGCTGGTATGTCTCTTTTGCTAAAAATTTGCCTTAAATTTTGGTCTGTAACGAAAGATGTCATGTGATCTGTTATGGCTTCATCACCTCCAAAAACTTTATCAATCAAGTCAAATGGACTTGCCTGCTCTATAGTTGCGTCATAAACAGCATGTGTTTTATTTCCAGATATTTCAAATTTCACACTTGCAAGACCAATGTGCACATTACCAGAAATAGTAAAATCTAATGAAGTTATTTCGTTGCTAGTGCTTACTGCAGTGATCTTTACTTTAGCAGAACCAAACTGGATGTCAAAAAATCGTATACCGACAAACGAGTCCCCTTCAATATCGTAGTTATAAGATGACCCATCCTTACTTATTTTAATTCTCACCAATTCATAGTAGTCTCCTATGAAGCTCCCAGGTAAATTCTTCAATGTTTCCATTTCAGCACCTGATAGAAGCTTCTCAAGACAACTATAAAGTCTAGGTTTGAATTGTCCTCCATGAGCTGAACGTGGTGGTGCAGCAGGGGACAAAGTGATCTCAGAGCTGCGTTTCACTGCTGTTACTCTTCCAATATGTGCATCGTACGTCACTGCATTTGTCCTCACTGTACGAAATAATCCTGCTGTGCTTGGTATGGTTTGCCTCTTCAGTTCTGGAGAAAAACAGTTTCGAAGATATAAATTATATATAATTTCAGAAGGTTGTCTTACTGGTTGAACTTAGTGGTCAATGCAGAAAAGAGCACATCTTTATATATTCATATATCACGTTTTGGGATACAGCAGCGGATTTGCATAGATCTTTTTTTCTATACGTACACATGACTGTTGTGTTTCTGCATAGAGCGATTCTTTCATGGTCAAAATAGACCTTGAACATGGCACCTTCAAGATTTTCGTGTTACACTTCAAAAGGTAACGATATATTGTATCGCGGGAGAGTTTGGCCTTAATTTTCTGCTGACGTCACTACGTTAAAGTTGCTACATGCAAAACGACTGAAGGCGGAATCGTTTAAATTTTTCCATTGAATATATACATGTTAATCCCAATCCTGCTTGCTACTTTTGAATCTAGCATATCATATTCAAAATAGAGATATGTACCTTCGAAGCTGTAAATTTTCAATTCTATCATCTTCTAGCACATACCTATCACATCAGCACGATTATCCTGTTTCTACGCAATGCTACTGGGACTCAAAAATGGAGCTAAGCATAATCAGAATATTGATTCAAGGATTCATTAAATGTTGTAAGAATGTTAACACCAATTTGGCTGGGTATTTCTATAAATCGTTTTATGCTGATTTTATCGGGCTAAGTAATGCTAAGAGATATTGGAGAATTCAAATCATTGAGTTTTATAGCAAGAAGACTTTCACCTGTTGTGTGGAAAGGATCTTTCGGTAAGGTAAATTATATAACTTTCACTTTCGCTTCTGGCTGATTTCTTACTTTGAACTTAGCTACTTCTGAATTGTGACTTTATTAAAAATTCCTGTGTCTATTCATCTTTGAATTGATGGTATTAATAATGTGTGCAACAAACAAGAACACATTTACAGATATATATATATATACATTTATCTCTAATATTTAGGAAATTTACAGTCTAATATATATTTACCATTAGTTTGGCTTTCGAAAAGTTCTTCTGCGCTTGGTAAACCATTGCTTCTGTCGCTCATGATGTCATGATGAATAGTCGAGCGAGTTGCGATGGAATTAACGAAGTATATAGCATAAATAAGGAGTTTCAAGAGTTTCCACATTTTCTTTGACGAAATCTAGAAGAAATGGATTATTTTCAGATGCTTATTGTCCAAACAGTAAGTGAAATAGTACTGATTAGATTGCAAGAACAAGGATACTACATTGAAAAAACTTGATAATATAATATTACTAATCAAGAGATAGAAGTATTTAAATATAATGAAATGTTTCTAAATACAAACCATAAAACTCCTTAGGATATTCTCTGATTGATTAAATCAGTCCAACCAACCAGCTCGGTTTCTAGTGTCTGTTTTTTTTTTTCGTAAATCTAGTGTAGATTAGTCAAAAAGTGTTAATAAATTATTCATCATTGTTTTTAGGATATCCACTTACCATTTGAAAGCTGTCGCGTTTGTTGAATACGCGTCTGACAATACAGCAATGAACCAAATAATATCTACATTCGAAAAAGCAGGTAATCGCCACGGAGTTTAGCTGGTCTCGTAATGTTTTGCCTTTTGACCTCTAACAATGCCTGGAGAAGCAATTGAAAGATCCAATACTATATCGCACTATTGATTTAGGAGAATTGCTTAGAATATAAAATATTTGAATAGGGCCAGCATATGCAATACAAATACACGAGTTGGCTTATTGTACACAATCTTGTTAATCTATTTGTGCAGTAGTTTACTTGTATTTTGATAATTTGTAAGTAGTATATTTAACTGCATTTCTTTTCATTTAACAGCAAGAAAGAGAAGAAAAGTAAAACGATTGAAATCCCGAAAATAGGTTATATGTAAAGATGATTCCAATAATGGGCATCTTCATTAGCCGCTTCATTCTCAATCCCTTTACAATGCTTTGTAACATACATGTAGAAGTTGGCTTTTCGATCGAGTTCAAAAACTCAGTCATGTCTAGTAAAATGGTTAAAAAACATGAACGTTTGAAATGTTATTGAGTCCATCCATTTTCCTGTTCAGAATGCTTTAAATATAAACTGTTCAAAAATCTAAATATAATTTGGTTAATGAGGTCACAAGGGCCTCTGAAATAAATATTCTAGATTAATGGGGAAAGACTGTATTACAAATTACAAAACAAAACAATTATTACTATTTTACGAACGCGAAAACGTGAAAGAAATTTCTCTATTTTCCTTAGACTATGGCCACATAAGTTAAAAATTTGGATCGATAAAATGTAATATTTGAATCTTTATCCTTTACAGCCCTGGGGATGAATACAATGACTGAGAAAACTTGGCTTGGGAAAAATGATAAACAGAAAGTGTTTTGTGTCAATCGTTGTGCCTGTTGGTTCTAGACTTGCTCATACATATGGTTTACCAAAAACACATAAGCAGTTTTATCTATGCTGTCTATATTATCTGCAACCAACTAGTACAATTTTAAATTAGCCAAATGGTTAGATACAAGATTCAGCCCTTATCTAATGACTATCATACTGTCAATGACATGTACAGCTTCACAGAAAGTATAAAAACAAGCAATATTTCCTCTAATGACGTCCTAGTTTCATACGACGTTGAATCAGTATTTACGAATGTGGCAGTTGACGAAACAATAGACATTATAGTTGAAAAGGCTTTCGCTATTTATTGGTTTAATAATACCTATGACATGGCAATAACAGAATCTAATTTAAAAGAGCTACTTTAAATTGCAAAAACCAGCTATTCAGGTTTGAAGGAAATCTATACCAGCAAATAGGAGGTGTTGTCATGGGTTCACCATTAGGCCTGCTCATGGCTAATTGTTTTTTATGTAGCATAGAAGAGACAATGAAAACCAATAGTGCGCTTCCATCACAATACTATCGGTATGTGGACGACACACTTGCAATAATGCCAACAATTGATTGTGCGGAGCAATTTTTAGAAAAATTTAACAACATACATGCCAACCTATTGTTTACAATGGAAATTCAACAAAATAAAACATTACCGTTCTTAGGTGTGTTAGTTAAAAACGAAAACGGTATAATCGAAACTGAAATGTTTCACGAAAAGACTGACAGTGGCTTACTTCTACACTTCCAGAGTCACGTCGAGAAACAGAATAAAAAGGCCTTAGTGCAACTATGTTAAATCGGGCCTCCCGTTTATCATCAAAGGATGAATATTTTCAATTGGAATGTGAAAGATTGCGAAGAATATTTTTAAATTTAAAATACTCTTGATCAATTATTAATTTTTATATTTCTAGATTAAAATAGAGTCGGAGTGAGTGTGGGCAAGATTTGCCTATTGCAAGCAAGAATCCTGATGACATGAACACTGTACTACCTTTAAATGTTCAAGTTTCTGCTAATTCCATCAAGTGTCAGTTATCTGATTTAAGTTCAATAATCGGGAAAAATCATAGGCCAGTATGTACAGGTAGGAAAATTCAAAATGATTTACATGTGTTTGAACCAAAACTGGCTCTCTTGTCTCGTCAATGTGTTGTATATAGTTTCCAGTGTGATTCGTGTGACGCGAATTATGTCGGATATATCTGTAGACAATTGCATCAACGCATTGACGAGCACAAGATAAAAGGGTCTGCTGTTTACGGACATAAAAAAAAGTAATGTAAACGGTGTCACCCTACCGAAGGCACCCGTGACACTCCTCTATTTCTAGATGAGTGGCTTTTTTCGCTGAGAGAAATGATTTTAAACGCTCTTTGTTGATCTCGGCCGCGACACTGCAGATCAATTTCAACAGATTTCATCGCAGATAGGTCTTGATTGTCAATGCCCAACAATGCACCGCAGCTACTCAAAATGCAATTCCCTCTAGACCATTCCATCCGCCATCCTCAGATGGTTATCATTTGATGTTTCAGATAAAGTCAAGGCTGAGTTGATCTTAGGGGGATTTGAAAAACGGTCGATCAGAAATGATCCGATATGAAGTTTGGTTGCTCTTTCATCTGAGCTAATCCTCCTCTTTACGGACATGTAAATCAACAACACAGAAAATCTGCTTGTGAAAAAAATTTAAAAATGATGAAATATGTAAAATATTTAAAAATATAGATGATCAAAAAAATTATTTGTTTCCGATTGTATTGCATTCTTTTCGTAAAATCACAGTTACTCTATTATAATTGTTAACTGGGTTAATCAAATAGGGATATTAGTTTGCCGAATAATGTTCTGAGAATTATTTCTTGTATTTGAGCATTAGCGACGTCTTTCAAGATGGACCTCAAAGTACCAAAATATGTGTAACATTAGTGAAGGCACTCCGTTCGTATACACGTCCTATTGGTCTATCTGTAGGAGATGATGAGAATAGAAGGCCCGGTTGATGGTATTGGTATGATCGGGTTTGTGTGATTTATGATATGTGATTTGTTATTGTGATCTAAAGATCAAGGAGGCGTGTATGTGTTAAATGACGTGTATGGAATGAAAAGGTGTATCTATGACTGCTGAAATATTGGGTTGTGGCTATTGTGACGTGATCTATTATAAGGAATAGCTGACTTCATGTAATAAGAGTTGTTGTGATATGTATGTTAAATTTAAATTATAGTGGAATGGTTAAGTGTGACGATATGACGTAATTATGTTTTAATTTTATGCTGACTTGCGCGCATTGTTCATAGAGTAGCGCGTTGACGTCATATATGTCAACTGCAGAACACAAATGATGATGGATTGAAATTATTCCCGTGTTAATAGTTTAAGGTTTAACTATGGTTAAAATTGGATATTTTTATTCCGTATCATGTAAAATTGTTCCTGTCTTAATGACTTTGTTTTGTATTTTTATGATTTGGACTTTAGCATTGACGTAAATAGAATATAGTACAAATATAGAGTAATTTGTAAGTTTTAGAGTTGAGTTTGGAGTTGCGTCGTGGTGGTGTTTGCTGATAATAAAGTTACAACTAACGTAGAAGTGTGACCTGTTAGTGTCTCCTCCCGCATCGGCCGATAACCAACTTACAATATGTTGTATTTTTGGAATCGAAAATTAAATCTCGAAGCGCTCACAGTTGCTCGTCTGGTTGATTTGACATCATAATTGAAAGACGTGACGTTCAGTTTAAGTTAAAACTCTAAATCATATTCACGTGTCTTGCGTGTAATCACATCTCACATGATTGTGAATTCGTACAACTTTCACTTAGATAAAACTTCCATAACTGACCTCAACTATGTGATGGCCATCCTATTCATATGACAATCAAATCACACTTGCGAATTGAATAGGTTACATGATTGTAGGATTCCTCCATTAGCAAAAGTATCGATATCTATCGTCTGCAGCAGATTGAGATGGGAAACTGAGATTGTAATCAATAACAGCATTCCTTGAAACAGGAAATCCAGATAACACAGAAGTTAATATTTGAGCAAATTCTATTGTAGATAAGCAAATGTAATCCAAATTTCAATATTAACAATGCGGCAAGTTTCGAGGGTTTGGAGTCCAGCTTGGTGTTTTCGAGTTCACTAAAGAGTGATTGAAGGAAAAACTAGAAAGGGAGCAAAACTAGAGGAGTAGGGTAATTTGACTGGTGACTAATATCGGTGGTAGCAAGAAGAAGAATTTTATACCTACGTAGTGTCTATAAATCAGTCACCATTTAATAGAGAAATTGTCACTAAATACAATTTTGATCAAATTGCATATTTAGCCACACTTTTTTATGGCAATGAAAATTGTTAATAAAGGAATGTGTATGCTACCATTCTTCAACATTTATACCAAGAAACCCTTTCATGCTCATTTTCCTCAGATGATTTTACTTATGAAGTATTCCACAAAATCTATTTTGACAGACAGCACAAAAAGCGGAGGCATACTTGTTGAGGTTGTTAATAAAACATTATTTTATTTTATTTTATTCAGCATTGTCATTAAAATACTTTTCAGAAAAGAAGAATATACTACTTTATAACAGTAATAATAATAATCAGAACGTCAAGAAACATACATTCTTTGATTGTAATTCAAAGTTATTAAAGATCATCAGACAACAAATAGTAACTAAAATTACAAACACACACACACATCGACACATAGCTAGAAACCGGGCTAGAACAGGAACCTAATTGCAGTTTCTATTGTTCATTGTTACAAATTATAGCGTAAAATTTCAAAGAATCCTGGCTGAAAAGGCGCCTCTCGAAAATGACAGGCATTGGTCAAAAACATCTACAGAATGAAATGAAATTCACTTGATAGTGTCAATAACAAAGATGATGGTGTTGTTAAATTGAAAACGCATTCCTCATACGTTTAATTACATTTACAAACATAGATTTAAAAACTTTACGATTATGTACAACACTATTAAGATCACAATTAGCAAAATCCATAAAACGTCGAAAAATGCTCTCGTTGAGCCATATGGCCTATCCTTCTTTTGCAAATCGGAGGGTAGCGTAGAACATCATGTAACGGCTGAGGGCATCTCACTTCGGCTCCTATTTGATGTCCAATAAATTTAACTCGTTTGTGTTTCACTGTTGTGCTGGAAGATGGAATAGCTATTAATTAATCTGTGGACAATTTATTGGGACAGTGACAACCAAGGGCGTGTTGAAGCATAGCATCGTATTGTTGGTTTAGGTGTTTTGGGTCTGATTCAGAAAAAGTCCATGATACAGAACCATATAGAAAAATTGGCTCGAGGTTTGCTGGAACAGGCATAATTTGAAGGTCTCTGAGGGGTGTGATGAACAGAACTTATTCAAAGGTTTGAGTGCTCCCCAGGTGATGATGCAACGACGAGTAGAAATATAAACACTGGTAGAGGGTAACATTGCGCCATAGACTTACATACACTGCTGTTTCCATTGATAGACTTCATGGAAAACACGTAGCTACCATCGGTATCCATAATGGCTGACACAAAGTATCAAAACAGTGGCTTGAAATCTGCGAAATTGGAAGTCTTGTTTTGACTAGTTTTGTTTCTAAATGAAACATGTTTTTATCAAATTTGAGAGCTATTTATGACTTCCAGTCTCAAATTGCACCATTCATGAGTTTAAATATCCGTATTTTAAACGTATTTGAGGGTAAAGTATATTTCTTTTTTAATTTTGAAATTTCGTCTTCTCTCGGTGTGATTTTAAATTATTCATAAATGTTTGCAAATAATTGTGATCCTACAGATAAATCTCGCTTCACTGGCTGGAAAATCTTATTTAAATTATCTCTCTATGACAGTGAAAACATGTTGGTTAGAGTTCAGATTACAAAATATTTTCTAGGAGACATCAAATAATTTTGAAAATGACAATGGGAAGAGCGCTAAACTAAGTCCTTTGCGTCAGCCATCATTCTTCCCCATGTTACATATTTTCGTCAGCAGTCTATGTAAGTCTATGCATAGCATCAAGGTATTTGAATAAGTATACTCCTTGCAGAGGACCATGAGTGGAATGTAATGGTCACGAAGTATTCACGTGAATGATTGTTTCCTGAATAGCTCATATGCAATTGGTTGATCGGACTTTGGACAATAGTTTGTGTCAATTTGCCTTTTTTGTTTTACGCCCTTTGGAAAACCTACGTTTCCATAGACAAGTGTACGGGCATTACCATCTAGCAGGAAGCAGGCTTTCTAGAATAGGTACGGGTACAATGTAAGCATCATAGGTGAAAAGATTCACAAATAAATGTAAATAATAATCTTCCTCATATCATATAGAACATTTCCTTCCAGACTTAAAATTTCATTCGTTGTTTCAATATATCTGATGTTATTAGCTGCTGATTTGATACGTTCCACATCTTCACAGTTACGGATATAGCCTGCATGAGGTGATCAAATACACTGATTAGAAACACAGAAATTATGAGAAATATCTGAGAAACTGAAATAATTTATTTATCACAGTATTCATCATTATGCAGTCTAATCTAGATATTAATCTATGCCTCTAGCTTTGTTAGAGAATAGTGAGTTGTTAAATGATTAACAAGATTTTTTGAGAGTTCTTCGGCTGAGTTGCCTTTCATTCCATATGTCATTGATTGCGTCATTTGCATCCTCAACTGTGACATGTTCGGGCTCGAACATTGAGATCAAATTCTAAAATAAAAATAATAGGATATATGCAATAGACGAACGTGCGATGGTATTCTATGAATTTATATTTTTATTAATATACTTTTATTAATTTTTATTAAAAACTAAAATGTTATCATTTTCATAATTAATGTTAGAAATATTTGCCTCACAGATTCAATTTACTAATTCTGCTTCTGTGTTGTTGCAAATGTATAACTCATATCGTTAATGATTACATACAGTACTAAAAAATTGCATATATACATTTGCTATATATTATACGTGTGTCTAAATTACATATTTCGATACTTCTATTATGTAGTTTGAGCACCTTGGTATGACACATATACTTTGTCAATTCACGAATGATATCATTAACAAGCTCCATGTTTTCAGGTACATATTTTTTCAAATTTCTATTATCTACTCCAATTTTTAAATAACATCGCAATTAAAATGTACGGATAAAAGAAAAGTATTTAATGGTCATTTCTAAATGCTTCGATTGGCCCTTTGGTTTGAACAAAAGATGTTTTAGCAACTTTTCAGTTCTAGTTCGGTATTATTTTGAAGCAATATAGCTGGGAAATAATAACAGTCTTTTTAAAGTTTGTAAAGAACAGAGATCGAAACCAGTAGTCGAAGTGACCAAATATTGCTCCTGGATACATACCAATACATGAGAAGAACATTAATGAAGAATAAAACATGATGTATTTTGTAGCTTACGAGATTGTCATTTAGCTCATAATGATAACTACATTATACACGGTTATTATTAGAATTATTTTTATCATATTAATGCAGATATCAAAAACTGTCTTAGGCTATGATAAGAGGTAATTTTATAATATATTTGAGATGTAGGATATTAATATTTCAATTTGATGTACTTCCATAATAACGTTCTTCCATAATTGGAATTTAGAGTACACTTCTCAAGCCCTGGTCAAACGACGGCAACATTGTTTTTTGTCTGACGTGTGTTTTTAGTGTTTTAAAGCAATCTTTTCATCAGCTGCTAAACGACAAGGATATTCTCAAGACTTTTCTAGAAAAAGTCAGATTGAATTTAAAAAGAATCCATGGAGAAGCAACGACATCGAAAAAGTTCGTTACATTTCAAACAAAATTGTTCGAGAAGAATAACGAAGACATTCGATAACAAAAATCATTGGAAAAACTTTGAAATTGTTTGATGGCTATCAAACACAATGTGACAAATAAATTACATGGTTGCAACACGGGATACCAAGAAAAAATCGAAAGAGTGGCTAAACGACAAGGACTGTCGAAGGATTTAAAAGTCGAGCAAATGTTGCCTTCGTTTACCCAGGGCTTTACGACGCTATATTAATCATTGCTTGTAACATTTTCGCTTATGTAGGCGTTTTCCTAACTTTCAATGTTTTGAAAACGATCTTAAATGTTCAACTCAGATGTTATATTCGTTATTTAAAATGTCTTTGAGTTTTGAATAATTATGAAAATAGAGAGCTATATTTTGGATTTACTATGTAATTATAATAGAGTCCATTATAGAACTACCATGTGGTATACATGTTTTCCGCTATAGAAAGAAGCCGAGAAAGTTGTTATTTCAATCGTAAAAATTTCGCAAAAAATCGCATGAATGATTTTTTCATTTTGATGTATATCTAAGGAGCCTAAAAAATTCATTCGTGCAAATTTTGTTAAATAATCAACAGAACAAATAATTAGTGCCTGGAGATATGGCTTCATTTGCCTCGTGCTACATAAATCCCATATCCCATAGGAAATATGCTAGTTCACGTTTGAAGCGTGACTTTGCTTGAAGGACAGCATGGATATAGTAAAGAAAGAGTTAGATACAGTACTGAACCTTGCTTTATGGAATAATGTATATAATAGTTTTTATTGAGGAATGGAGTTTGAAAGACGAAGGAAAATAAGATGGAAACAACGTAAGTACGTAAGTAGGAATAATCAACAACATTAGACTGGTCCAAAAAACCTGAATGTTTGAAATGTTATCGGGACTATCGAGTTCTTGTCATCTTTGTGAAAACATATTCTAGATTTTTCTTAGATGGCTGTAAAGGTCTGAACGATCTGAATGATCTGAACAATCTGAATTTATTAATTTAAATGTTTGAACCTTTATCACTGCCTTAAAACTATGGGGTTGAATACGATTGTTAAAAATACATGGTCTCCTCTTTAAAAAAAGATTATTCTACAAGTGTCTGCATTCAATCTGGTAATCTAAAAATAATTCTGTGAAATGTGTCGCCGCGGTTGATATCGTATTTTGAAGAAAGGCGTAACTCGATAAGGCCATTCTGTTGAACGGTGACTGTTTTATAGAAGCAATATGTTGATAAAGTGTTATCAAAATATTCATTCTTGCTATTGCCGCTATTTACTCAGGTAGAAGAAATATTACTCAGAATACTATTCGCCAAACAAGATCTCGTTTGCTTAACTCATTTAGAATATATAACAGAATTAGCTGAAAGTTTGGAAATAAAGCTTCGGAAAAATCTTTGACATTTTTGAACTTGATTTATGAAGGTAATTACTTCAATCTCAAAATGTTTGAAAACTTTTAAAATGCTCTATCCCCTGCCACGTACCAAAAACTAACTCGATGTCTTCATAAATTCAAGCTTGAACATTTAACTTCCGAAGATGTCTTCGCAAGTTCTTCGTGGATTCAACTGAATGTTATCATCGTTCGAAATTTCGAAAAGTGATCGCTCGTGCTTTAACGTTATCCTTGGCCTAAACTTTATTATAAGTCTTCATAATATTGCTTCTATCAAAGAATGGCTGCAGGATAGTTACACGGGATTAAACATTGGAAGCAGATATTTTTTTTGACAAATCACGTGCAGATTTTAGATGTTTTTGATCTAAATAGTAGCGACCGGAACAATGATGAATATTTCAATAAAAACATACTGTGTATATAAAGCTGTCCCCGTTCAACAGATCGACCTTCTCATGTTACAACTATCTTCAAACTATGATATTTGATATCAACGACGGTGACACCTTTCACGGAAATAATTTTAGATTGAAAGATTGACAGCAAACACTTGTAGATTAATCTTTTTTTTACAACGGAAGCCACGTTGTTTTATGCATAGTACTCAATCTCATAGTTCTAAGGCAATGATAAAGATTCAAACATTTAAATTAATAAATTCAGTTTATTTAGATCTGCACAGCCATGGAAACAAAATGTAGAAAATGTTTTCACAAAGATGACGTATTTGCATTTGAAAAAATGTTAGCGCTTTCCCACATTAACTTCACGTATTAATTTAGAGGGCCCATTTCCCAATGTCAAATAACAATAAAATTTGTGCACAGACATATTTTTAACAAATTCTGAACAAGAAAATCGATGGAGCCGATACCATTTCAAACTTCTAAGCAACATATATGTAAAAATAATTGAAAAAGGCTCTAATTCGTCTCCTAACTTCTTTTTAAATAGTCTACTAATTAATTTCAATCTATTTTCTTCTCCTATATTTTTATAAGTTGTCTTAGTATTTCTCAAAAAACACAGCCTTGGTTTTTCTCAAAAAACACAGCATATTTCTATTGAAATTCCACGTTCCTTCTAGTCTCTAAGATAAAGTAATTTAAAGAGAATCTACATTCGACAGCTATTTTGAGCCTTTAAAGGTTCATAGTAATTTATTTACTTTACAAAATCAATTGAAAACGTTATCCATGCTACATACTCTGATGTAAACATATTGCTTATACTATGAGACACTAGTGATGCCCATAACACTCGCCTGGCCGCTCGAAATGTTTGTAGTCTCTTTTATGCATTATTTACATACCAGCGTGTTCGTATCAGACTATATACAGCTGAGCAATTATCCCTATTCTTAAAACTAACAGTGTACCTTTCCCAGCATTGATATTTTGGTTGATCTTCGCCTTCTGATATTTGATGGATTTCTTTCACTCTCAGCGTTTTGTGCAAGTACTTGAAACATTGAATCCAAGTAAGAAACAACACTGAGTTTTGGATTGATATCTTTAACGTAGTTCTTCATTTGTTCCTTAACAACAGATAAGCCCTTCTGATTCTGATGTTCCAGCGTATTGTATAGGCTGCTAAACATCTTCTCACAACCTACATTGGAGAAAACATTTATTATCATTTATAGCAATAGCAATATGGGAGCAATATATAACTTTGAGTTTCTTTTTTGGGGTATTTGACAAACGTCTATATTTATTGTGTGAGAATTTCAATAATAATGTGTGCAAACAAAATTGTTATCAATCTGAATTACCCGAAAACTATTTGCAATCATCTAGTTTGGGTGAGATTATTGCAGAGTGTATAGTAATACTCCAATTATGAATTATTCAAAACAATAAGTACCATTTCCAAAAAGACAGAAATAGTATGACATATATAATTATGAAACTTTTTGCTATGGAACTGAGATGGTATCATACAGTTTGAGCTTAATATGTTAACTTGTACAATATTTATTAAACTATACTAAATATTTATTTATGGTCTTTGATTAGAAATGTATCTGTTATGTATAGACCACATGTCACACTGAAATTTAAAGATGCATACTTAAACGAGTAGTGAGTAATACGCATGTTATGCTCAATGTCACTATTCTACTTTGAGATATACACATTATTAGAAATAATATATTGATAAAAATACCTTTGCGTGAATAATCGAACCAAAAAGAGCTATCTCTCATGTCGACAGGAGAAAGACGAATGTTTGAATCTAATTGGTGAAAAATGTGGATCAAGATTTTACATTTAGGAAGGCATAAGGTGCATCTTATAAAAAATTTTCAATTATCTGAATCGTTATTGAATTATTTATAGGTATCTATTGTATTATTAGATTATTGAATGGAAAGTATCAATTTCTGCTTGAAATACATGGAGAAAGTATTTACTTCACATAATCACCATCCACCGAACATTTGAAGATTGTTCTACTATAGGACGTCTAACCATCCGTTGAACATCATATCGCTTAGTGAGACCGCCACACTTACAATATAACCTAGATTCGCGAGTGCAGGTAAATCGCACAAAAGCACAGCATCCACTCCATGAATTCCCTTATAAGGGCTGCGCTTACACAACAAGTGGATTTACGAAATCCGGTTGAATTTTAGTCTGGATCGCCCTCGCATCTAGACATAAACAGGAAACCCAAGAGGAAATTAGTCCTCTTAGCGAGTCTGTCAGGACTTTTGAAAGTAAGGATATGTTTAGCTGCATGTCATTGTACTGATCTCAATGAAATACATTTTTACTAATCAAAAACAAACTGTTGCTTGGCATAGTTATTTTTTGCGTCTTTACTTTTATCTCTATTTATATGTCATCTTGAATTTTAATTCTTTTCCATCAGGGCAAATGGTTTATTTATTAGGTAGCACAGATATAAAACTGTCATCTGTTTTAAGAGCTCAAATGCAAACATTTTGAGCGCTATGATACTCTCAGTAAGGTATAATAACTCTCTTACCAGCTAAAGTTTTTTTTTTACTTATTAATGTTTTGTTATGCATCCAGCTCATTTGTAGTAGAGTACTCAACAGCGCGCAATATTAGGGTTTGTTAAATTGTCTATAGTGTTATTGAAGGAACTAAGCACTATGAGGTTAAAAATGTTAGAAATGAAGGAATCCGCACAAATCTTATACGATATGTAAGTACATAGATACTTACAGTTTTGATAAAGACCAACTTGTCTAGCATTTAATTGATCATACGTATCACTTTCATATTTCTGTAAATTCTTTTGTGCCTTTTTGTAAGATGTTGCGATTCCATGGAGAGCTCTAGTAAGTTTATCGTAGGTAGAATCAGCAGCCATTTGTTGTTGACATGTTCCAGCATTACCTATTAAATCAGTTTATTAAGGTAATTTCAAAATAATTTGATATTGCAATGGTTGTCGAAAGTTCAATTAACTGTTGTAAGAATGTTCATTGTTTATGATTTAATTTGCTTATGCATATATTTGAATATTTATTAATCGATATTTAGTGAACTAATCTTTATGGAATGGAATGGCATCTAATGAAGAAATTTACAATTTGGAACGATTATTTGAAATTGAATTTAAATTATTTGATCATTACCTGGTAGAAACGTCGAATTAAATTTCATTTTTTTCGCAGTGGTGATATGGTTTCTCAAATGTGTCAAGGACTTCTCATAATTCCAAGGTGCTTTTGACTGAAATGCCAGAACAACATTTGTGCCTCTTGTAACACTATTCTTCATTGTGAAATTGGAGATCTGATCAAAATTTGTTTGTTTGTGTTTAGATATTGATCTTTTAGTTGCATATGTAGGCTCAGACTTCCCTTCGTCAAATAGGATTATTGTGTCTTCCAGTCTTTTGGAAAAATAATCAGCTTTCTGAAGTAGTGTAGGATAGTTTATGTCTTTCACAGAAAGACAATATTCCATTGAAATCACATCGAATCCCTTTAACATGAGATACTGTACTATAACTTGGCGATTAAAAGTCCCGTTCAAACATAATTCAAAATTAGATGATTCGTGATGATGAGACATGTTGAAGTCGAAGCATCTTTTATTTAGAGTCATTAATTCCTCAGTAATGGTCGTCTCAAGTTCAATAAAAATCGAAGTTAGACCTCGTTTGACTTCTCGTAAGCCACTCAGTGTCGAATCAATGCATCCATGAATAGATGATACATATGTACGAATCTCTTCTAGCAGATTTTGATAATCTTCAAAGTATGTTGATTCCTTCAGAAAAAGGTTTATCTTTCCAAGATGTTGGTACCGTGGCAAAAGCATCTATGTGAGAAAAATTGAGGAAGTCAAATAGTTTCAATATCTGTTAACTCTACTAGATAGAAAAAATCGTTTTTCTCAATTGACATTTTTGTGTGAAATGATTCCTCATTACGGTTGATTTTGATAGGTACCATATTCAGAACAGTACTTGTATTACTAATATTGTTTTCGATCCCATCATATAACAAATCTACAATATAACTACCTAATATTTATGGGAGTTAAATATATCATATATGCACTTAGGTGAGAATGAATAACAAATTGTGATTATTTATACAAAATTGTGACCATAATGGACTGTCAATTGGAATATCTATAATCTAGTGGCTGCTGATTCATTATGAATTGTATATGAATAAAATAAAAGCAGAAATACTATCTTTCAGGATTCCGTCAATCAATATAAAAGTAGAAAAAGGAGGATATATTCGTAAGTATATGTAAAAAAGGATTTATAATGTGATGCTGATACCATTGCTATCAATTCATCTTACGCAGATCGCATTCCCATGACATGCATCAATATAAAAAGATAATGATTGTGATGATTCAACCGTCTCAAAATACGAAATTACAAAATATGATGTCGTATTCGAGCGTCATCCTGCAATTTGATTTGTAGGATTTTCAAGGGTAAACATTTTTTCAATCAGTCCGGTCGAAATTGGTAAGATGTTGAAGGCTGAAGAAGAATAGGAAATTGCAATGTATTACTAAGGAAATAATATCCAATGACATTTCGTTAAGTAAAAAATAAAATATTTTTTGAATTTTAAATTATTAATTCAAGATTTGAACGACTTTCCGCAAAATAAACAAACTTGGTTCTGATAACTGTTTATTTTAGAAAATACACATTTTAACTACCCTTGGAAAAGCTAGAAGTAACCCTTAATCTTTATAGAACTGTATCTAGGCATTTAATCTAATGTGAACAAATTGTATTTCATTCGACTGTCGGAATTATTGGCCGGTTTTTGACCGACTGCTGAAATCGATCCGTGCTGTGTCATCTTCAAAATTAGATAGATTAATGTAGGATATGGCGTCAGTTTATGAAGACTAAAAGTTCTTTATTGGAAAAGCAATGACACGTATTATTTTCATGTTAATTTGATCGATTTGAACATTGTGGATCACAAAATACTTCATAAATTTTCCATATTTTCTTGGTAATGTCATTAACATGTCTAGTAGTACACAAAATCTTACACATCGAAGGATATATTTATATATCTCTTATATAATAGTTCTTGAGCAGCTATCAATTTATAACTATACCAATTCTGATATGTATGTTTATAATTCTTTTCGTGTTGTTTATCAGATCGTAGTTTGGTCGAAGTTAATGTGAACAAATTGTAAAACTATAAAAATGTAAATTTTTTGATGTCTGAATGTGTTTATTGGTTCTTGTATTATCTATTGGCTCTTGAATTTGAAAAACAAGAATACCCGTTACTCGCAATGAGTTTTCTAGAGGCTACATTCATATCACCTTGCATGGGAGACAATAACATCAGTTAATACATTTTCCAAATATTATTGAGGAGCTATGATTAAAATGGTAATATCTATACATTCACGCTAAGCTAGGTCCATAAAATTCGAATAAGAAACACAAATATCAAGCAATTGATTAATAGCAGATAATATGAGGTACATTATTTACTGATTTAAGTGGCAAAATTATTTCTTTGTACATTATTTCTTTTTTTTGTTACTGTGAGACTTGTTGATGGCAATTTATAGATGTACTTGATACCCGTGGATAACCCTTGAGCATGCTACATATAGCTGACCATGAGTGCTAAAACTGCGCAAATTCTTTTGTTCAATATCGGTAATAAATAGTTACATTGCAGTCCGAGATGAATTGGATAGTGATAGGTGAACCATATTTAACATATCTGGATCGGATTCTCTAACAAGTTCAATTTATAATAACATTCTTGTAGAATCATTATCATCAAATTATTCACGTGTAAGGTGATTTAAGTTTGATAACGCAAATGTTTTTTCGAATTTGTAATAAAGAAACAAAGCATTCCTAATTGCTACCTGTAACTAATCTGCATTTGAAAAGCATATCAAGTGAGATTGTCTTGGCCTCTAATCACTTTACTAATTCAATCAGATCACCATTAGTTGGTCATCCATTGACAACTGGGCGGCACCGGTAATAACGATTTGTCACCTGAATGCCAGCTGAAAATAATTTAATTTAAAGCTTGGATGATGATAATATCCTCATGATTAACATTTATAGTGCTATTTTATGAATGCGTGTGTTTCAATCGGGGTTTAAATTTACAGTTTTACACTTTGTTCCAGCTATCTGTATCAATTCTAAATTCTCATTACTTTGTGCCTGTTTAAAACGTGAATTATTGAATAAGCGATTTATTGCTGAACACATTTGAACACGTGAATTTGGCATTCAGTCATTGCCCAACGGCAACTTGAATAACAAGGAAAATGGGAATGGCTAGTTTCCATTGATGACAGTAATATTTCTTCTTGTCAAGCAAAATGTCGAGTGCTTTTTGCGCAGCTCGCTGCTTGTACTATACTACCTTCGTTAAAAGCTAAAACTTGTCACATTTCATGTGTTTGTAAATGCTTTACATGTCGCATTTTATGTGTTAGTAAATTCTTGAGCTTTCGCTCCATTTGCAGATATAAAAAGTCTAGATAGATCATTGAAATTTGACATTGAGAAGTAAATAGACGGCTGCTTGTCAATCATGAATTCTTCGCAAAGTCCAGGTAAATTAAAAAACTTAGATTCAGCAGAATAGATCTCTGAACAATAGATCCCCTGTAGCTATACAATTTCTAAACATTTTACTTAACATTTTAGTATCATTAAAGGCCTTTAATGACGATAAAAACCATGGTGCAAAACCGTCAGTTTCTTGATAGCACGTGATCATGATGATGATGAAGGCCCTTCTATAAATACATCTTTATCATTCTAATATGTATGTTTAAAATTTTAAGTTTACATTTGAAAATTAGCAGCGTCTCTGTTTATCGGAGCACCACGACAACACAGAAAGGCCACCTACTTGACAAAAGGTACGATACTTGCGTTGTAAATTTCATATTTTTTGTAGATAATCGTTAGTATCTCTCGATACCATAAAAATATTGGATAAATTATTAGCGCAGCTCGGCTTTTGGACTATTACCAATATTTTGAGCTATAATCTGTTGCATTTCCTGGGTTAATAAATGCGTGAAAACAACACAATCATTCACATTCGTACGACGCATTGATCTCTATTTGTATATAGATAATTAATGATTAGATTCATGTTGAGTGTGAACTAATACTTAAGAGAAGATATTTAGAATTGACAACGCACAAACTTATGTTAATGGAGATCAGATTAATTACATTTACGTGGCTATTGTGTATTTCTGACGGCTTACTGGTGTGGAGTAAAAGAAGACAACATTATGATTCTTGAAAAAGAAGACTTGTTGAACACTATTCAAGGGAGTAATTTGGTTTACTGGGTACTTTTTATAACTCTGTCAGTTTTACTATTTTCAGTTTTACATCGCTTGAAGATTGAAAGTCCTATCAGCACATCAATACATTCAGAATTCCCTTGAAACGGAGATTCTTGTTAACTAGATATCCACCCAAACCTACTTCAGCTGTTCTTTGAGCAATGTTCACGGAATTTCCAACAAGTGGCTTTCTTCCCTCGCATGAAGCAATACAGCCAAATTTGAGAACATTTTCTTCTTGAATTATACCAAAGTTGAGGCGGTAAATATCAGAATACTGTCTGTCATGTTCGAAGTTGATGCCATATAATGGTTCTGAAAGCAAAGCAAATGAGGGAAATTAAATATGGAAATGAAAATTTTAATTAGAGAATAATGAGAAAATATTGCTGATCGTTTATTATTTGCTATGAAAATCATATCACTAAAGCAGTTTCTAAACGAATTTACAAGTCCACTAAATGAGAAACTATAGTGTATCTGACTTCGAATGGCATGAGATTTTCGAATGGAATCAATTACCTCTCTCTTGATATTACACACTATATGGTAGATTATTAAATTGCTTTCGTTCTAAAAATTTATCCTGCTCAGTGGATATATGCTTATCCATTAAGAAAGTTGGAGAAGATACCCATCCTGGCTTTTCTTGAAATACGTCTTTTAAATTGTGGATGATATGTTCCTCAAAATTTATGTGTCAAATAGCAAATATTGGTCAAAACGAAATTTATTTAATGCACAATCTTGAAATTATGTGCGTTATTCATTACTTCAGCGTTTTCAAGAGAAATGTTAAGTTTAAGATGATTGTAGATAAACCTAGTTTGTTTATATAGTGTATCATGTGCTTTATAGTCTCTTCAAAATGCCTCTCTCATAGCACAACGAAAGTATGACCAAAACAAGCTGTTTTTCTCCCTGGATCAACAAAAAGAATGCACTTTCATTTGCCAACTAATGAGCCAATTCGGATATTGCTATTGATCTGATTTAAAAAGTATGATTAGAAAGTAGTCTAGTCTGAACTGTCAAACTTTAAGTCATCTTTCTATCCATTAATGATAGTAATCATCATATATAATATTAACTTTGTTCTACATTTCTATATTTCTGTAAATTTTTTTGGTCTGCCTGCGGCTTATGTACATCTCACTGGTGAAGTTAAACAGATAATCTGTTGTCGCGAATTATGCAAAATTTTATGTCATGATAACCTTGTAGGGTGAATGACTTGTGATATGAAAAGCATCAATTTATGAAGCAGTATAAAAAATTTTTCCTCCTTTGTTATTTTATTAGACATCATTCATATGTCAATTTTCACATATCCATATGTTGATATTCTAAAGGGTAGGTAATATCAATGGCAAATTTAAATCTTCAACGAAAATATCTTGTTATGGAAAGTGAGCTGTGGAAAATTTAGTTTTTTTTTCAGCGATTGTTGATAATAGAAATAACACAAAATATACTAAATTGCAATGAATTGAATTAATAGGATAACTACATGATCCAAATGTTTGAAGTAATTGATAAAGCATTGGTAAACTCATCGGTGTGACGGTATAATTAAGTATAATCTTAAGTGGATTACTTGCATATCTATAAATGTTACAAATAATCGGAGCGAATTCGTGTTTTTATACAACCATGAAATTCTGATAATTAAATAGGTGTATTGAAGGGTCAAACAAGACCGGCAGCCTTTGTATTTTATTTCAGTGAGTTGATGATATTTGACACTTGATTTTTGAAACGCAACTTTTAATATTGTAACATTTCTCGATAATCACAAGCTAAACAATGTGAGTTGAATATAAAGATGATAACAATCAGTGTTTAAAGTACGACATATGTATGACCTTGAAATCATCATTCCATGCGAACAAGTCTTAAATTTTATCATAATATTTCCTACCAAAAACATCGCGGCTCGAAACGAAAACAAACGAACGACTGGGCAACGGTCTGTAACAAAATGCATTTTGAGTTAGAATCATCAATCAATTAATCTATTTTGTAGCAAACCATATTACCCAAACAACTTTTGCTTTCTTTTAACAAAATTCTTTATTCAATATTACATCCTTGGTAAACGGTCTTAGCAAATCACAAAACACTTCTTTGTATAATTTTTACTGCCATCGAAACACTTCTCGGGATATATTTTAGTCTTTAGATTTCATCGCTATAAAAACTCAAAACCGATTTGATGATGTCACAACTGATGTTTGATAATGAGATTTCGAAAAAAATACATTTTTTTTAACACAGTTTTCGCCGATCCATAGTGCCCCTATAAATATTCTTTGTTAATGTAGCAATTACCATTCATTATTCTACGATTGAAAATCCTACGTATATCCTGTGTTTATTTACTACAATAACGATAAATAAATTATCTTCAAGGTCACAAAACAAAGGATTGTACTGATGGTATTTGCGAGACAATAAACTTCATCCGAATGCGAAAATGTTACTTAACTCTTCATTCTGATCCAACAGTGTATCCTCTAAAAAGAAACAGTTTTCATTCGTTTTTCTCAATGTAGAAACATTTATATTTCGAAAATGAATCCAGCCATGTACCCCTCTGGTTATTGACGAATCCATTGATATGTGTTTCAAGTATATTTCATCTAAAACGGCATCGTGAATCCTCTTACATACTACAGACATATTATTGGAAATAGCGTAAATTTAAGAGTAGATTTTTGAAAATAAGACTCATCATTTTATCAGGATGAGAATCCAAATCACAATTACGACCAATGAGTGCAGTGTCAGATCTGCCTCGGATCTGACTAGATTTTAGAATGTCAACATAAAATCACACAATTAACAGTAGTAATATTTAATTAATAGAAAATCGTCCTCAATTTGATGTACTCTGATATGAACACCCCAGAGGCGAAATGAGACATTAAAGAGGCTTACATTATCAAGAGTCAAGAGTCATCAGGCAAGTGGTTTTGACCTCTAAAATGTTTCAAACTAACAGTTTAGTATAAATTCTTTCCACTTTATGGGGCAACTTCATTTAAACAAAACATTGTTGCCTTCAATGAAAGAAATACTTTGATAAAGACAAATGATAAATTGAAAGAAGGATTATAGATGGTTCGTTAAAGAAGACTTCTCTAGAGATTACTGTTTATTTGGTACATAACAAGAACAGTATGCTATAAAAAGATCATTTCAAAAGCAAATTTACTTCCTTAACTGAATATGAAATTCGTTGGTTTCATTCTATGACTACGTATTGATACGTCCAGAATCTATTCAAATATGTCTGCATGTAGGTAAATCTTCTTCAATAAATCCATAGTACGAAAGAGCCAGCTTTCTCATTCACATTGATCAAAAGAATAAATATTTTATAAATTCAAACCATCTCTCAAGTAATAACTATCTGATTTGCTGTCATCTTCCTCCTCAATGGTGACAACAGAAACGGTTAAAGGATTTCTAACTACATTTTATCTCTATTATCACAATTCTACTTGCGCAGTCTCAAAAATTTCTCTTTGCGTGACATATTCTGTGAAATGCAAAACCATAAAGCTTTAACCACATATCCTAAATTTGTTATTGCGTTGGCATGACTATCAGCATATTATTTTCTATTTTATGTCTTTTAATCACTGAAGCATGTATGTCATTTGACGGTACTGATAGCATATTTTTTCTGTTTTCCTTTTTCCCTCCCATAATATTAATGTAATATTATTAACTTTCAAAGCATTACATTGCCTGGCACCATTCTATTTACGAGATATTTTAATTGATTACTGCCCATCAAGATGTTTGAGATCATCATCAAATAATTTATTAATTGTTCAAAAAAGCAATTTGAAATGCTTTGGTGACAGAGCATTTTCGGTCGCTGCTCCAATTGCGTGGAATAGCCTTCCTGATGACTTGCGTGATTGTCACTCTATTACGATATTCAAGACAAAGAAAAAACTTCCTTATTGCTATAGCCTATAAATAAATGATATATTTATGTTTAAAATTTCAACTATACATATATAATTTAATATAGATTTAGTTCAACAGAAAATGTACAGCGCCTAGAACACAACGATATATTCGCTATATAAATGCCTTATTATTATCATTATTATTATTATTATTATTATTATTATTATTATTATTATTATTATTATTATTATTATTATTATTATTATTATTATTATTATTATTATTATTATTATTATTATTATTATTATTATTATTATTATTATTATTATTATTATTATTATTATTATTATTATTATTATTATTATTATTATTATTATTATTATTATTATTATTATTATTATTATTATTATTATTATTATTATTATTATTATTATTATTATTATTATTATTATTATTATTATTATTATTATTATTATTATTATTATTATTATTATTATTATTATTATTATTATTTTTATTATTATTATTATTATTATTATTATTATTATTATTATTATTATTATTATTATTATTATTATTATTATTATTATTATTATTATTATTATTATTATTATTATTATTATTATTATTATTATTATTATTATTATTATTATTATTATTATTATTATTATTATTATTATTATTATTATTATTATTATTATTATTATTATTATTATTATTATTATTATTATTATTATTATTATTATTATTATTATTATTATTATTATTATTATTATTATTATTATTATTATTATTATTATTATTATTATTATTATTATTATTATTATTATTATTATTATTATTATTATTATTATTATTATTATTATTATTATTATTATTATTATTATTATTATTATTATTATTATTATTATTATTATTATTATTATTATTATTATTATTATTATTATTATTATTATTATTATTATTATTATTATTATTATTATTATTATTATTATTATTATTATTATTATTATTATTATTATTATTATTATTATTATTATTATTATTATTATTATTATTATTATTATTATTATTATTATTATTATTATTATTATTATTATTATTATTATTATTATTATTATTATTATTATTATTATTATTATTATTATTATTATTATTATTATTATTATTATTATTATTATTATTATTATTATTATTATTATTATTATTATTATTATTATTATTATTATTATT
This sequence comes from Haliclystus octoradiatus, assembly GCA_916610825.1. Lineage (NCBI taxonomy): Eukaryota > Metazoa > Cnidaria > Staurozoa > Stauromedusae > Haliclystidae > Haliclystus > Haliclystus octoradiatus. The sequence continues at coordinate 31,279,903 of OU744447.1, read as the reverse complement.
ATTATTATTATTATTATTATTATTATTATTATTATTATTATTATTATTATTATTATTATTATTATTATTATTATTATTATTATTATTATTATTATTATTATTATTAATAATGAAATGAAGTCAAAGACTAAACATTCTTTTACTGTTACTTAAAGTTTCTCGCTTTATGCGATCATCAGACAGAATATACTATTAATGAAAAATACACCAGTTTATCCTAATTAGACATATTAATTAAATGTGTGAAAAAGATGTGTGAAAAAAATATATAACTATTGTTCTAGATACAATGCTATTATCTTTACAATATTCGAATAACATTGTTTATGGTTTCCTTGACTTTATCGGTGTTTTGGTCAATTAATTAAATTGTTAAATTTTTGTCTCTTTAAAATTTGTTAAATAATATTTGTTTTCGTGCCTACACTTTGAAATAAGTTCAGATCTTTTGTTTAACAGGTCTTTATCCGCACATATGATATGGTATTTCTCTACCAAACATAGGTGGCATCTTTTGGATGTGTTGCTGTACGCTCTGCCGGTTGCCAAAGGTGTCCATTTTATTGTATAATCTATTTCTTTGCCTTTCAGTTCCCAGATATACTTTGATAGTTGTGTATTCGATTTACTTTTTTCGTGTCTAAACGTCGAGGTGTGCTGCGTGTAGCGTGTTTTGAATGTTCCCTCTGTGACGCCGATATAATTTTTTCCTTCTGCGTCATTTGCTGTAGTGACGTTTGCATTGTAAATAAGGCTTGTTGCTAGGCAGTTGTTGTTGAATGGGCAAGCTTCCTTTTTTCTACAGTTACATAATGAAGTGGTGTTAGTGGT
>OU744447.1:28558833-28592870 GCA_916610825.1 Haliclystus octoradiatus | reverse complement strand
TTGCATCAAAAATGGCATCGTCAATCCCTGCCTTACATACGGACATACAAATGGAAATAACGTAAATTTAAAAGTAGATTATAATAATCAAAACAAAATAGAGTAAACAACGTAGACAATCATTTGACATCATAAGTAAAGCCCAGAGGCCAGATAGACAAGTGACAGTGATTTTGATAGCAGTAAAGCAGCGATGTAATTATTTTGAACAAGAGTTCGACAAATAATTGGCAAGTGTATTTTGAACACGGTAAACACACAATAATCAAAACACAACAGCAGTGTAACTTCGACAACGTAGAAAACCATCATTTGTCAATGTGAAACAAGTGCATCGATGAAGTGTGGTCGGTAAATTGTAGCGGTTTTGCTCGAGTATACATGAATTTGCAGGGAAAACGTGTAAAAAATGATCGCGGGTAAAAACAGTTTGTCTCGACCAATAAAATTGGACAACAGATGAATGTCAAATGGAACGAATTTGGAAAGTGCTGTCGGTTGAGTAAACAATTGTGATTTTCACTCAAGTAGGAGCAACAAACAATGTTCTGTAGAATGTTCTGAAATAACTAACGACAGAGAACACTGATACAAATGAAAAAATAGAAGCACTAACCTTTGTATTTAAATGTATGAGCTTGTTATGAAGGTTATGAAAGCAGAGAAACCAGCAAAGTTAGATTGTAGCCTACAATGTTTGCACTAAGTTTCGGAAATTGGAAGTTGAAATTGTAAAACAAAAGGGTGGTCAAACCATGGGTCAAACGATTGAAGGAGGCTGGAGAGAGTTATCGCCTCTCTCGGTAACATTTCTCGTTTGGATGCTGAACGCTTCCAGTTTGCAGTTTATTCATTAAAGGTTGGTGGAAGTTCTGTATGCAATAAATTATTGCTATATGACTGGACATGAGGAGATAGAAATTATTTGTTTGGTTCTATGAATTTATGATCATTTGGAATACGAAACTCATTGAAAATGTAAGCTGGGGAAGCACACTGAACTTGTGAGATTGTGGACAGGAAAAGAATGAATGACAACAAACTTTGATATGCTGATGGGTTGATCTTATTATGCTTTATTATTTGATCAATGTTAGATCTAATCCTACCGTTCACAGCATCAAATAGGTTCATGTCACAGCAACAAGGTTACGGCCGAAATTGCACCAATTATTGATGCGTTGGTAGGAAAATACGAGCAATTGCCACTTATCATCAGATCGGCGAACACGTGAATCATCCCATTTTGTACGAAATTGGAATGATGATGAGATGTCGAGAAAATGCAAAATAGATTTTAATTAGTGTTGTGTAGTTTGTAGGATTGATATTTTGTCACATGATTGTTTTGGTCTATGAAAATGTTAAATACCACATGTGAAATATTGCAAATAGGCCTGTATAATTTTGGTAAAAAAATAATTTTATTGGAAAGAAAACCAATTTGAATATGTGCCGAAACAATAGTGTGGAAAGAGACTTGGTACATTCAAATTACAATTTATTATGTAGTTTGTCAACTTGTTTTTGTAGAAAAATCACTCACGAAAACGGTACACAAGCAAAAAAAGCAATGAAAATTGTGATGATTATATTTCTTCATGTTTGTAAGAATTAATAAAACTGTGGGAAATGAAAATATTTAAATGCTATGCATGTAACTGTTTTCATTTGCTGACAATGGTAGAAAGAATTGAAATGTGAATTATGTTGTTTTGAAATATCGACGATGATTGATTTTAATGTTAGTTTTTGTAAGAAATTGATAAGATAGCAGTTTGAAGAAATAGTGCTGATTACTGGCGTACAATTTGAATATTGAAAATGTGCTGAAAATTGAGATAAATATGACGATTGAGTAAATAGATTGTGTGACCAAATTTTGACCAGACAAAGCAAAAAGGGCGCCAATTTTTATGCAATTTATGAAACAGGTTTTTTAAGGTAACTGGAAGTTATGAAAAAAATTGTTATGATTTCATTTCTCAATGTATTCATCAATTAATACAATTGTGGAAGAAGGATATGTTGAAATGCCATGAATCCAACATGTTTTATTTACGGAAAATGCTAGAAAATAATTAAAATGTGAATAATTGCATGTAAATTACATTTTTTGCAGGTTCAAGCTACAGTGAAATTTCATGCAAAAACACTGAACAATTTATTTTAGGAGACATTTTATACAAAGATACAAAGAGTTGTTTTGAAATATTAACAATGATGATGATAATGTCAAGTTACTTTTGTAAGAAATTGATAACATAGCAATTTGAAGAAATAGTGCTGCTTACTGGCGTACAGTTTGACTATCCAAAAATGGGCTAAAAATTGAGATTAAAATGACGATTGACTGATAATATGTTGAAAGTTATCGAAATCAATTTTGTGACAAAATTTCTATCAGACAGACAAAACAAGGCACTGATTTTCATGCAATTTATTTTGCAGATTCCCTATTTGAACAAAACAAAAATAGCATCAGAGGGTGTTGCAATTTGTTGAAGAATTATGTTATTGATTTTAGAAGATTTACTTGTAAGATTATTTAAGGTTATGTGTGCACTATTTACATCGAAAATTAATGAATTTGTTGTTGATGATAGTGAAAATGTTGCTAATGTAATGTGAACGTTATAATAGCATTATGTGAGGCAGTGAATTTTTGTATATAAAGTAATTTATTTTATAGCCACTTTACTTTGATAAGTTATTTAGAATGTTATAAGATGACTTTTGAAATTTACATTGAAAGTAGTTAATGGAACTTTATTTATGTTAATGGCCTGTTCCTAAGCTGAGATTGTTATCATTAACATTTATTAAAGGTGGAGATTCGATAATTGGAACTTTGATGTTCTATTCTTTTATTTTAATCAATATACAATTATTTAGTTCAAATTGGTTTGTGTCATGTGTTGAAAGGACAATATACATCAATGAATTGATTAAAACTTGAGAAATGTAAATTGTTATATAGCAAAATCTGTGATTGCCTTATGTCTGTGATTTTATTTTAGAGAAATGTTTTAATTTGTGGAAAGAACAAATCCATTGAGGTATGTTGTACTTGCATGCATGGTATGCTTTGACATTGATATAATGATGATTAACATTGTGTATTTATACTTTGTTTGAGATGTGATGTTATATTTATACTAAGATGATGTGTCATATTTTAATGATGTGCTGTTAAACAAAATGCAACTGTTTCTCATGACATTGAATGAATATTCAGTGATCTATCACAGATTCCTATTTGTATCAACTGAGCAAGTTCACCCATGCACGGATCTGCGATTTGGTGACAGTAGCGTATTTCCTTTTCGATTGTTTTAATTGCAATAACGATGTTGCTGTGACATGCTATTTGATGATATGTCTGGTAGAAATAGGAAAGTTTTAAATTTATGTAAAATAATGTAAAAATGGTAATATAAATTAAATTGAGTGTAGAATGAAATGGTTGTTAAGTTGCGACTAAAACAATGTAATGTAAATGTTGTTTTCATATATGTGTTACGTTGATGCATACTTGGATTGAGAACACATGTCCATTTGAATGATGTATAGATGTTGCGTTGCGTTGATTGCACCTGAAAAAGGAATTGTTAAAGTAAGTTGCATTGAAGGGAGATGTTGTAAATTGTTAGGGGTTGACGTTCGTAATCAGGAAAGGGTTTTGACTATGCAAGTAATGAGGCTGTGTGGCCACCTTTTATTTGTATGAAACGAAATGCCTGACAAAGTTACAGAATGACCTACTGTTATGTTTGCTGTATATTGAGGTTTACATTTCTCTTACCTTGAAGTTCATTTGAATTTGAAGATGGATCTTTTGATGTTTCATTGTGTTTGCACATGTATTGGTTGCGGTTATAAAATTATGGTAATGAAGATTGCAGGTCATTCTCAATTGTGATGAATGATGTTTGTAACCTGTTGCAGGCATGGTAATCTGAATATAATTTGATGATGTTTTGCGTAGTTTAACTTGTGAGAGGTTGTTGCTGTTTTTAAAATATTACAGCGTATGATTGGATTGATCTAGCCTGTTGAGATTAAGGAAATTGTTTAGTAGAAGAAGGATGATGATGGAATTTTGTATTCAATTGATGATTCTTCATACCTGGACAGATAGTTGAAGTCGAAGATGTTTTTCATTGACTATGTCTAGAATGCTATTGACAATGCTGTTTCCAGATGCTGTGTTTGTTAATGCTGCAATAACAAGATTTTTTATTATGTCCATATCAGCTGAGGTCTGAATGTCATAGTTGTCCCAGCCAGTGATGACGACATAAGGTAGCCATGGTCTGAAGAGATGAAGATGAGGATCAGTCATAGATGTGTTTTCTGCAAGCATGGTATGCATAGCATTTGAGGAATTGAGTATTCTGAAAACGTTATTGTTGAATGAGCTTTGAGTTATAACAACTGCTGGGTTTGGTGGAATGATCGGCTGTCTTCTCAAGATGTAGTGATGAGCTCGAGGAGTGTTTGATAGAATGTTAACTGTTGTGGTTGATTGTGTCAGTGTCATTGACTGCTGTGATATGAGCTGTGGGGGAAATGATACAGTGGTTTGGTTATAGTTGTTAAAAAAAAACATGTTAAAGTGAAACCTGTATATGACGGCCAGCTACGAGAGGTAGATAAATTGACCATTATAGACAGGTGGCCTTTATATACAGGTTTGATTCAATAGAAAATATCATTTTAGACCTTGCAAGAGTGACCGCTGTAGTTCAATATGAGGATTTACAAGCCTTTATGTTTGGTTTGAGGCATGTATTCATTAGGAGTGCATGTGAGATGATTGGCTATACCTGTTTGACTGCAGATAATGTGTCTTCCTTGTCTCCGACAAAGTAAAGGTCATTGAGATGTTTTACTCTAGACACAATTACCACAAGTTGTTCTCTCATCCAAAGAGCATATCCTCGTTGCGAGAGGCTTATCATGGTTGCCAATGTTGGTAATGTTTCACCAATGATTTTGTGGATGGTTGTTGAGAAGTTTTGCCTGCAAAATGTTTTGATTAGATTTGTACAGGTAAGATGGTAATTTTATTTGTTGCATGATTGGTCATGTAATGATTATTACCTGAAGGGGTACTGTAATCTGCGGGCTTTTCTTTTTCCATCAATCTGGATTGTTGACTGGCTGTAACGCTTCCCGATCTTGAATTGGGATCTGTTGTTGATGCGGTCTTGATGTCGCAATGATGACTGATCAAGTTCAACAGTGATAACGTGGTTTGTATTATCAATATGTCTTATTGTGACAAGGTCACCTTGACTGAAAACGATCCTGGTTGTGTCATTCTGGTTGAAGGTGATACGCATAGTTGCGCCAACATAGAGGAATAGATTGGATGGCTCAAGGAGAACTCTGTCCAAGCTGTTAACAATGGATGGCTTTGTTGTTGTACACCAATGACCTGGAGACTTTTCAAATTGATCAGTTGCGGTGACAGTGTAGCCATGTTGTTGCTGCTGCATGGTTCTGATTGATGCGTTTGCAATCTGTTCCTGGGCACGCTTTGTCGGCACAGCTTTTATTGTGTTTGGGGGAACATCTGCCCATGTGCTAACAAAGTTGCAATTTCTGGACATGAGTGAAACAAGTTGATGTTGTTCTTGATCACTCAAGTCTTTTCGCAGCAAACTGTTTACTGTTTGCAGGCTTGCATCATTGCCACTTCGTACCTGTAGGTGTAATTTTAGAAATTGTTGATGTCATATCCTTCTGAATTTATTGCAGGTGCATTATGTTAAGTAAGATGTACTATGTAAATTATTGGATAGAGAAGAAAACGTTAGTATCGTAAAGCAAAGTGAAAAGTAAAGTACAGAAGCAGTTGTGGAAGATTGTTATGTCTGTTGAATTGAGGTTAATGCGTTTTAGAATAGTGTCAATGTCTGCAGGTTTGTCATTAATTTTGGTGTGCTTACATACCTGATGCACCAATGGAAGTAGTTCAAAATACATTAGGATGTGCATACCAGTCCATAGAAGATGGCCAGAAACTGGCGGCAGTTGGTATTGATCACCCGTTCCAACTACATAAACACCCCCAAAGGGGTTGTCATTTGATCTTACTTTCTGTAGAATAATGTCAATTGTCATGAGCATTTCGCTGGACAGAAGTCCAATTTCCTCAAAAAATAACACATCAAGCTTTTGCAATATGAACATTTGTGTTGGCTTTTTAAGAAGTTGTGCGAGAGCAAAGTGCGCCAGATTGGTTGATTTTTCGTAGTTTGAGTCAAGGACTGGAATAGAGAACAGAAGATGCATGTGCTCACCACCCAGTTGCCTTGCTCTTGATGCTGTTGTGGATGTTAATTGAATATTTAAACCCTTTGATAGGCAAAACGTCATCAATGTCTTTAGGATTCTTGTTTTTCCGCAACCAGGGGGACCAATGATTACTTGAGATTTTACAAAGTGCATATGGTCAACAATTACAAGATGTGCTTCAAGTGAGCTGATTGACCTGCAAATGAAGATTGAAATGTGTTGATGTTATTATGAAATGAAATAAGAATGAATGTTGGTAATGTGATGGCAATATCTTACTTCTGTAGACACTGAGCTTGTTCGATTTTCGATTCGTTAGTTTGATTTGGGCAAGTGCCCGGATCGGGAACATATGCCACACTGACACCATTTACCAGGTCATATGGATTTGGGAATCCTGGTAGGTGCTCTCCTTCAAGGTGGTCCACCAACTCACATCGTTGTGCTGTCATCTTGTTTGTTACAATTGACGTTTACAATTGACGTTAATTCTTGATCCATTTCAATGTGTGTGATTGCCGGGCGGGATATATGTACTGTTTGTTCAATCAACAGTTCTCTTAAATCTATATGGGAAAAGATGTAAAATGAGTATACATTGCTGTGATAGTTTGGAACAATAAAAGATGTCTTTGAAATCTTACTTCTCTCTGCAGTCAAAACTGTTTTCTGTAACATGTTGAAAGTCAAAGGCTGGTAAAACATATCCCGGTCGACATATAACCTGCAAATTTTGTTTAATTCCATTTCCTGAACATTGTTTCCATTTTCCACCAATCCACAATTTTGAAATATCTGCATATGTAAATTGAAATATAATGTCAACAATTATGTGATTGAATTTCAACTGCATTATATGAGTTTTTGTAACAGTTCACACCTCACACATGTTTGTGGAGCCTCGTGTTAAATCTACTTCGGATATGAAACGTCCCAAAGTCAATACAATGTGGTATGTGAATGATTTTATGTTTGTAGGCCACATAGTTGAAAACACAACAACAGTTGGTTTGGAACAGCTGCAGTCAACATGACGTTTAAAAAGAGGTGAAGGTTCTGAAATCAATCTTTGGCCCAGCTGTTCGTTTTCGTTGTTTAACTTTTGTATCATTTGTTTCATTTGAATGTAACCTGTATAAAAAATAATTTATTTGTTATTGCAGACTGTATTACTTTGTAATGTTAGAAATGTTGTTGTAATCAGTATCACTTTACCTGGAGTGCAAGGGTTTACTTGTTCATCAAGATATTTGATCGCATCAACAATGTTATTTTGACGTAGCCGGATGTGCTTGACTTCTGCATCAATTAACTTGGAATCTTCAACTGCATTCAGTAGTTGTGGAAATTTATTTAGACTAATTCGAGAGAAACATTTTATGTATATTTCTAATGAATCAAACATTGTTAGTTCTGGTGGTCTCAGGGAGAATGCTGATGTAGTATCTAGCGTGTAGGATGCATTTTTGAACTCCTCCAGATGTACTAGCTGCAAACAAGTGGTATTTGTATTGAAATTAATGAAGATGAAGATGTTTAATGTTTAATGAGATATTGCAGTTGTTAAGTGAAAACAATGGAATGCAAGCATACCTGTCCCGATGAATGTTTTCTCCATGGATTTAGATGTTCTCGTTTGGCAATTGCATGGAAGTTTCCATTATCATCACTGAGTCTGGAACGATTGATACTCATTTTTGAAATTGAAGAGCGCAATTCTGGCGAATGGGTTGAAGCATGGACAAAATCAACAGTTGAATATACGAAATCCAAGTTTAATAAATACCAAAGAATTTCTGGGTGGCAAACTTCTCTCTGGTATGCTGTCTGATATATTTGAGAATGTTTCCTGCAATTTAATTGAATTCCATAGATCAATGGTAATTGGGGTTTGAACTTATGTTGATTGTGAATTGTGAATTGGTTGTCGATTTTGTAAACAATTTAATGCACAAATGAAGATTATATGGTAATCAACATGCATGCAAGTTTGATGTCAGTGATGAAATGATTTGTAAAATGGTTAAAGGAATTAGAGATATTTTATTAAATTTTTACTATTTTATAATACTAAAAAAGCAAAATGGTTGTGGAATGTATAGTTTTTAACAAAATTATGAAAGGAAAATGCGTAATGTAAAAGTTTGAAACTGTTGTTCTTCTCATAAATTAAGGGATGAGGGTACAAATATTGATTTAGAAAAAGCAATTGGCTTTTTTTAATTATTGCCTTAAGTCAGACGATTGTAAGACATTTTGAAATTGGGCAAATGATTAACTTACTTATGAGTGTAAATTTTGTTGTGATGTAATTCTTCTGGAATAGTTTCGACATCATTTGAGTTGTTTTTAGATTTCAGGTGAACTCCTCTTGCATCATTGGCCCCTGCACAGTATTTGGTGACATATGCCGTCATTGTTTTCTCGTCAATCATTTGGATGTTGGATGATGATCTCAATGCAAAGAACGTGAGTGGTTCCAAAGGGCTGTATGTCTCATCTGGTTGTGTTGGATAGCAGTACCTTTTGGAGCAATATTTCTCAATGAGTTTTACTTCACCGTGTCTGTCTAACTCCGTCAAACCAATTCTGTTCATGGTTGCCAGAAAGTCAGCTGAGTATGGCTTCCAACGCATGACTGTTGTATATTCGTCTGAAGCTGGGTATTTAGTGACTCTGCATGTTTTATTTCCAAACTCATCAATCAGCTTCATACAACGACCATTTCCTAGGCAAAATTAAGATTTTAAAAATGAATGCTAACTTTGATTTATAGATTTCCATGTTTAATTTGTAAATTTAGATTACCTTTGTCGCATGAATGAAGTTGCACTATTTGGGCCAAGGCCAGCACCTCATTCAATTCTTCTTGATTATTAACCAATCCCATTTTTTTAAGTCGCTGAATTCCATGTTTTGCAAGTGCCTTGGTTTGGCAAATGATCCTTCTCTGACTGATATCGTCTTCCTCTTTCTCAATGGTGACCCCACCGTGAACGTGAGGCTTTCCTCCCTGGGCTCCTGTTGATTGGAATTCAAACCTGTACCAAGCACCTGCATTAGAATATTAAAGATCCATGTTTGAAAATATCATCAATGTAGGAAATGATGTTGTTATAGATTTTAATGTGGACGCACCAATGACTTTTCCTAATGGTCTTTCTTTGCTATGGATTCTCCATTGCCAAATCCAATAAACTGTTCTCGCCCAAGATCGACAAAGTAAGTTACACATATTGTGTAGGGCTTGTTTCAGATTCAAATCATGTTTGCTGGAATAAAAATTGAAAAATAATGCTGATTTTGACTGTTGATGAACGCAGGAAGGTTGGTATAAAATGAAACAGAGAAATGAAATGGTCTGACTGTTGATTGTATTTCAAATTCGATAAGTGAAATGCCTGTTTGCGTGTCAACAGTGTATTTTTAATAACGATAGTGATATTTATGTATCAATAAATGACTGTTGCTACTCACTAGCAATACTGTTCAATTCCTCTGCGAATTGGTCTTACTCCTGGCGTATGTTTTTCATTGCATGTGTCAGTGATGAAATACCTCCATGGGCCTTGCTCTCTGATCTGGGCACATAATCTTTGAGCTTGTTTTTTGCTTGTGACTTCATTGAATTGAACAGCTCTTTGGTAAGAATCAATTGTTGTGCCTAGGTTTCGGTTAATGTTTTCCAACCCATGATTTATTATTAAATGGGAAGCACTTGAGTTTAACTCTCGATTCATCAATGAGCCAAAAATAAATTGGTGATATTGTTGATCTGAGCTTGTCAGCAACGATAAATTGGCCAGGCGTGTGTTAACATTTGAATTGAAATTAGCAACATCACTTGGGGGTTTAAAGGTCGAATCAAACATTGATGATGGCATGGCACCAATAACAGCTCCTTCTATCTCTCTATAAAATATCCTTGGGAATAATGACCCCTCTGGATATGCAAGTGGGACCGATCGATTGGGAAGGACTGAGCATAGATGTTGCAGATTTTGCCTGGTGTTGAGTGGCATCTTTGTTGAATATTTCGATCGTATTTTGCATTGAAGCAACCCGTTCAATAAAAAATGACCAGAAGTTCGATTTGAAGATGTTGCTGGAAATGAAAATATGGAGATTTAAATGTGTATTGCAGACAATGTGATAAATTGATGTTAAAGTTGATAATGTGACAGCTTACATGATTCAATGAAAGGTATTTTGTTTGGATTGGTTGCCTGTGGCATTTGCGCTTGAATTGCACCAAAGAATAGTTCATCATCAGATTCATCATCTACGGGCAATTGGTCATCATCACTCTGTGTCGTTGATTCATCGTCATTTTCATTTGGTAAGGCGATTGGTGGAGGATTCCGTTGGGGCTGAGGAATACCATTGAGAAAATGTTGGTGTGGATGAACATACACCGTATAATTTTGTTGTTCAGATGCAATTTTTTTATGATTTACACATAAACCAACCTGAAATTGTTATTGTGATGGGTTAGAATGCAAATATAAATAGTTAGCAAACTTATTGACTGGATAGTAGAAATCTTACAGAGCATTGTTCAGCACCAGGAAAACCTTTTGGACATCTCCATGATGCAGTCTGTTTCTTTTGGCAAGGTAGATTTTGAAGACCACAGCAGAGTGTAGTGGAATCTTTTGTTTCTAATTGATAAAACAAAGTTGATGAAATGTTTATGTTGTCATTTTAACATCAATACTGTTATTGATATTGTAAATGACTTTTAATGCAGCTATAGTATATGATTGACTGGTGTTATAATGTCTATTGAACAATTTATAAATATGAGATGGGCATATATAATTTCATTGATTAATCACCTTCAATAAGGTACATATTATGAACCGAACATTTTGTCTTGGTTTGTCCACCGCAAGCAACCATGGCTCTTTTGGCTCCTTCGTAAGTTAGATCGTTTCTTACATATATTGCGACCATGGTAGATTTACTTGTTTGTTCATGCCATTGCCAGGGCAACTTTGGCCAACGAAAGCCAATATTTGGTGAGTACATATCCTTGTCAGCAGTAGAAACCCTGATGCTGGCGCTCCACCTGCAATCATACCTAAATGTAAAAATAATAATTGAGTATCAGATTTTACAGGCCGAATGACTTTTTTGAGTATTAAAGTTTTGAAGGTATTCTTACATTTCTGATCCTTCTTCAATCTCATCAAGAAAACATTGAGTTCGACGTCTTCTGTCTGGTACTGCGGATCTGGGGGCAGAGGAACAGATGTAATGATAGCTCATTGGCAAAAGTTATACAATGAAAAAGGAAAATGTGATTCCACTGCATGTATATTGAAAACTCTTGTGACAGCCATCTCTATACTGCAGCCGCTTGTCTATAGTGGTTGCTCTTGCAATGTCTTAAATGCAGGTTTACATGTAATGCATTTTGCAGATGAATGTGCTCATAGTTTGTATATTTTAAATGTGCATTACCTGTCAACAATGATGATATTATTGTCGTCGTTTGTGTCAATATCATGTGACGCAGTGTCATTGTAATCATGTTGAATGAGCTGTGATGATGTTGTGAGCTCATCAAGCACTCCAGCAAATATTGTTTCCACAATATCATCTTCATCATAATCCAACGAGACAGCGAATCTTCTCAACTTTAAATCTAACATCCGAAGATCATTTCTCCATTTTTTCGATTGATGATGCTGATTCTGCTTGATCAAGTTACAAAGTTTTATGGATCTTTTTAGAATATCAGCCTTCAACTCCTAAAAATTGGATAAAACATATGCTTGTTGACAGATGTTGCGCTGCTCATAAATAGTACCGTTCAAGACAATAAATCATAAATTGTTATTGGGGAATTTGATTGTCATTATGCATTTGAAATCTCCGCTTTTTATTCTATGTATTGAATTGAAGTAATGTGGAACTGACCTCTTCATTGTTGTTAATAATTTCAAGCATATGGATAATCGATTGTCGAACAGTTTCGCAGTGAAGTAGCAAGTGAATCCACAGAAAGGCCAAAGATCCATTTGGAATTGTCAATGCTTCGATGATGTATGATGAGTTAAATTTGACCTGAGGTAGAAGAAAAGTAACTTTACAGAGATGTTGTATAATAGGAATTGAATTGTTTTAAATGGGGATTATTCTGACCTTAGGTATTTGTGTTCCTTTGTTACCACTTGATGAAGTTGAATCATGGATTCTTTGTCTAAATTTGTCTTTGTAATTTCTGGACCCATTGTTTTCATGTTGTTTACTAATGAAGTCGCTCATATTCAAAACATCATCAACGCTTGAGTATGTCCCCTGGTGTTGCTGTGCTGGGGACTTGATATACAAGTTATGATGGTCTGCGGCAAATGTAGGCGGAACATGTTTGGCTTGTTCAGCAAAATGCTTGATATCTGGTCTATTTGCAATAACCATACCAAGTGAACGACGATCATCGTTATTTAATGGTGAATCATCATAGTCTGTGGCAATGTGGAATGTGCTCAAACCGGATCCATTCCCAGATAGTTGCAAAACATCGAATGTAGAGTTGTTGACGTTTGATTTTCCCCTTCTTACAAAGTTCTGAGAAATTGTGAGTGGCGCAAGTTCGTCTTTGCGGTTTGGTCCCATGTTTTTGTAAATTGGATGTTGCGGGGTGTGATAGAAAATCTGGTCACAGCGATGAAATTTTTTTGAACATGTCACTATTGAAATGCCACTATTGTTTATAATTATGGATGACTGTGATGACCACTCCATCACTTCACATTTTCCTGGAAACTCAGGCCTGGCACAAGCAAGCATGTTTACTGTTGGTATTAATGATTTCATTGGTTTAGATATTTGAACAAGGTAATGAATAAACGGGATAGTAGATGCATCTCCTTGTACAAAATCGTCGATGTATTTAAAACACCCAGCAGGACACATGATGTATGGGAATGCTCCTTTGTCAAGTGTCTTTGTCAAAGGACCAATATCTAACTGGCATGGGTCATGCTGGATGTTACTTTCCTCTAAGGTAATGTCTATAAAGGAGCTCTCTATATCCCACTCTCTGCGTAACTGGGGAAACATGTCACATTTGCAGTGTTGCCAAGATGTTTTGATTGTTATCGGCAAAGATTTTGCAAGTAGAGTTGGCTCAAGACGGAGGTGCTGGTTTTTGAATAGTGTCCACATTTGTGCTGGCCACGCACTTTTCCATTTTAACTTTTTGGACAATAGCATGTCTCTACATTCTGCACATGCCAAGTTCCCCAACTTTTGGTTATGCCAGACGCCAATTCGATGTGTTGATTTAATTTGTTGAATGGGCTGAATGTCAAGTGAGTAGAAAATTGTTGGAGCTCGGCGGCACACATCACATTCAACTCTTTGTGTAGACTGTAAGATAAAAATTTGAAAAATTAATCAAGTGGTTGCTGAAACACACCTACTTGATTGTACGCACTTTTTATTCATTATGGTACTACATATTGTATCGTTTTTGATTTTACTGATGCATAATATTTGTAGTATTTGTAATTGTTGTGAACGTTTGCTATGAAGTGGCTTGATTATGAGTGAAGTTTGATTTTGCAGGTAAATTATTGTATCGTTTTTGATTTTACTGATGCATAGTATTTGTAGTATTTGTAATTGTTGTGAACGTTTGCTATGTAGTACCTTGATTTATGAGTGAATTTGGATTTTGCAGGTAAATTATTGTATCATTTTTGATTTTACTGATGCATAGTATTGGTAGTATTTGTAATTGTTGTGAACGTTTGCTATGTAGTAGCTTGATTTATGAGTGAATTTTGATTTTGCAGGTAAATTATTGTATCGTTTTTGATTTTACTGATGCATAGTAGTTGTAGTATTTGTAATTGTTGTGAACGTTTGCTATGTAGTACCTTGATTTATGAGTGAATTTTAATTTTGCAGGTAAATTATTGTATCGTTTTTGATTTTACTGATGCATAGTATTTGTAGTATTTGTACTTGTTGTGAACGTTTGCTATGTAGTACCTTGATTTATGAGTGAATTTTGATTTTGCAGGTAAATTATTGTATCGTTTTTGATTTTACTGATGCATAGTATTTGTAGTATTTGTAATTGTTGTGAACGTTTGCTATGTAGTACCTTGATTTATGAGTGAATTTTGATTTTGCAGGTAAGTTATTGTATCGTTTTTGATTTTACTGATGCATAGTATTTGTAGTATTTGTAATTGTTGTGAACGTTTGCTATGTAGTACCTTGATTTATGAGTGAATTTTGATTTTGCAGGTAAATTATTGTACTGTTTTTGATTTTACTGATGCATAATATTTGTAGTATTTGTAGTATTTGTAATTGTTGTGAACGTTTGCTATGTAGTACCTTGATTTATGAGTGAATTTTGATTTTGCAGGAAATTATTGTATCGTTTTTGATTTTACTGATGCATAGTATTTGTAGTATTTGTACTTGTTGTGAACGTTTGCTATGTAGTACCTTGATTTATGAGTGAATTTTGATTTTGCAGGTAAATTATTGTATCGTTTTTGATTTTACTGATGCATAGTATTTGTAGTATTTGTAATTGTTGTGAACGTTTGCTATGTAGTACCTTGATTTATGAGTGAATTTTGATTTTGCAGGTAAATTATTGTATCGTTTTTGATTTTACTGATGCTTAGTAGTTGTAGTATTTGTACTTATTGTGAACGTTTGCTATGTAGTACCTTGATTTATGAGTGAATTTTGATTTTGCAGGTAAATTATTGTATCGTTTTTGATTTTACTGATGCATAGTATTTGTAGTATTTGTAATTGTTGTGAACGTTTGCTATGTAGTACCTTGATTTATGAGTGAATTTTGATTTTGCAGGTAAATTATTGTATCGTTTTTGATTTTACTGATGCATAATATTTGTAGTATTTGTAGTATTTGTAATTGTTGTGAACGTTTGCTATGTAGTACCTTGATTTATGAGTGAATTTTGATTTTGCAGGTAAATTATTGTATCGTTTTTGATTTTACTGATGCATAGTAGTTGTAGTATTTGTACTTATTGTGAACGTTTGCTATGTAGTACCTTGATTTATGAGTGAATTTTGATTTTGCAGGTAAATTATTGTATCGTTTTTGATTTTACTGATGCATAGTATTTGTAGTATTTGTAATTGTTGTGAACGTTTGCTATGTAGTACCTTGATTTATGAGTGAATTTTGATTTTGCAGGTAAATTATTGGAATTGGGGGAATTCCGTACGGTACGGGGACGTGCCATTTTTAAGCGGTGTCTTCTTCCAAATTTTGTTAAATTATGCGGTGTCAATTGTCAAAAATTAATAACTTTCGCTTTAGTTTTGCTCATAAAAACATAAATTTTTAGGGTCTCCATCTTCACTTGATGTGAAATTTTTCATTTATCGAAGTACCAATCTCTTCAGGTAATTCATTTTTTTTAATTTCACATTTTATAATCTACAAACAGCATTCACTATTTGATACATACTCCAAAATCAGTTTTTCCCAATAAAATCTTCAAACTGTGTATCTCTTTCTTTGAAATACGGTACATTTCAATTGAAAGTGTATATGTCTAGTACACATTGAATAGCTTTCAACAGTTTACTACGTTATAATAGGCCATGAAGGAAATTTAGACAAAGAAACTATACTTCTTCAAAATTGAACTATTTTCTAATATGCCTACAAAATATACATGTTACTTTCATTGAATGGCTGTAATATATGAAAATGTGAAAATGTCTATGCCTTTTTTTTATAACTACAAATTTGCTGTTTTTGATTTTACTGATGCATAGTATTTGTAGTATTTGTACTTGTTGTGAACGTTTGCTATGTAGTACCTTGATTTATGAGTGAATTTTGATTTTGCAGGTAAAGTATTGTATCGTTTTTGATTTTACTGATGCATAGTATTTGTAGTATTTGTAATTGTTGTGAACGTTTGCTATGTAGTACCTTGATTTATGAGTGAATTTTGATTTTGCAGGTAAATTATTGTATCGTTTTTGATTTTACTGATGCATAGTAGTTGTAGTGTTTGTACTTATTATGAACGTTTCCTATGTAGTACCTTGATTTATGAGTGAATTTTGATTTTGCAGGTAAATTATTGTATCGTTTTTGATTTTACTGATGCATAGTATTTGTAGTATTTGTAATTGTTGTGAACGTTTGCTATGTAGTACCTTGATTTATGAGTGAATTTTGATTTTGCAGGTAAATTATTGTATCGTTTTTGATTTTACTGATGCATAATATTTGTAGTATTTGTAGTATTTGTAATTGTTGTGAACGTTTGCTATGTAGTACCTTGATTTATGAGTGAATTTTGATTTTGCAGGAAATTATTGTATCGTTTTTGATTTTACTGATGCATAGTATTTGTAGTATTTGTACTTGTTGTGAACGTTTGCTATGTAGTACCTTGATTTATGAGTGAATTTTGATTTTGCAGGTAAATTATTGTATCGTTTTTGATTTTACTGATGCATAGTATTTGTAGTATTTGTAATTGTTGTGAACGTTTGCTATGTAGTACCTTGATTTATGAGTGAATTTTGATTTTGCAGGTAAATTATTGTATCGTTTTTGATTTTACTGATGCATAGTAGTTGTAGTATTTGTACTTATTGTGAACGTTTGCTATGTAGTACCTTGATTTATGAGTGAATTTTGATTTTGCAGGTAAATTATTGTATCGTTTTTGATTTTACTGATGCATAGTATTTGTAGTATTTGTACTTGTTGTGAACGTTTGCTCTGTAGTACCTTGATTTATGAGTGAATTTTGATTTTGCAGGTAAATTATTGTATCGTTTTTGATTTTACTGATGCATAGTATTTGTAGTATTTGTAATTGTTGTGAACGTTTGCTATGTAGTACCTTGATTTATGAGTGAATTTTGATTTTGCAGGTAAATTATTGTATCGTTTTTGATTTTACTGATGCATAGTAGTTGTAGTATTTGTACTTGTTGTGAACGTTTGCTATGTAGTAGCTTGATTTATGAGTGAATTTTGATTTTGCAGGTAAATTATTGTATCGTTTTTGATTTTACTGATGCATAGTAGTTGTAGTATTTGTAATTGTTGTGAACGTTTGCTATGTAGTAGCTTGATTTATGAGTGAATTTTGATTTTGCAGGTAAATTATTGTATCGTTTTTGATTTTACTGATGCATAATAGTTGTAGTATTTGTACTTGTTGTGAACGTTTGCTATGTAGTACCTTGATTTATGAGTGAATTTTAATTTTGCAGGTAAATTATTGTATCGTTTTTGATTTCACTGATGCATAGTATTTGTAGTATTTGTAATTGTTGTGAACGTTTGCTATGTAGTAGCTTGATTTATGAGTGAATTTTGATTTTGCAGGTAAATTATTGTATCGTTTTTGATTTCACTGATGCATATTATTTGTAGTATTTTTAATTGTTGTGAACGTTTGCTATGTAGTACCTTGATTTATGAGTGAATTTTGATTTTGCAGGTAAATTATTGTATCGTTTTTGATTTCACTGATGCATAGTATTTGTAGTATTTGTACTTGTTGTGAACGTTTGCTATGTAGTACCTTGATTTATGAGTGAATTTTGATTTTGCAGGTAAATTATTGTATCGTTTTTGATTTCACTGATGCATAGTATTTGTAGTATTTGTAATTGTTGTGAACGTTTGCTATGTAGTAGCTTGATTTATGAGTGAATTTTGATTTTGCAGGTAAATTATTGTATCGTTTTTGATTTTACTGATGCATAGTAATTGTAGTATTTGTACTTGTTGTGAACGTTTGCTATGTAGTACCTTGATTTATGAGTGAATTTTGATTTTGCAGGTAAATTATTGTATCGTTTTTGATTTTACTGATGCATAGTATTTGTAGTATTTGTACTTGTTGTGAACGTTTGCTATGTAGTACCTTGATTTATGAGTGAATTTTGATTTTGCAGGTAAATTATTGTATCGTTTTTGATTTCACTGATGCATAGTATTTGTAGTATTTGTAATTGTTGTGAACGTTTGCTATGTAGTAGCTTGATTTATGAGTGAATTTTGATTTTGCAGGTAAATTATTGTATCGTTTTTGATTTTACTGATGCATAGTAATTGTAGTATTTGTACTTGTTGTGAACGTTTGCTATGTAGTACCTTGATTTATGAGTGAATTTTGATTTTGCAGGTAAATTATTGTATCGTTTTTGATTTTACTGATGCATAGTATTTGTAGTATTTGTACTTGTTGTGAACGTTTGCTATGTAGTACCTTGATTTATGAGTGAATTTTGATTTTGCAGGTAAATTATTGTATCGTTTTTGATTTCACTGATGCATAGTATTTGTAGTATTTGTAATTGTTGTGAACGTTCGCTATGTAGTACCTTGATTTATGAGTGAATTTTGATTTTGCAGGTAAATTATTGTATCGTTTTTGATTTTACTGATGCATAGTAGTTGTAGTATTTGTACTTGTTGTGAACGTTTGCTCTGTAGTACCTTGATTTATGAGTGAATTTTGATTTTGCAGGTAAATTATTGTATCGTTTTTGATTTTACTGATGCATAGTAGTTGTAGTATTTGTAATTGTTGTGAACGTTTGCTATGTAGTACCTTGATTTATGAGTGAATTTTAATTTTGCAGGTAAATTATTGTATCGTTTTTGATTTCACTGATGCATAGTATTTGTAGTTTTTGTAATTGTTGTGAACGTTTGCTATGTAGTACCTTGATTTATGAGTGAATTTTAATTTTGCAGGTAAATTATTGTATCGTTTTTGATTTCACTGATGCATAGTATGTGTAGTATTTGTAATTGTTGTGAACGTTTGCTATGTAGTACCTTGATTTATGAGTGAATTTGGATTTTGCAGGTAAATTATTGTATCGTTTTTGATTTCACTGATGCATAGTAGTTGTAGTATTTGTAATTGTTGTGAACGTTTGCTATGTAGTACCTTGATTTTTTATGAGTTAATTTTAATTTTGCAGGTAAGTTATTGTATCGTTTTTGATTTTACTGATGCATAGTAGTTGTAGTATTTGTACTTGTTGTGAACGTTTGCTATGTAGTACCTTGATTTTTTATGAGTGAATTTTAATTTTGCAGGTAAATTATTGTATCGTTTTTGATTTCACTGATGCATAGTAGTTGTAGTATTTGTAATTGTTGTGAACGTTTGCTATGTAATACCTTGATTTATGAGTGAATTTTGATTTTGCAGGTAAATTATTGTATCGTTTTTGATTTCACTGATGCATAGTATTTGTAGTATTTGTAATTGTTGTGAACGTTTGCTATGTAGTAGCTTGATTTATGAGTGAATTTTGATTTTGCAGGTAAATTATTGTATCGTTTTTGATTTCACTGATGCATAGTATTTGTAGTATTTGTAATTGTTGTGAACGTTTGCTATGTAGTACCTTGATTTATGAGTGAATTTTGATTTTGCAGGTAAATTATTGTATCGTTTTTGATTTCACTGATGCATAGTATTTGTAGTATTTGTAATTGTTGTGAACGTTTGCTATGTAGTAGCTTGATTTATGAGTGAATTTTGATTTTGCAGGTAAATTATTGTATCGTTTTTGATTTTACTGATGCATAGTATTTGTAGTATTTGTACTTGTTGTGAACGTTTGCTATGTAGTAGCTTGATTTATGAGTGAATTTTGATTTTGCAGGTAAATTATTGTATCGTTTTTGATTTTACTGATGCATAGTATTTGTAGTATTTGTAATTGTTGTGAACGTTTGCTATGTAGTACCTTGATTTATGAGTGAATTTTGATTTTGCAGGTAAATTATTGTATCGTTTTTGATTTTACTGATGCATAATATTTGTAGTATTTGTAGTATTTGTAATTGTTGTGAACGTTTGCTATGTAGTACCTTGATTTATGAGTGAATTTTGATTTTGCAGGTAAATTATTGTATCGTTTTTGATTTTACTGATGCATAGTAGTTGTAGTATTTGTACTTATTGTGAACGTTTGCTATGTAGTACCTTGATTTATGAGTGAATTTTGATTTTGCAGGTAAATTATTGTATCGTTTTTGATTTTACTGATGCATAGTATTTGTAGTATTTGTAATTGTTGTGAACGTTTGCTATGTAGTACCTTGATTTATGAGTGAATTTTGATTTTGCAGGTAAATTATTGTATCGTTTTTGATTTTACTGATGCATAATATTTGTAGTATTTGTAGTATTTGTAATTGTTGTGAACGTTTGCTATGTAGTACCTTGATTTATGAGTGAATTTTGATTTTGCAGGAAATTATTGTATCGTTTTTGATTTTACTGATGCATAGTATTTGTAGTATTTGTACTTGTTGTGAACGTTTGCTATGTAGTACCTTGATTTATGAGTGAATTTTGATTTTGCAGGTAAATTATTGTATCGTTTTTGATTTTACTGATGCATAGTATTTGTAGTATTTGTAATTGTTGTGAACGTTTGCTATGTAGTACCTTGATTTATGAGTGAATTTTGATTTTGCAGGTAAATTATTGTATCGTTTTTGATTTTACTGATGCATAGTAGTTGTAGTATTTGTACTTATTGTGAACGTTTGCTATGTAGTACCTTGATTTATGAGTGAATTTTGATTTTGCAGGTAAATTATTGTATCGTTTTTGATTTTACTGATGCATAGTATTTGTAGTATCGTTTTTGATTTTACTGATGCATAGTATTTGTAGTATTTGTACTTGTTGTGAACGTTTGCTATGTAGTACCTTGATTTATGAGTGAATTTTGATTTTGCAGGTAAATTATTGTATCGTTTTTGATTTCACTGATGCATAGTATTTGTAGTATTTGTAATTGTTGTGAACGTTCGCTATGTAGTACCTTGATTTATGAGTGAATTTTGATTTTGCAGGTAAATTATTGTATCGTTTTTGATTTTACTGATGCATAGTAGTTGTAGTATTTGTACTTGTTGTGAACGTTTGCTCTGTAGTACCTTGATTTATGAGTGAATTTTGATTTTGCAGGTAAATTATTGTATCGTTTTTGATTTTACTGATGCATAGTAGTTGTAGTATTTGTAATTGTTGTGAACGTTTGCTATGTAGTACCTTGATTTATGAGTGAATTTTAATTTTGCAGGTAAATTATTGTATCGTTTTTGATTTCACTGATGCATAGTATTTGTAGTTTTTGTAATTGTTGTGAACGTTTGCTATGTAGTACCTTGATTTATGAGTGAATTTTAATTTTGCAGGTAAATTATTGTATCGTTTTTGATTTCACTGATGCATAGTATGTGTAGTATTTGTAATTGTTGTGAACGTTTGCTATGTAGTACCTTGATTTATGAGTGAATTTGGATTTTGCAGGTAAATTATTGTATCGTTTTTGATTTCACTGATGCATAGTAGTTGTAGTATTTGTAATTGTTGTGAACGTTTGCTATGTAGTACCTTGATTTTTTATGAGTTAATTTTAATTTTGCAGGTAAGTTATTGTATCGTTTTTGATTTTACTGATGCATAGTAGTTGTAGTATTTGTACTTGTTGTGAACGTTTGCTATGTAGTACCTTGATTTTTTATGAGTGAATTTTAATTTTGCAGGTAAATTATTGTATCGTTTTTGATTTCACTGATGCATAGTAGTTGTAGTATTTGTAATTGTTGTGAACGTTTGCTATGTAATACCTTGATTTATGAGTGAATTTTGATTTTGCAGGTAAATTATTGTATCGTTTTTGATTTCACTGATGCATAGTATTTGTAGTATTTGTAATTGTTGTGAACGTTTGCTATGTAGTACCTCGATTTATGAGTGAATTTTGATTTTGCAGGTAAATTATTGTATCGTTTTTGATTTCACTGATGCATAGTATTTGTAGTATTTGTAATTGTTGTGAACGTTTGCTATGTAGTAGCTTGATTTATGAGTGAATTTTGATTTTGCAGGTAAATTATTGTATCGTTTTTGATTTCACTGATGCATAGTATTTGTAGTATTTGTAATTGTTGTGAACGTTTGCTATGTAGTAGCTTGATTTATGAGTGAATTTTGATTTTGCAGGTAAATTATTGTATCGTTTTTGATTTTACTGATGCATAGTATTTGTAGTATTTGTACTTGTTGTGAACGTTTGCTATGTAGTAGCTTGATTTATGAGTGAATTTTGATTTTGCAGGTAAATTATTGTATCGTTTTTGATTTTACTGATGCATAGTATTTGTAGTATTTGTAATTGTTGTGAACGTTTGCTATGTAGTACCTTGATTTATGAGTGAATTTTGATTTTGCAGGTAAATTATTGTATCGTTTTTGATTTTACTGATGCATAATATTTGTAGTATTTGTAGTATTTGTAATTGTTGTGAACGTTTGCTATGTAGTACCTTGATTTATGAGTGAATTTTGATTTTGCAGGTAAATTATTGTATCGTTTTTGATTTTACTGATGCATAGTAGTTGTAGTATTTGTACTTATTGTGAACGTTTGCTATGTAGTACCTTGATTTATGAGTGAATTTTGATTTTGCAGGTAAATTATTGTATCGTTTTTGATTTTACTGATGCATAGTATTTGTAGTATTTGTAATTGTTGTGAACGTTTGCTATGTAGTACCTTGATTTATGAGTGAATTTTGATTTTGCAGGTAAATTATTGTATCGTTTTTGATTTTACTGATGCATAATATTTGTAGTATTTGTAGTATTTGTAATTGTTGTGAACGTTTGCTATGTAGTACCTTGATTTATGAGTGAATTTTGATTTTGCAGGAAATTATTGTATCGTTTTTGATTTTACTGATGCATAGTATTTGTAGTATTTGTACTTGTTGTGAACGTTTGCTATGTAGTACCTTGATTTATGAGTGAATTTTGATTTTGCAGGTAAATTATTGTATCGTTTTTGATTTTACTGATGCATAGTATTTGTAGTATTTGTAATTGTTGTGAACGTTTGCTATGTAGTACCTTGATTTATGAGTGAATTTTGATTTTGCAGGTAAATTATTGTATCGTTTTTGATTTTACTGATGCATAGTAGTTGTAGTATTTGTACTTATTGTGAACGTTTGCTATGTAGTACCTTGATTTATGAGTGAATTTTGATTTTGCAGGTAAATTATTGTATCGTTTTTGATTTTACTGATGCATAGTATTTGTAGTATTTGTACTTGTTGTGAACGTTTGCTCTGTAGTACCTTGATTTATGAGTGAATTTTGATTTTGCAGGTAAATTATTGTATCGTTTTTGATTTTACTGATGCATAGTATTTGTAGTATTTGTAATTGTTGTGAACGTTTGCTATGTAGTACCTTGATTTATGAGTGAATTTTGATTTTGCAGGTAAATTATTGTATCGTTTTTGATTTTACTGATGCATAGTAGTTGTAGTATTTGTACTTGTTGTGAACGTTTGCTATGTAGTAGCTTGATTTATGAGTGAATTTTGATTTTGCAGGTAAATTATTGTATCGTTTTTGATTTTACTGATGCATAGTAGTTGTAGTATTTGTAATTGTTGTGAACGTTTGCTATGTAGTAGCTTGATTTATGAGTGAATTTTGATTTTGCAGGTAAATTATTGTATCGTTTTTGATTTTACTGATGCATAATAGTTGTAGTATTTGTACTTGTTGTGAACGTTTGCTATGTAGTACCTTGATTTATGAGTGAATTTTAATTTTGCAGGTAAATTATTGTATCGTTTTTGATTTCACTGATGCATAGTATTTGTAGTATTTGTAATTGTTGTGAACGTTTGCTATGTAGTAGCTTGATTTATGAGTGAATTTTGATTTTGCAGGTAAATTATTGTATCGTTTTTGATTTCACTGATGCATAGTATTTGTAGTATTTTTAATTGTTGTGAACGTTTGCTATGTAGTACCTTGATTTATGAGTGAATTTTGATTTTGCAGGTAAATTATTGTATCGTTTTTGATTTCACTGATGCATAGTATTTGTAGTATTTGTACTTGTTGTGAACGTTTGCTATGTAGTACCTTGATTTATGAGTGAATTTTGATTTTGCAGGTAAATTATTGTATCGTTTTTGATTTCACTGATGCATAGTATTTGTAGTATTTGTAATTGTTGTGAACGTTTGCTATGTAGTAGCTTGATTTATGAGTGAATTTTGATTTTGCAGGTAAATTATTGTATCGTTTTTGATTTTACTGATGCATAGTAATTGTAGTATTTGTACTTGTTGTGAACGTTTGCTATGTAGTACCTTGATTTATGAGTGAATTTTGATTTTGCAGGTAAATTATTGTATCGTTTTTGATTTTACTGATGCATAGTATTTGTAGTATTTGTACTTGTTGTGAACGTTTGCTATGTAGTACCTTGATTTTTGAGTGAATTTTGATTTTGCAGGTAAATTATTGTATCGTTTTTGATTTCACTGATGCATAGTATTTGTAGTATTTGTAATTGTTGTGAACGTTTGCTATGTAGTAGCTTGATTTATGAGTGAATTTTGATTTTGCAGGTAAATTATTGTATCGTTTTTGATTTTACTGATGCATAGTAATTGTAGTATTTGTACTTGTTGTGAACGTTTGCTATGTAGTACCTTGATTTATGAGTGAATTTTGATTTTGCAGGTAAATTATTGTATCGTTTTTGATTTTACTGATGCATAGTATTTGTAGTATTTGTACTTGTTGTGAACGTTTGCTATGTAGTACCTTGATTTATGAGTGAATTTTGATTTTGCAGGTAAATTATTGTATCGTTTTTGATTTCACTGATGCATAGTATTTGTAGTATTTGTAATTGTTGTGAACGTTCGCTATGTAGTACCTTGATTTATGAGTGAATTTTGATTTTGCAGGTAAATTATTGTATCGTTTTTGATTTTACTGATGCATAGTAGTTGTAGTATTTGTACTTGTTGTGAACGTTTGCTCTGTAGTACCTTGATTTATGAGTGAATTTTGATTTTGCAGGTAAATTATTGTATCGTTTTTGATTTTACTGATGCATAGTAGTTGTAGTATTTGTAATTGTTGTGAACGTTTGCTATGTAGTACCTTGATTTATGAGTGAATTTTAATTTTGCAGGTAAATTATTGTATCGTTTTTGATTTCACTGATGCATAGTATTTGTAGTTTTTGTAATTGTTGTGAACGTTTGCTATGTAGTACCTTGATTTATGAGTGAATTTTAATTTTGCAGGTAAATTATTGTATCGTTTTTGATTTCACTGATGCATAGTATTTGTAGTATTTGTAATTGTTGTGAACGTTTGCTATGTAGTACCTTGATTTATGAGTGAATTTGGATTTTGCAGGTAAATTATTGTATCGTTTTTGATTTCACTGATGCATAGTAGTTGTAGTATTTGTAATTGTTGTGAACGTTTGCTATGTAGTACCTTGATTTTTTATGAGTTAATTTTAATTTTGCAGGTAAATTATTGTATCGTTTTTGATTTTACTGATGCATAGTAGTTGTAGTATTTGTACTTGTTGTGAACGTTTGCTATGTAGTACCTTGATTTTTTATGAGTGAATTTTAATTTTGCAGGTAAATTATTGTATCGTTTTTGATTTCACTGATGCATAGTAGTTGTAGTATTTGTAATTGTTGTGAACGTTTGCTATGTAATACCTTGATTTATGAGTGAATTTTGATTTTGCAGGTAAATTATTGTATCGTTTTTGATTTCACTGATGCATAGTATTTGTAGTATTTGTAATTGTTGTGAACGTTTGCTATGTAGTAGCTTGATTTATGAGTGAATTTTGATTTTGCAGGTAAATTATTGTATCGTTTTTGATTTCACTGATGCATAGTATTTGTAGTATTTGTAATTGTTGTGAACGTTTGCTATGTAGTACCTTGATTTATGAGTGAATTTTGATTTTGCAGGTAAATTATTGTATCGTTTTTGATTTCACTGATGCATAGTATTTGTAGTATTTGTAATTGTTGTGAACGTTTGCTATGTAGTAGCTTGATTTATGAGTGAATTTTGATTTTGCAGGTAAATTATTGTATCGTTTTTGATTTTACTGATGCATAGTATTTGTAGTATTTGTACTTGTTGTGAACGTTTGCTATGTAGTAGCTTGATTTATGAGTGAATTTTGATTTTGCAGGTAAATTATTGTATCGTTTTTGATTTTACTGATGCATAGTATTTGTAGTATTTGTACTTGTTGTGAACGTTTGCTATGTAGTACCTTGATTTATGAGTGAATTTTGATTTTGCAGGTAAATTATTGTATCGTTTTTGATTTCACTGATGCATAGTATTTGTAGTATTTGTAATTGTTGTGAACGTTTGCTATGTAGTACCTTGATTTATGAGTGAATTTTGATTTTGCAGGTAAATTTCAATGGAAAAGCAATCATATTGCTGATATGGCGTTTAGGCTACTTTTTGAAGTGGTCACTACTAAAAGGTTTCAACATGGCTGGTAAGGAAGATTGGATGTTTTTGTACTAGTATGTTAATTTAACTGTGTTTTAATATTTATTACAGACAATGGTACCTAGCGATGGTTTATGAAGCACCTTGAAACATTTAAAACCCTGTGGAGTATGCATTATTATGCAGTATCATGCTTACCTGTTGCAAATGCAATGAAGTAATTATAGTCACTCTGATTATAGTTGATGGTTCTTGGTGCATATGATATTTTTGATTGGTAGGGTGTTTAGAGTTAAGTTATTTGTAGTGGTCATTGTTCACAGTTTATACATGGCTGGTGCATACAGATGTCACTCAATATCTTAATTTAACTGTGTGTAGATATCTATTACAAGTAAAGTTAAATAGTAATGATCTTATGAAGCAGCTTGAATGATTTAAAGCTCTATGGAGTATGCACTATTATAAAATATCATGCTTACTTGTTGTGAATGTGATGAAGTGGTTACACTTGATGGTTGTTGCTGCATAACTACCAGGTTGTTGACCTGAAATGAAAGTAAAGCATTTATCAATATGGAACATGGTAGGTATGGTGTTTAGAGCACAGTTATTCATAATGGTCACTGTTCAAAGGTTTTAATATGGCTGCTGCGTAGTAAACATGTTGATTGAACTGAACGTGATATTTATTACAGGCAAAGTTGAATACCGAAGATATCAGTACTGTGAGTGTTGGGAATTTTTTAAACAAATAATTAACTATTTTGGAAAGTGAAAATATTTCGGTAACATGTTTCACTTTTATGTTCTTCAGGTATGCAACAATTTTGACACAATTACAATGATGATATATACGAATTGATTCCAGATAAGCAAGAGAGAGCATTTGCATGATTGTTGAAGCATTGTATGATATTGTGGACGACTTTGAATCTGACGCTTGCATTCATATATTGTATTATGTCACACAATGAGTTAATATTGTATACATGAATTTGGAAAACACGTTTAATTGATTTAGTTCTAGGCGGTATAAATTAGATAATGATAGAGATAATGATGTAAGTGATGACTGTGCGAAATTTCAATAATGAAGTAGTTTTTGAAATGCATTCCGTGTTTGTTGTGTGATTGTTTGTTATGGAACCATTGGTTAGTTCTGCAGACTTACCTGTGGTTCTTGCTGGGTATCATCGGCGTTCGTATTTAAATGAATGCCATCCAACTGCA
This sequence comes from Haliclystus octoradiatus, assembly GCA_916610825.1. Classification (NCBI taxonomy): domain Eukaryota; kingdom Metazoa; phylum Cnidaria; class Staurozoa; order Stauromedusae; family Haliclystidae; genus Haliclystus; species Haliclystus octoradiatus. The sequence goes on along the minus strand of OU744447.1, from coordinate 28,564,968 downwards.
ATTGAGGCACATCGTTATGCATATTCCGTCTAACCATTCTTAAGTCAATGCAGCTTCTTCTGTTGTGACCTGCAGCCTGATAAATGAAATTTAGGTATGATCAATTAGACTTATCAATAGTTTAGACTTAATGTAGTCTAATAGGCAATAGTTTATTTTTTTAAAATGGATTTTGATGCAATTAGTCAATAAAGAGAATAAATGTGAATGCTGCGTATCATTGAAAAGGATAATTAAATTTGATAGGGTTTCTGTATAAAAACTTTCTAAAAATTTGTAGTTATAAAAAAAAGGCATAGACATTTTCACATTTTCATATATTATAGCCATTCAATGAAAGTAACATGTATATTTTGTAGGCATATTAGAAAATAGTTCAATTTTGAAGAAGTATAGTTTCTTTGTCTAAATTTCCTTCATGGCCTATTATAACGTAGTAAACTGTTGAAAGCTATTCAATGTGTACTAGACATATACACTTTCAATTGAAATGTACCGTATTTCAAAGAAAGAGATACACAGTTTGAAGATTTTATTGGGAAAAACTGATTTTGGAGTATGTATCAAATAGTGAATGCTGTTTGTAGATTATAAAATGTGAAATTAAAAAAAATGAATTACCTGAAGAGATTGGTACTTCGATAAATGAAAAATTTCACATCAAGTGAAGATGGAGACCCTAAAAATTTATGTTTTTATGAGCAAAACTAAAGCGAAAGTTATTAATTTTTGACAATTGACACCGCATAATTTAACAAAATTTGGAAGAAGACACCGCTTAAAAATGGCACGTCCCCGTACCGTACGGAATTCCCCCTCGGGTAAAATAGTTGGGATAAAATCGACGGTGTGGAGTTGATAAAAAATTTTGGAAGCAGCTTTACCATGATAAAATCTGTTTTAATCAGTATTTCAAAACTATAAATTGCAAATTAATAGCATGTGAATGTGAATAACTTACATGGCAGTACGAACAGGTGACTGTTCTGTGTGATGGGCTCATCTTTATCGATCGTTGCTACGAGTTGGTTGCTGTTAATGGAAGCTCAGTCCAATGATGTTGTATTGATAATAATTAGGTTGAAGAAATGACTTAAAAACAGGATTACGATGTGTTATCCGTGTTATAGAAAAGCCATATAATAATATTGCAGGTATTAATATAATTTTAATTGTTTCTCCTACATATAACCAATAGCTGATATTATTCCATGGACACTGTGATAACACCAGCCCGCCTTATAACGGAATGCTTCAGAATGAGTAGATATATGCGGCGTACACGTATATCAAGAAAGAATTGCATCGTGACGCATGACAAATTCGGAAATGGAAAATATCAATGTATGAAAAATTGTCCAATTGTTATAGAAAGTTTTAAACTAATCACGTAGTAGGATAACATTTGTGATCAGACTGAATGATTAACGTTGATATGCTTTTGTATATAGATACAAATTTCGATATATTAAACAACTTGCCGAATGAAACACACACTGATGTAGAAATTTATAAAGACACATAAACTTTATCAAATTGTACTGTGAATGTACCCAGAATCAGCTGAAATTGCGTATTCATAGTACTGTAATAGTGCCGAATATCGTATGGAGGGGCAATTATGATTATTGTATTGATATGAAAAAATAAGTTAAAAATGAATATTCACAAACGTTCACAGTTGCTTGTAATGTCTGATTTAACAACTATTGCAATTAATGTGAATCGTACCGTCTGAAAGATGTGTAAGAACTTAAGGGTTTTTTAATAGCAAGGGGTTTCAAGTTTAAATGTAGACGTCATTGTTAGTAGCAAAAATTATTGCTGTGCATATGAAACGAATAAATGAATGCTGGAAAGTCAAGACGATGTATTAATTGTCATTCAATTGGATTTCTTAATTTTCTTACGCCGTCATATGCATACGTGGTTCACGTGGCGGTAGTAAAAGAAAACGGATCCTGAGTAGATTGATGAGCTGATTTTTAAAGGTACCATATTTGGAAAAAACGGGGAAGTTACTTATTAATTGAATGAACAATTGTTTCTTTGGAATGACGTGTTGTAGAATATTACTTCTGCTCAAAACTTGATTGATTTGAGTAATATATCGCAGTTTTCAAATTCATCCTTAATTTATTGCAGTTGAATAATCTGTTGTCAGTATTTACATAATCCCGTATGCTGTGTGCGTGTGTGTGTGAGAGATTGTTTCTATTTATTTTAAATTGTCCTGTCAATCTACCCAGAATACCAAATGAAGTTGCGTATTTTTAGTAGATAACATATACAGAAAGTAATTCTTACTGCGTATTGTGATGTGAATCAGATTGATTTTAATATATCAATTGTTTTATTTGTACAGAATAATAGTATGTCTCATGCCGGCTTCAATTACATATACACCGCTGAAAATGTTATTCATTAAGTTAAAAATGCATATGTCTAACACATTTTTCGTTAAATATTGTACCAGTACGTAGCGCGTATTGCAGGCTTTATTGTATGAATCACAATGAAATATATTGCACCGGGAATACATTGTATAGGGGTTGTTTCTTGATTGAAAATTTGAGAGCTCAGTACAGAGTGTCTTGCGACAGTTCGAACACATTTGATTGCCAACTTTCACAATTGCTTGTAATGTCTGAATAACAGCTATACATAATTTATGTATTAGCTAAATGTGTTCGAAGTTGAGTTTGGAAGGGGTTTTAATTTGAATAGCAAGGGGTTGTAAGTTTAAATGTAGAAGGCATTGTCAATAGTAAAAAATGTTTCATATTTATGTCATTAAATTCAAGTTAGACAATCATCGTCATACGTGTTTGACGTAATCATCACGTAAAAAGTAGTAAAAGAAAACAGATCCTGTTTGGAAGGAATCGGAAATGTATTGATGAGCCGATTTTTAAGGGTATATTTTTGTGATAAATCAGTAAATTACTTATCGTTGAATTCTTCGCAATCACGTGATCGTTATATTTAGTATAAATTAACGATTTGCAAACTTTTATTCATTTGATTTATGAACACATTAGTTGTCACATTCATTCTCAATTAATTGCTTGGTTGGACAGTCTGTGAAATTTCTAATTTAACTGGACTTACTACATTATGGCGTAAGTTATATTTCTGCAAATTGTTGTCATTTATAATATACTGTATGTCTGTCAGTAAGTTAAATCTTGGTAATTGAATATGAAAATTGAGAAATTCAGGTAGTTGGTCTTCAATAAATGTAGTATGTTAAATATCATAGTTATTGACTGTTTTCATGTAGTGTATTAAATTACATGGTTGTGGACCGTAGTGCTCGGAAAATGTCATCCAATGTGAAATGTAAATGCATACTATGTAACAATATTTGTCTATGTTGTATTTAAAATTTAAAAATACTGAATTTACCATTTGTGTTTCACAATTGATATAGTTGAATTATATTTAATTATATTTGCAGATTGCAATTGAAAGCACTGATGTTATTGGGAAAAAAACAAGAGGTCGAGAGAAGGGTGGAGGCGCTGGGAGAGGCACGGGTCAGAAACATTAGGACAGAAGATATGGAGGACAAAAAAATTTATGGAGACATCCTCCATGTAAAAAAATTTGTTGCTAATGCGAAGGTAAAAGCTGGGAAAAACCCATACAGCCGCATGGCTTTCTTTAGGTAAGTTATTGCTGTAGCATTTTATGTAATCGTTAATGTGTGTCACGGTGTTTGAGATGCCCGGGGGGGAGTAATTTTCAGGGACGGGGGGTTGCCAATTTGAATTCAGAATATTGCCCTCCAAAATTGATACCTCAAATATTTATTCAGGCCAAAATACAGTCGCCCATACAGTCGCCCCATCGAATGAATACCCCAAATATTATTTACGAAGCAATGTTGAAAATTTATTACAATTTCATGGGTTTACATCAATATTTTTTGCTCATTGAAAAACAATACCTCGAATATTTTGAAAATTCTGAAATAGATACCTCAAAAATTTTCGAAGACCGTAAAAAGGTAGCCTCGATAATTGGCACGTCCCCGTATAACCATTTGAAGTTACCCCGGGTTGAGATGTAATTTAAGTATAGAAACATTATGTAGTATCATTAATCGAATAAAAGCAGTGCCAGTGGTTTATAATATATGTTATCTGTTAATTTCCTCGCTTGGCACAGTCTGTGAAGAATTACATTGTATAATATTTATTCATTGCAGAGATGCCAGCGGCGACCCTTTTGCTATGGTCATGACATTGGAACAAGCAAAAACAGCATTTGTTGGGAGACAGAATAAGTTTCTGGGTGAGAGAGTGGCTGTTGTGGAGCCGAATTTTGTGGGAACGATGTTCGGCATCCCAAAGATAGAAAGTGGGGAGCCACTCATAATACAGCACTCTAGGAATGATCTTGGGGTGGAGCAACCAATTGTGTTGGAAAATGAGGAGCATGGAGGATTTATCCCCTTCATGCAAAAGACACATGTAACCGTCAGCAAGGTCAGTTAGTCATTTCAATAATTGCACAATAACTCAAAGGGAATGTTTCTTGTAAATGTAATGTGATGATAATGTGGTAGATTGCTCTGAATATTAAATGGTAAATTGAATATACGCGGTAGAATGAGGTAATATGAAAATGAGGCCAAATGATATATTACAATAAAGTGTACATGCAATTAAAGAAAAACACATTAATTACACAATGCAGTTATAATAAATTATTTGATTATTCATTCCAACCAACAAGAGTGACTTTCAAGCTTTGTTGTCTGAAAATGGAAATAAAAAACAGATTAATGATTAATGACTATGTTTGATTTCTTAATTAACAGGTTGGTGTTCGTATTGTGTGCGGGTCTGCGGCGTGTGGAGGGTCACATCCAAAACAGCCTTGTTGGGCATTTGATGGAGATAGGGCGCTGCCCCTAATGGGAATGTTTGGCTCAGTGATTTTTCCAGATGGGCACTGCGCGTCATTTTGCAATACTGCAATTGCTAAAATGTTTCTCAAGGATGAGACATTACTGGTGAGTGACAGTGACAACTTTGTTATCATATACTGGAACATGAATGTTCCGTTACGAACGCAATTATGATTAAAAGGTAATCCAGTTACTGGACTCCAGTGAGGTAGAAATTGATCAACCAAACGATTGATTGCAAAATGAGTTCTCTGGGATCAGAAGTTTGTTTGTTTACATGTATATGATAAGGAATCGATACAACACTAACCTAACTGAAAATTTATTACATATGACATAAGTCTCATTTCCGCAAATTATTCTCATAAATGTCATAATTAATATACTGTGTTTCTGTACAATTGAAAAAGGCAATTCGTCATGAATTCATATGAAATTGAATATGAAATACAGTATGACTTTGAAATTGAGGAGTACAGATGGTTTTAGACTAAATGTAGTATTTAAAGATAGAGTTATCTATTTTTAACGAGGATTGTATTGAATTTTTATAATTTTTTAAAATTGTTTCAATGTTTTATTTTATTTCAGAAACTACCTGCTGATATCAATCCAGTAGAGTTGAGGAGAGCAGTGAAAGCTATCGTATCAAAGCGAAAGTTCGAAGTGCTTGGATGGACAAAACCCTCAACTCCCGCAAAAGCAGAAAAAAATATTCCAGGAATGCTGCATCTAACAGAATTGAGAGTTGCGGATGGTGAAGCCAACATAGAGCAATGGGAGAAATTCCCTGAAACGGATCCACCAGGATCAAATTCAACCATTAATGGCGATGACCCTCAAGATGATGACCCTCAAAACGATGGCGATGACCCTCATGATGATGGCGATGACCCAAAAGTGATAACATGTATATAATTTATTTATTATTATAATTATTCATAATGTACTGTGCTGTAGTGTCTAAAAATTTCTATATTTATTCTTATGATTGCATATAATAATCGGTCTATAAATCGGTACACAAATAAAATTTTTGTAAGCTGGTGTAGTCGTTAAAATTCAATAAATTTTAAAGACCATATTTTGTGTTTGTTATTTTCCAGTTTTATGAAAACTTACTGTCCTGTATTTGATAAGTTTGATTTGATTTGATTTATTTGTATGTATTACATACAGGCAGATACAGGATAGAATGTTACAGCTATCATTAATGT